>JAIUPT010000046.1:0-339200 GCA_022315425.1 Pseudevernia furfuracea
GTCCCCCCTTATTTAATAAACACTAACCCTAACCTAACCCTAACCCTAACCCTAACCCTAACCCTAACCCGAACAGTAACCTAACCCTACCCCCTCCCCACTCGTGCCATCTTCTCTAAGCGTCGTCATCTTAACTCCTCCCCCTTCACAGTAACCACGCTCGTCCCCCCTTCTTTCTTCTTCCCCGCTACAGTGAAGACTCATATTAAGGCACCATGAGCAGTCAAGTCCTACATTCTCAGTATAATACTGAACAAAACCTAACATCCTGTACGCTCATGGAGAACACCTACCCCCTCTCCTTCTTTCCCCTCTCTCTCCTCTCCTCTCCCTCCCTCCCTCTTCTCTCTCTACCCCTCCTCTCCTCCTCTCCTCCCTCTCTCTCCCCTCCTCTCCTCCTCCCTCTCCTCCACTCCCTTCCTCCTCCTCTCTCTCTCCCCCTCTCTCTCCTCCCCCTCCCCCCTATCCTCCCTCCTCCCTCTCCCTCTCCTCTTCCTTCTCCCTCTCCTACACCCCTCCTCCTCCCCCTCCCCCCCCCCTCCCTCACTACTCTCTCCTCTCTTCTCCCTCTCTCTTCTCCTCCTCTCTCTTCTCTTCTTCTCCCTCCTCTTTTCTTCCCTCTCTTCCCTCTCTCCCTCTCCTCTACCCCTCTTTCTCTCCCCTCTACTCCCTCTCCCCCTACCCTCTCCCCCTCTCCTCCCCTCTCCCTCCTCCCTCTCCTTTTTTCCCCCCACTCTCCCCCCCTCCCCCTCTTCCTCCTCCCTCCCCCCCCCTCCCTCTCTCTCCTCCCCTCTCTCTCTCTCTCTACCCTCTCTCCTCCTCCCCTCTCTTTCTCTCCTCTCCCGCCCCTCCTTCCTCCTCCCTCTCTTTTCTTCTCTCCTCTCCTCTCCTCTCCGTCTCCTCTCTAAACTCTTCTCTACTCTCCCTCGCTCTCTCTCCTTACCCCTCCCGTCTCCCTTATCCTCTGCCTCTACTCGTCTCTCGCTCTCGCTCCCCCTATCACTATACGTCCTCGCTCTGCTCTGAGTCCTCTCTCTTCCCTAGCCCTACCCTACCCCTCACTCTCACTAACCTTCTAACCCTAACCCTAACCAACCCTAACCTATCCCTATCCTACCCTATCCCTAACCCTAACCCTAACCCTACACTCTTCATCTCTTACTCTTATTTTTTGTATTATTATCTCTTATATATTCTTAGTTACTCTTTATACTTATATTTTACTTTTTATTCTTCTTCTATTTAAATTTATCTTATTTCTTATATTCTATTCTCTCTTTGATATTTTCTCTACTTTTATTCTCTCTTTATATTTTCTCTTACTTTTATTCTTATATTAAATTTTACTTCTCTTTTTATTTATTAATACTTATATATTTTATTAACTCTAACTCTTTTACTTTATCTTCTTCTTATTCTTATTTTTACTCTTATTCTTATTTTTATTCTTATTCTTCTTTTTATCTAATAATACTTATATAATTTTATACATTCTACTATATAATACTTATATACTTCTTATTTACTTCTTCTTTTATTTTTTAATTTATTTTATATATTTTAATAACTTTATAATATCTTAAATAAAATTTTAATTAATTATATAAATATAACTATTTATATATACTTTAATTAATATCTCTATAATATATATTATATAATTATATTTTTAATTCTTATTAACTCTTTCTCTTTTATACTTTTTCTTTTTCTCTTAACTAATTATTTAAATTCTATTTTTAACTTTTAACTCTTATTTCTTTTATATTTTCTCTTATTCTTATAATAACTTTTATTTCTCTTATTCTCTCTCTTACTTTTATTCTTAATAATAACTTTTACTTCTTCTTTAATTTATTAATACTTATATATTTTAATAACTTTACTTCTTTTACTCTTATTTTTATTCTTCTTCTTCTTTTTATTCTTCTTTTCTTATTTTTACTCTTATTCTTCTCTTTATTTAATAATACTTATATAATTTTAAATATATATACTTCTTACTTACTTCTTCTTTTACTCTCTTATTTACTTTATATAATTTAATAACTTTATAACATCTTAAACAAAAACTTTATTAATCACATAAACACTAATACTTACTTACACTCTTAACATCTTTATATTATATATTATATAACTCTTTTTATACTTTATTAACTTATATAATTCTATTTTTTCTTTTTTAACTAACTACTTATTTAAACTTAATTAACTATTTAAACTTTTAATCTTTAAAATATATATAATTATATTTTAATTTTAATTACTCTTATTACTATTTATTACTTAATATATACTATTATTAACTCAACTTTAAATATAACTCTTTTTATTAATAAACTTTTAACTTTATTAAAATATAATATATTTAATTTATAAACAACTTTTATCTTCTTTTATACTTAAACTAATATTATTATTATTATATATATTCTAAACTTATAATTAATAATATTACTTTTTAATTAATAATAAAACTAATTAATACACACGTAGTTATAACTACATATAGTCGAACTACATATAGTTAAACTATATTATATTAACTAAGTGAAATATTTAAATTAATATTATTAATTCTTTATATATTTTAAATCTATAACAATTAATATTACTTTTTAATTAACAATTAATTAATACTATACGTAGTTAGAACTAGTTCTTTATTAATTATAACTTATATAGTCGAACTACATATACTTGAATTATATTATATTAATTAAATAAGATATTTAAACTAATATTTTTTAATTCTTTATATATTCTAAACTTATAAATATTTAAATAACTTTTTAATTAATAGTAATTAATACTATACGTAGTTATAACTAGTTTTAACTTATTATAATTAATTATAACTTATATTATAAGTATTATTAATTAAAACGATAATTAAAATAGTAAGATTAAGAGTATTATTAATTAAAACAATAACTAAAATAATATTATAAAGATCACGATTAACTAGAATAGTAATACTAAGATTAATTTATTATTATTATTATTGTTATTATTACTGTTACTGTTACTGTCACTGCTGAGATCAATGCTGAGATTAGTGCTAAGATTATTGCTGAGAATACTGTCTGTTGAGAACATCGCTGAGAATACTACCTGCTGAGAATACTGCTGAGAATACCGCTGAGACCAATATCGCTGAGAATACCGCTGAGACCAATACCGCTGAGAATACCGCTGAGACCAATACCGCTGAGACCATCGCTGAGAATACCGCTGAGAATACTACCTGCTGAGACCACTGCTGAGACCAATATCGCTGAGACCAATACCGCTGAGACCAATGCTGAGAATACTGCTGAGAACATCGCTGAGAATACTGCTGAGAATACCGCTGAGACCAGTGCTGAGACCAATGCTGAGACCATTGCTGAGAATACTGCTGAGAATACTGCCTGCTGAGACCACTGCTGAGACCAGCGCTGAGAATACCGCTGAGAATACTACCTGCTGAGACCACTGCTGAGAATATCGCTGAGAATACTGCTGAGACCACCGCTGAGAATACCGCAGGGATTATCGCAGGGAATACCGCAGAGAATACTGCCTGCTGAGACCAGCGCTGAGAATACCGCTGAGAACACTGCCTGCTGAGACCAGCGCTGAGAATACCGCTGAGACCAATACCGCTGAGAATACTGCTGAGAACACTGCCTGCTGAGACCAGCGCTGAGAATACCGCTGAGACCAATATCGCTGAGAATACTGCTGAGAATACTGCTGAGAATATCGCTAAGACCAATGCTGAGATCAATGCTGAGACCAATGCTGAGATCAATGCTGAGAACAATGCTGAGATCAATACTGAGACCAATGCTGAGACCACTGCTGAGACCACTGCCATTGAGTGTCCCATTGAGTGTCGCATTGAGTGTCGCATTGAGTGTCCCATTGAGTGTCCCATTGAGTGTCGCAATTTTCAGCATCACTATTTTAGTTATTATTCCAGTCTATAATACTCTCAGCATCACTATTCTAGTCAATAATGCTCTCAGCGAGGAAGACTGTATACATATATTTATGATAAACGTCGCTGGCGATCATTGCCCTGGGAGGCTTTGCACTGCAAAACCTGCCGCTAGCGATCGATTCGAAAAACGTTGTTCCATCAATGAAAAATTTATTCGGATGGGTTTTGCAGTGCAAAGCCGTCGAATACTAGAATTAGTGTTCAATCGGCGATCTCAAAGTAGGTGTTTGAATGCTTAGGTGTAAGAAGTTCTAAATAGAATTCAGACTCAGCCTTATCGAGGGCTTGGCGCTTCGTCGCACGCTTTCCTCACCAAATAATCGTGTCGACCAAAAATATTCTAAAGTCTTTTCAGACTGCATAAAGAGGCGACGATGACTTCGATTATGTCTTGAAACAGCTCAGCGACGAAGACTGCATGCAAATCTTTATGGTGGACGTCGCTGGCGGTCATTGCCAAGGTAGGCTTTGCCTGGCAAAACCTGCCGCTAGCGGTCGATCCGGAAAACGTTGTTCCACCAATGAAAAATTTATCCGAATGGGTTTTGCCAGGCAAAGCCCGAGAATACTAGGGTTAGAAATAACTTTTACTTCTTCTTTTATTTATTAACACTTATATATTTTAATTACTTTAATTCTTTTACTCTTATTTTTATTCTTCTTTTTTTATTTTTACTCTTATTCTTCTCTTTACTTAATAACACTTATATAATTTTAAATATATATACTTCTTACTTACTTCTTCTTTTACTCTCTTATTTACTTTATATATTTTAATAACTTTATAAAATCTTAAATAAAAACTTTATTAATTATATAAACACTAACACTTATTTATACTCTTAACATCTTTATATTATATATTATATAACTCTTTTTACACTTTATTAATTTACACTCTTTTTATACTTTATTAACTCATATAATTATATTTTTTCTTTTTTAATTAACTACTTATTTAAACTTAATTAACTATTTAAACTTTTAATCTTTAAAATATATATAATTATATTTTAATTTTAATTACTCTTATTACTATTTACTACTTAATATATACTATTATATCTTCAACTTTAAATATAACTCTTTTTATTAATAAACTTTTAACTTTATTAAAATATAATATATTTAATTTATAAACAACTTTTATCTTCTTTTATACTTAAACTAATATTATTATTATTATATATACTCTAAACTTTTAATTATTAATATTACTTTTTAATTAATAATGAAAGTAATTAATACACACGTAGTTATAACTGCATATAGTTTAATTACATATAGTTAAAATATATTTCAAACTTATAAATATTTAAATAACTTTTTAATTAATAGTAATTAATACTACACGTAGTTATAACTACTTATAATAAGTTTTAACTAGTTTTAACTTATTATAATTAATTATAACTTATATTATTATAATATTATTAATTAAAACGATAATTAAAACAATAAGATTAAGAGTATTTTTAATTAAATAAATAATTAAAATAATATTATAAATATCACGATTAACTAGAATAGTAATACTCAGATTAATTTATTATTGTTATTATTATTATTACTATTGTTATTATTATTATTATTATTACTATTCCTATTATTATTATTATTATTATTGTTATTATTGTTATTATTACTGTTACTATTACTGTTACTGTCACTCTCACTGCTAAGATTAATGCTGAGATTAGTGCTGAGATTAGTGCTGAGATTATTGCTGAGAATACTATCTGCTGAAAATATTGCTGAGAATACTGCCTGCTGAGATCACTGTTGAGAATACTGCCTGCTGAGATCACTGCTGAGAATATCGCTGAGATCAATGCTGATATCAATGCTGAGACCACTGCTGAGACCAGCGCTGAGAATACCGCTGAGAATATTACCTGCTGAGACCACCGCTGAGAATACCGCTGAGATCAATACCGCTGAGAATACTGCTGAGAATACTGCTGAGAATACCGCTGAGATCAATACCGCTGAGAATACTGCTGAGAATACTGCTGAGAATACTGCTGAGAATATCGCTGAGAATACTACTGAGACCACCGCAGAGAATACCGCAGAGATTACCGCAGGGATTACCGCAGGGAATACCGCAGAGAATACTACCTACTGAGACCAGCGCTGAGAATACCGCTGAGACCAATACCGCTGAGAGTACCGCTGAGAATACTACCTGCTGAGATCACCGCTGAGAATATCGCTGAGAATACTGCCTGCTGGGATCACTACTGAGAATATCGCTGAGAATACTGCCTGCTGAGATCACTGCTGAGAATACCGCTGAGATCAATACCGCTAAGATCAATACCGCTGAGACCAATGCTGAGATCAATGCTGAGATCAATGCTGAGACCAATGCTGAGACCACCGCTGAGAATACCGCTGAGAACACTGCCTGCTGAGACCAGCGCTGAGAATACCGCTGAGAACACTGCCTGCTGAGACCACCGCTGAGAATACCGCTGAGAACACTGCCTGCTGAGACCCGCGCTGAGAATACCGCTGAGAACACTGCCTGCTGAGACCAGCGCTGAGAATACCGCTGAGACCAATACCGCTGAGAATACTGCTAAGAATATCACTGAGATCAATACCGCTGAGATCAATGCTGAGACCAATGCTGAGATCAATGCTGAGACCAATGCGGAGACCAATGCTGAGACCAATGCTGAGACCAATGCCGAGATCAATGCTGAGAATACTGCTGAGACCACTGCTATTGAGTGTCGCATTAAGTGTCGCATTGATTGTCGCATTGATTGTCGCATTAAGTGTCATATTGAGTGTCGCATTATTCTAGTCACTATTTTTGTCAGCGGTGCTCTCAGCATCATTATTCTAATTAAGAATACTTCTCAGCGACGAAGACTGCATGCAAATCTTTATAATGAACGTCGCTGACGGTCATTGCCCTGAGAGGCTTTGCACTGCAAAACCTGTCGCTAGCGGTCGATTCGGAAAACGTTGTTCCACCAATGAAAAATTTATCCGGATGGGTTTTGCCGTGCAAAGCCGTCGAATACTAGGGTTAGGACATCGAGCTCTTTAGCACAGCCTTTGAGTCGATCATCATGTCACGCGTCCAGCCTCGGTTCTTGGCTGATACAATATTGTATCGCGGGCGCTCGTTGATCAAAGATGGCGCGCGTAACCCAAAGCACAACGCCGCCCAGATTATAACGTAAGCCTACATCGGAGACATACGCGGGTCTCATCTTGCGCGCTGAGTCCGCCAGACCCTCCTCAAAAGAATGCCTTCCCTATAACCTGGTATGATAACGTCAGCGCTGGGTCGATACAAGCCTACAAGTGCATCTCGAGCGAACACCGACATCAAGGGTTAGGGTTAGCGAATAGATCGTGGCCTATGCGATATCACTGTCACTACATGAGCTCCAAGGAAAGGACAAGACATCAAAGATCACTGCGGACGGAATTATTCACGCATGCGGTTTGGTAACGCCATTCACACACAAGTCGCATCTTTTCTAGAAGTGAAGGCTACAAGTGCACGTTGATTCTTCTTACTCGATATTGCTATTGTCCCTCCGCTTTGTCGCTGCCCGAAGAGCCACGTCGTGGTAATGCCAGTACCGCACCGCGAATCCTAGTCTCCACAAAACTTTGCCCCCTGTGCGCACTGGTCATCAACAGGTCTCCGTACCGACTCATAAAGACCTGTAGAAATCGTTCATCATCAAATACAGTTCCGCCCCAAAGTGCCAAAATTTCATCCTTTCATAATGTCGTTGTTCCAGAAGAACTTGCCCAACCGCACAGCGATGAAGACTTCACGTATAGCCCCAGAGTAGAGGTACACGACGAGCGATGGCCGTATAACAAAGAAAACCACTTTCGTCGTGTCCTGGGAAAAGTTGATCCCAAACAATCGAGCCACAGGCGTCCCACAGAAGTACAATTCAAAGACGACCCAGAACAACCACCAATTCACAGCATGTGTCCACTTGATAACCTTCCAGAGCATGCCCTGTATCCGGTTCGGCTTGAGCAGCAAACCAGCTCCGATAGTAGTCCAAATAGCGAGGTGAAGGGTTGACTTGATTGCGATGGCTCCCCAAGGTGCTGTTACACCGGGGTCAAATTCCTCGTATATGGCACACTGTAGCAGGATGAACAGCGTAAGGAGCACCGGCCAGAAGAGTAGAGAATACACGACGACAGCTAGCATGACCAGCGCTATCAGGGGAACAACTGCTGCCATGAATAGTCCTTTTATTCGTGGTGGTAGAACCATTTTACCCCACCAGCTAGTTTGAGGGCGCTGATCTACCTCCCCTTCTGCATCAGTCTTTTCGCTTGAGCTTTCTGGCGTTGCTTTGTGGGGGGTTTCTCTTTCCTTTTTGCCACCAGAGATAGCGACGAGGAAAAGCAAAAACAGGATGTAGATGGCTTTATGTGTCCATCGCGAAAGGGCCGTCGACGTCGAAGGATTAGAATCGTCCTCTGATTTTGGCTCCAAGCTGCTGTCCCCATCACTGCTGCCTTTCTGCCCGGATTCAACTTCGAGAGCTTCCTTCTCATGGAGATAAGCTTTCTCATCCTGTACGGTTGCGTGATCTTTCTCTCTCGTAGCACCACCAATATGCACGAGATATCGACCTTTGAAGAGATAACGGTCGATTGCAAAGGTCAAGCAGAGGATGGCGGAGATGACAACGACAATGTCTGAGGTCCTTATCGATACATTCCAGCTCAACCCATTGCGTGGAGGGGAAATGAGGTCAGACTGGAGCTCTCGTAGGCCAAAGGGGCCGTCGATGAGGCTGAAGCTGAGCGCGGAGGTGTTGTTGGTGACGTTGGCGGTGGCGGCGTCAACGGTGAAAGAATGTAGCATGTTTGGCTCTACGTATTATTACGAGCAGCGAAGAGACACTTGCGGTCCGGTGGGAAATTGTCTAGGCGAACATCTCTGTTGGAGTTGTCTGGTGTTGTGCTGATGGTGTTAGAAGTCAAGTCAAACGGCGAGAAGGGCTGGGTGGGGGTGGCCTTCGGAACAAACTTCGGAACTTCGAATCTGAGCGAAGTGGCGGCTGACAAATGACGTTATAAATCAATGGACGGGTCAGTTGAAGTACTTTTTACTACTACTTTATAAAATACCTATTTTTGTTGTTTAATAACTTCTGTTCAATTTCCATTTTCATTTCCATCTCTCTAAGATATGAAGTCTTGACATGTTGACAGTGGGATAATCGATAATGTGTATCCTCCTTCTTACGCCTTGAACTGACACGAGATCCGTATATCTCTTTCAATCAAGCCCAACTTTGTTCCCCAATAGATCCTTCTCGACTTTCCAATCACTCGGCCTTCGGTAGCTTTTATTCTCACATTATCACCATGCCCATGAGCACCCAGAAGCCAAATCATCATCTCCGGTGCCGGCCTCGCATCCCTCTTGCTTGCGCGATCCCTCCTCCGCGCCTCCATCCCTTTTCTTATTTTCGAACGAGGCAGCTCAATCTCCTTCCGCGCATAAGGGTACAGACTACGACTTTCCTCAGAAGGCTTAAGCGCCATTAAATACGTCCTCGAACCAGACGAGTTCCCGAAATTCTGGGACAAATGCGGCAAGACCGCGAGCAGTGAACTTGCAGTTAACTTGCAGTGATGCCACAACGGGCTCCAAGGTTTCTGCGAAACAGGCCTCCTGTATATGTAGCCCAGACTCATCGTCCTCCCTTCGTCTGCTGCTTTTTCTTTGAGTTCCTGATCGGTGATATCCCGCTCTTTGTCTCAGAGCAAGATCGTCAGAAACCCCATCCTCTTCGTCCGAGAAGTCCATTCCTTCGGTCGCTTCCGCCTACTCCTAAACCACACACATTAGCGGCAGCCCCGGATCTCGAAGGCCATTGAGACATGGAACAAAGAAGGACAAACAGAGATCTGACGGAGGATTTCCGAGGTGGCAACGTGCAGGTTTTGATAGCAGGTGGCTAAGGATCTCATTATCTGGCCAAGGACTAAGGTAGGCTTCTCAGACCTTGTATTCCGGTAGCTGAATGATCCTCTTATGTTCCCCGATCGGATAAAAATGGAGAGATTCGCCGCTCGAACTAGGCCATACGAACATTAGCTGGGCTAGAAAAGGTCGGTGGACTATTTATTGCCATAGTCGTTGGGATAGAATACATGGCAGGAGGTATCAGAAGTGGCACCTATAAGCACAGAAAGAAATGGCAGTTGAGCAAGAAGGTCTTCGAGTAATACGACTTCCTGCTTGGGTCCCAAGATTCCCAATCGTATTCCTAAACCTATCTAACTCCGTGTTGCAACTAGTAATCACGGGCAACATACAGACAATAGAGTGCCTCAAAAACCCAGTCCGCCATCCACCCTTCCCAACCTCCTCACAACCCCTCCCCATGACCGTCGCACACCACCCACACCACTATCACTCCCCCTCTCTCATCTCTGCTCCACTCCCATCGGCGTCCCTACCCAAGCAAATCAGCTCCCCTTCCATTCCAAATCAAACAGACAAACAAACCACCCCTTACCGTTCCACACGACGCGAATATGAAAGACTAAACTATCCACAGCGACCAACACCAACCTGAGCGCAAAAAGCAACATCACAACGCCCAGCGTTATCGCAAGGACCCGGACCGCGTAGTACAGCACCCACGTGAGCCCCGAGGACGCGAGGTCGATGCCGTGGACTGTGCGTTCGAAGAGCCTGAGGAGGGTGGAGGCGAAGATGGTCGGTGTGGCGACGAAGAGGTTGGCGAAGGTGGGGTAGATTAGGAAGGTATTGTAGGCTTCTCGGTCCATGGTTTGGGATTTTGAACCGGAATGGGTTATGGGGAAGGGGGAGGATGGAGATGATGGGTGGATGAGGGTTTCGTTTTGGAGAGTGGAGAAGGTGGCTGGGGAGAAATGGTGGTTTGGTCGAGAAGGGGGGAAGGGGTGGAGAGTTGTTATAAGGCGGCTGCAGACAAAGGACTGTAGGAGATGGTTCTGGATACAGCGAGCTGAGCGCTGCGGGGTATTGGCCGGAGGAGCAGGGATAAGGCGGGTATGCGTAGATGATCTATATTAGATTGTTTGAAATCCGTCAAAGAACTTTCATGCTGGGCTTTGAAGCTGCAGGACGTGCTTGTGACGCAGACCATATGCGCATTAAGTTAGAGCCTGTGATACAGTGCTAAGAAACTTTTGGCAGAGATAATGAGAGGGTTATGTAAGGCGTGGAGTGTTGCCCTACCACATTGGAATCTCGGAAATATCTTCGCTGCATTGCGGCGGTCTCGCTTATCGGGTCTTTGAAGGTCTCTGAAGGGAAGAAGATCTGTAGACGTTTAGTTATTTTAGCTAATAGAGCTTACTTTTTGTATTAAGTTTATGTCTTTACGACTCTGAACAAGAAGAGAGTAAGAGAGTAGAGATTGGTTAAGAGATGTTAGTCGTCTCGAGATGTCGTCCTGGGAGCTGTCGTCTCGAGAGCAGAGGATCAGCACCCGTTGCTGATTCTTTCTGACCATTCCATTGCTGCCAAGAAGTTTGAGGGTAGTAGGTTTCGAGTGACACTTGTATCTCGCGAGCATTGCGAAGTAGTCTCTTCTATGTGAGCTTTGAACGATACCGACTTCCTGCGCCTTCGGAGCTTGATTGATAGAAGTCATGGGCTTTTTTTGCCAGTTTAATCAATAGTCCACAAGCTAAGAAGATATTGAGAATGACACGTAGAATAACTATATTGATTACATTAAGAAGGAGACGAAGTACCTTAGTCGGCCCTGCTTGACAGGAGGTTAGTGGGCCTTAATATAGCATATTGCATGGCGGGTTTCTGATGCTATTCATGGATTTGATAGACGTGTCCTTGATAGAGGATAGGTTTTATTTGAGAGCAGCCTAAGTAGCTGCATTCCATCAGCGTTTAACTCTTCATTCGAATTGATCTCTTTTAAAGCAATAGTATTCTTTCGTCTCGCCCGTCTACGCCTGTATATAGCTTCGTTTTCACCTTAGATCTATGCTTCTATAAGTATGAGAGTTTTTCTAGCGCTGAGATACGAGAACATGTCTGGTTAGGCCTCTGTTGGCTTAGAATCCTGACGTTGAACAGCCTAATCAACATCTACGAGTTCCGTATAGTCTTGTATTTTATCGATTTGATTTATTTATCACGTGGGAATTAAGGACACTAATGAACGGTTATAGCGAGTACATCAGAGTAGCGACAGCGCACATCAACCTCTCGGCTGGCTTGACTTCTAGCACCCCAGACCGCGTGGAAATTGCGAAGAAGGGAGTGTATAAATGAAAAAGTAGAAAAGCATGCTGACTTAATGAGTCCTGTCGAAGGAGTTCAGGAGAGAGAGAGTCTAAGGTTTTCACTCGCGGAGTAAGGTTTCCTGACTCGGTTACGAAACGCACCTGTCAGCCCCAAAATTGGCTCAAGGCAACTCAAATGCCGTTTTCATGGCGAAATCTTGATCTTGGCGGATTCGATTAGTCTCCCACATCAACGAGCCGTTTTGGAAGCATGGATATCTCACTTGGACATGAGTCGTGATGGTCTTCCAGGCATTGATTAAGCCATTGATGAGCTAGAGATACACCTTCTTTGGAGCTTGCGTCAATTTGAGAAGGTCTGCCACTAACGACACTTTTTCCACAAGCACAGAATCTGGAAGCACGTGTGACTCTACTCGAAAAGTCCAATTGGATTGTCGGGAAAATAATGGTCTCGGAGCTACCTTCATCAATGAAAACACTCATCATGACACTTCAGTTGCTTGGGCGCTGGAAGAAGATGACGACAGCGCTGTCGCGGTAATCTTCTTCTGGCCCTTCGAATCAATTCCATACACAGACAAGTATTAGCTCCTCACCGGCTGCTCTTTCCAGTCCCTCGTTGCTTTTTGTCTCTGATTGCTTTACACAACTCAAATTCCGCCAAAGCTTCGTTCTCTAGGCTGTTGTACGTTTGCAGAGGTGCATCGTCAAACTTAGGTGAGCACAGAGCCTTATCAAAGTCAATCGACGTCCATGTCTTATATAGCATGCTCGTAACTGGGATTGACATGGATGGTATAGGTTTCAATCTGAGACGATGGTGTAGGTTGTACTCACGAAGGAGACGAAACTTCGCATAGTGTAAACGTTAGAGTACTGACCAAGTGCAGCAACAACATCTCCACTCGTTGAATTCTCAGGAACTGGTCTTGGTAAAAATAAGGTATCACTAGGTTCTGTGCTAAGGGTTAAATCTGCTAGGCTAGCTACTATTAGCCTAGCTACCTTACTTGCTTATCAATCTAGGCGGACATTTGAGCCATATCACGTAAGCAAATGTTTAGTAATTCTTTAAACAGGGGATCTCCGCAGCGCCCAAATGGCCGTAAAAAGATGGATATATACACCTCTGGTGCCTGCTCCATCGACGTTGTATTCTATATGGCAGACGATCATCGAATTCGAAATCATTCTTTTGCGCGAGCTTTCAATAATTCGCCATCTCTAGATGAATTGAAAGCATACTCCAATCACGACTTCTATCAACCATTCACTCAGGATTCACAAATTCATTCATCATGGAATCTCCCCCGCTAGTTTTGGTCACTGGTGGCAATGGCTTTGTCGGATATGCTGTCCTGCTTGGCATCCTCAAGTCCGGAGTACGCTTGTCCCTGCTAACATCAAAATCCATGCCTTATCAACAATTGGGACCTTGGCCTTGCTGATCAGGGGTCCACGATTTAGTACCACATCCGTGCAGCAGTCCGTCGCCAAGATGCTGTCGACACCATTTCAAGAGGCCCGTCCGTCAAAAAGTACCTACCTCGGGCTTTGACGTTCGCACTTGTCCCGGACAATACTAAGCCGGGTGCCTACCTCGAATCAGCCAAGGGCTGCTCATACATTGTTCATGTGGCGTCTCCAGGAGCTACGACACCTGGTGATCTCGTATCGCAAGCGGTCATGGGGAACCAGACCATCCTCGAAGCAGCAGAAGGGACGCCTTCCGTAAATCGTGTCGTGTTCACAGCATCGATTGATAGCCTTCGGCCATTCGAGCGATTGTTTCTGAAGCATCCAGACAACCAGGCTCTTGTCTCTGGTCGAGGCGACGAAGTGCCGCCGATGACTGCCGAAACAAGAGTTCTCACACAACCTCCCGTTTCGGATGACGCGCCCGGTTTTCACAGGTACGAAAACAGTAAGATCGCAGCGACGAATCTTATCCATGAATACGGGGCCGCTCACAATGCCCGTTTCAGTATCGTCAATATCTTTCCTGGCTGGGTCCTCGGCCCGGAGGAGCTTTCACGAAGCAAGCAGGAGGCGTTCAAAGGATCCAACCTTATCTTAGGCTGGCTGTTCTCCGAGCTAAGCCTGGCTCCAATGCTTGGACTCCCTGCGAACGAAGACGTACCTATGCTTCAAGAAACGGTTCACCTAGACGATGTGGTCGAGAGCCACGTCAAGGCTCTCGACACCGAAAAAGTCACGGGCAAGTATCGAAACTTCCTCCTCTGCAGTCATTCGCCCTATGGACCTGTGATAATGGATGCTGCGGATATCGTGCGCAAAGAGCTCCCGCAAGAGGTGGCGGATGGCAAGATACCTTTCGCAGGCAGGCTTGGTAGGCTCCGGATGTGAAACCGTTGAGGACTGAAAGGCTGACCATTCAACTCTTCAGGGAGTTTCAAAAGCAAGTTCGATGCCACGCCCACAGAGCGTGACCTACTCGGACATCCCTTCAAGCCGTTTGATGAGCAGGTGAAGGACACCGTCGAATGGTATGTCAATCTTAAAGACTGAGTAAAGACGATATAGAATACATCAAATGTCGTGAAAGTCTACCCGTGCAGACCTGCAGCTTCGGAAAGACGGCCGTTGAACAAGTATGCGAGCCCATTTGTAAATCTGGACTGCGTTTGGAGAAACAGTTTCGCCTTTCGTCGGCATGTTGCATATGTGGCCTACCGGATGTATCAAATGCTGCAGCAGGCTAACAGGTCACATCATCAATCGACTCTGTCTCGAAAGAATCCCGTGGCTTTCCGTTTCCGATAATGCAGTAAATAAGCGATTTCGTTACGACGAGAAGATTAAGAGAATTAGACTCTTCGAGTAATTATTTCGCTGCGACTTTTACCTCACTATATTAATAACATGAAATATTAACAATTACATCTTTATCTCGATATATACGCTAATCTCAAATCACGTCTCACTACTCGCAAGTCGAACACTCTATTCTTTAGAGAGTTCCCTCTGAAGCCTTATCCCTTCACGTTACTAATAGCATAGAGACGTTATAGATCTCTTAGTAGTATACTTTCTTTCTCGTCTCTAGGCCGAGCTTGTCTTACTTTGATTATATTCGTTACACGAAGATTATGAAGACTATAGGCCAAGAATAGATGAAAGAAAAAAATTCGAAGTATACGTGTATACTTCTTATCATAACTTCATAAGAATATGATCTTTCTTTGTTTTTTTGTGAGTATCTACTACGAAGATTTTATTATAATATAATAGTCTTAGTTATAAAACTAGTTAGCGACCTTAACGTATTATATAAATGTCTTATAGATACATGAAATAATAAATTTCTTTATTATTACTATTAAATCTAATATATTATATAATTATATTAATTTCTTAATAAAGACGAAGATAATACTAAAATCTAACAATAATATAATTCTTTAAGCTATTAATATCGTATTTATTTATAAGAACGAAAAGTCGTATAGACTCTACGAATCGAGCTTCGATTAATAAGAAAGAGTTATAGCGCTAACTATAAAGTCATTCGATTATAAGATTGAAGAGCTTGACGTCCTCGTTAGACAGATCCATCGAGCGCTCCGAGCTTTCTTTAAAGTTCGAGCTGAAAACGACCTTGAAGACTAGTGTCTAGTGAAATCTTAAACACTTCTGCTTCGTAGACATAAAGTGTAGTTGATCTCGTCGACGATCAGATTCATAGCAGCGATATCATCTCATCTAGAAAATATTAGCTGAGTAAGCCTTGAGAAGACGGTGCTCTTATACTTTCGCTTTCTTGATGATATAACGGCTATGAAGGGTGTGGTAGTTGCTCTAGTTGAACTTTGAAATTAATGTATTAACGCAATGTAGGGGTAGTAAAAGACAATAGGGGGCAATCATCTCTAATGAGTGAATTCAGATTTTGTTGAGCTGGTTCAACATATGCTGGCTTGGGGAATCATAACGGTGGACTTGGCTTCCCGAGGTTATTGGAAGTCGGAGATTTTTTACACTGCACTCAGTATTTCTCAACTCCGAAGTCCCAATTTCTAAAATTTGGGATTTTTCCACAAAGAAAGACAGTAGCTTCCAGTTTTGTCGATGCTATAAGGAAGAGCTCGCACTCACCGAGTTACATAGGCTTCTACCCATGTTCCAGCCTCTTGTTGCGAGAGCTCTCTAACCGATTTCAAAAGACAAGCAAGCAGCGAACGGAAAGCATAGATTTGAGCCAACTTTACAGAAGAGGGCGAGTCGAGGCCAGCGGATCCCTCATTTGATCGTGATCCACTCCGGTGTCATCTGAGAGTATTCAGAACCACCTGGCATCATATCATCATTGCCCGCGTAACATTCCCCAACGAGTCGGAACTCGTTGCCCTCTGGACGGAGGACGAGCGGTACTTCAAATCCTGGAAGGACACATATTCTGTCGTACATATGCGTGGTCTGAGGTGCGAGCCCCATGCGACCGCCTTGAGTCACGAAGAATGCTCGGCCGGGAATGTTTTGAATGGCTTGGAGATAGTCCCAGGGTTGTAGCTTGCGCTGCATCGTGCTTGCAAATCTCGAATTTTTAGTAAAACGTAACGCTTTCAAGGTTTCCGGTCTCTCGATTTCTGGCGAACGAAGCAAAGTTTCGTCAAACAGAAGTGTTCGTCTGAAGAGTTCCGCATCCGCACCTCCGCTGTAGGAGGTTTCTATTCCGAGATTGGCCATGTCATCCGCCTCTAGAAGCCATTCCATCAGCGCCTTCTGTTGCTCTTCATGCTCAAGTGGCTTTCCAATATCGACCTTTGCGAAACCACGCCTGCTAATTATATCACAAATAAGGCCTTTCATCTGGAGAGTATCTGGCAATTTTGCAGAGCCTATCAATGTTCTACTCTCCGCTGACCATTGCATTTCAGCCAAGTTGGGATTGACGATAGTGGATCGCTCAAGGACATGATTTGTGGGAAGTACGCCCGGCCAATCAAAGGTGTTGGTAGATGCTGGGCTTTTATAAGAAGTTTTTCTCGTCCATATCGGCGCTGGAAATGAATCAACAGTCCAGTCTGGCACCCAAGATGGCAGAGAAAGCTGCTGATTAGCGATCCCTGCTGCGCAGATCAATGCAACTATCCTGAGATGAGGCCCTTGTAAGATTCCTGAATATGGATGCCATTGCTGCTGTGAGAGCTCTTCCGGAGGCCTGGCTATCTCTTCATAGACTTTAGTGATGTTCTGGTACGCCATCTCGTGGAAAGTAAACTCCGTAGACTGTCCATAGTCTGCGCTTTGGGACGAGTTGGAAATATTGAGCAGTGCGTAGAGCTTGTCCTGCGGGGCTGATGCGCCATAAGCCTTATATTTCAGTGCCAGATTGAAAATATCATCACGAGTACGATCTTCTAAACTCCGCATAGTTGCAGCAATGCGATAGACTGAGTCTGCTGGCAATCCCCGGAAAATGATGTCGGATCCTAGCAATGTCCTCGGTAAGTGCTCGCGAACCAAAACAATGATAGATACCATATCTTGCCAGGAGAGAGAATACTCCTTTCCCCACAGAAAATCTGTTTTAGTGGCAACTGCAGCTTCTTGTATCGTCCAGATTCGGGAAAACCACGGTCGCGAGAGCAAAGATCGTAACTCTTGCCAACCAGTATCCTTAGGACCAGGCAATCCGTGAGACTTGAGCTGGTCTGAGGCTATGCTACCTCTCTTCTTTGGGGCTATATCATGGTCGCGGTCGTTGTTCATAAGGCTTGGAATGGGGTCCAGCCTCAATAGGCGATCAATTATCTTGGAAGCCTTCCGTGATTCATCTCCTTCGTCACCCAACCAAATCACCACCTTGCAAGAGCGCCGATAAATATCAGCCATTAACCCTACTTGCTGCTCCTTCTCCTGGAGGTTATCTTGCTCTATGCAGAGCTGATCGACCCAGAAACTTCGAGCGATATCCGGGGCGCGGAGACGTTTCAGCGCAGACTCCAGGTTCGGAGTAATGTTGAACGATGCTTTGTCACAAGTAATAGGTCGTGTGCGGTCCTGTGAGCCCCAGCAATAAGACAGGGCATCATACCTGCCTGCAGCCTCCGTCAAATTGATGACACTGGTAGTACAAACAACAGGATCTGAGATACGGCCAGGAAGAATGCACAAGAGACGGCAATAACTCTGTGGCTGTGGGAGAGGCTTATATGAAGGCGGAGAGTGAGTTTGCTCCTGTTCTTTCAGCGGTTGCTGGGATGCACGACGAATAAGTCGACCGAGCTTCATTCTCATACGTGTCTAACACGGTGAGTGGACTAGCAAAGACCGAAACCTGTACAATTGAAAAGCGAGGTTCTAAGATGCGCGGTTGCCTGATAAAAAATCTAGAAGCGCGAATGTCAAAGCGAACGATCAGAGCCTTGGGGTCCTTGAACGAAAGTTCAGCTAACGCGGAAGGTTGCAGCAGGGAACATCTTACTTTTGAATCTCCTCTATATCAGCAGAATGGTGGTAGAGAGCTTGAAGGTGTTTACGGGATCATTGGGATTAGAAGGTCGGAGGCAACAGGGGGTTTTTCTGAGTCCAAGGCCGCGTAACCAAGGGTTCAACGGCAGATCTTTCTGTCTCGGCAGGTTTTAGAGTGTAGAGTTCACTCCTATGTGTCAATGCTAACTTACGTCTGATGAAGAGAAAGTGTGAGAATGTGCAATTGAAGGATTGTTGATGAAAATTTTGACGAGATTTAACTTCAAGCCTTGGCGTCATTATTGGCACATCTCTTTCTGGCACACGCTACTCATAGAAAGGGAAAGTGAACCGAGTGCTTACATAATCTCCTGCACATCACCATAGGGTACCTCTACTTTTGTACATTCCTTCCATCTACCTTCGTTCCCACGTCTTGAAATTTCTACTTCCTCTATCCCTACCATGTCTGAATCGAATGAAGAATAGCCAAATGGTTTCAATCAGTAATCAGTCATGTGAATTAAGATGCGCTGCAAGGACTCGACTGTGCGAGTCGCGCTACATTTCTAGAGTGCACTATCCGGCGCCGCTTCTGCAGGGAACGGAGCGGGCCTTTCGCTCTTCGGCAGACGCCCCCTTTCGGCAGCTATTAAGCCCCGAAACATGTACTCAGCTATCTTTCGCGCAATCATACCCCATCTTCTCCGTGACTTGCACCTCTTCGCTGTCATGATGCATTCTTGTCTCTCACGCTGAAGATGAACACACCGAGCTGCGAGCGATGAGGGTAATTTATCGGAGGATCGGTGTCTCTAGCATGAGAGACGTGCTGCCGAGGCGATTTTCAAGTCGCCTAAAAAATCTCGTAGCTGAATTGAGCAGTAAGGAATATCTCCGTATATAAGTCTGGCTACCGCTGCGTAAATGAGTTCTCTATCACAGCATATCAGCCAACCCTTTCATACATCTACCGCAGCATTCAATCTACCTGAACGATCCTCTGAGAGTCCAGGACTGACCAGCCGTACTCTCAAATCTCACTTTGCTAAACGTCTCGTGATCGCTTTGCAGAGACATGTCAACAACCACTACCTCCCCCAAGCCCCTCACTGTTGCGATCATCGGCGGAGGCATCGGCGGCCTCTGCACTGCTATCGCCCTGCTCAAATACCCTCACATCGACGTCCAAGTCTACGAGGCTGCGCCCGCTTTTGGGGAGATTGGCGCTGGTGTCGGCATCGCACCTAATGCTCAACAGGCCTTGAGGCTCATAGCGCCAGAGGTTGGAGCCGCTTATGACAAACATGCCAGCGGCAACATGTGGCCGAAACATGCCAAGTCCGTTGGAGACTACCTTGTGGTTAGTCCATCATCTCCTACCCAGCTTGTGGCGTACCCGCCTAATTTGTTGGATTTCTTCCGACAGGGAGAAGGCGAACATGAAGGCGAGCTCATTTACACTCAAGTCAGCGCTTCGGGAATGCAAAGCGTGCATCGCGCGCACTTCCTCGACGACCTTGTCAAACTCGTTCCTTCGCAACGTGCACACTTCAACAAACGTATTGATTCTCTAGAGGATAAGCAAGGCGGCCCCGTTGTCATTCTTTTCAAGGACGGGACAACAGCGACCGCTGACGCCGTGATTGGTGCCGACGGTGTCCATAGCGTTGTCCGTGCACACTTGCTAGGCAAGGAAGCTGCGAAGCCCGTCTTTGCGGGGTCGGTTGCGTTCAGGGCTCTAGTGCCCATGGACAAAGCGGTGGAAAAGCTAGGAGAGGAGTTTGCCGGGAACACCTTTTTCCTGTGCGGAAGAGGTATGTTACATGTGTTCGATATTTTCAAGCCTTTGCAGTTGTCTTGTGAGGAGATCAAGGATTGATCAGAATAAAGGCAAGGGTTCAGTCAGTTATCCCATCGATGGCGGATCCTTCCTAAACCTCGTTCTCTTCGATTTCGAACAAGACACCTGGGAGCACGAGAAGTGGGTTATACCCGCAGACCCGGAAGTCCTGAGAAGCATGTTCAGTGACTGGGGTGATAAATCTCAGGCTCTTGTTGAAGTAGGCGCGCCTTCAAGAAAATCAACTGCTTTGTCACTCACCCCCTGACGGCCGCGTACTATTGAGCAATGCTGATTTCGATCCAGCTCCTTTTAGACACCCATGAACCATCTGCCTGGTCTATGTGGCATCATACGCCAGCGTCAACCTACACCAAAGGCCGAATCGCAATGATGGGTGATGCAGCCCACGCGACCACGCCTTTCCAAGGCCAAGGTGCCGGTCAAGCTATTGAAGACGCGCTCGTTCTGGCGACTTTGCTCGCTGAAGTCTCGGACACCAACAGGATTCAGAACGCCTTCTCGGTTTACGATCAAGTGAGGAGGGTAAGGACACAAAGGGTAGTATCAACCAGCCGGGACACGGGACAATTGATTGGTATGAGGGCAGAGGGCGTGGGCAGTGATCTGGAAAAGATGAGGAATTCGTTGAGCTTCAGAGTGCACTGGATTTGGTATAGAGATATGGTAGAGCAGAATCGGGAGGCGCTGCAACTGTTGAAGGAGAGTTTGTGAAAGGAAAACTCAGAAGGGTAGGGGGATGCGGTCGGGTGGAAACGGCGTGTTGGAGACCTAGAGACCCCGATAAGATAAGTATAAATCTGATTGATTTTGAGGCTTTACACACCAGGCAAGCTGTCAAGAAAGTGGCAGTCCTGCTCCCAAGTCCACTCATTTTGACATCCAATTTGGGCATCATCCTAGAATTGTTTGTTATCATGATCCAAGGTTCGTTCTCTAACAAAGCGTTGAACAGCCCAGGGACTTCTCCGGTGGCACTTCTCTGGTCATGTTCTGACGATTTGTACCCATTGCAGCTGCCGCTCTTTTAGACACATCTCCTGACACACATCCGTTCTTGCATCGGACGCCGGTGCTTTCTGCCTTTTCTGGCATTTGTACCCCACCGTCATCCCGATGTCTCCTGTCTCTTCGCACCTCATCATCGATTTCAGAATGTTCTCCTCTATAACACTATATGTTTGGGAAGGTGTTTCAAATAGAGCCTTGCCAACTCCGGCGTCGTAATGTATGAAGGCCAGTCAGTGCCTTCATCGGACCGGCAGCAGTTCGGATCTACTCCGTGCCCCAATATATACTCAATCGGCAATGATGATCTGTGTCTAATTGCCGTATCAAGAACAGATTGACTCTGGAGTTACGAGGGTCGGTACGCAAGAGCTCTCCGCAAGCCAAGTGTAATGGCGTTGGTTCATTCGAGCGGGAGACACAATTGACCTCAGCTCCGCTGTTTGCAAAAACAATATACGATACATGGTTGATCTTGAGAATCTGATACGTAGGAAGAGGCTTGCATCTGTCTCCGTTTCACGCAATTTACATCGGCGCCTGCTTCGATCAAAGCCGCGAGATATACAACAGAGTTGTCGCTCAATTGATAGCCACTGGCGTATTATTTCTACCACTATGAACTACTTCCTCCTATGATTCAATATGCACTTGATCAAATGACTTCAAATTTGTAATTGTATTTATTTATATAGTATTATACAACTCCTAGTCTTGAGATTTGTTCTCGTTTCGCGCATCCTTCACGTGCTCTGTTCTTACACCTAAATTCTTATATTACTTTCTCACTCTATTTAGATTTGGATTTCGTTATTCGTCGTTTTGGATCTTAATTATATGCTTTTTAATTATCGAGATATAGGCTAATATTTCACCGCGATCTTCCAGATCTTGGTTGAATTCTCTAATATCGACGTCTATAATCGTGGATATCGTGATAGCCTCAGGTGTCAGACGCTGACGGGGTCGACCAGAAGACGATGGCAGAAGTCGCAGCAGCGGGGCTTAGACAGACGAGGCTACAAGGCTGCATCGAAGGTCTGATTTGGTCGGTCAAGACTGCGGTCACCTCCAACTCAATTAGTCTGACGGGTGATGACACTATAGCTCCATTCTGTGTTCTCAAATTGTGATACATGAAAGATTCTCTTTATTACTCCACAGAATAATACCATCAGCATTTTACATCACCATAAACCGCCAGTATGAGTATCTTCAACGAGTACGACTTTCTTCACGTGGACAAAGGTATTTTCAGTCTGAGAGCTTTGGGGCTCATGAGTCTTGAAAACCTAAGGGTCATGAACGAAAGCATAATGTCTCTCATATCCAAACGCAATACCTAGACGACAGCCTATGCCGTCGCGGAGAGAGTAGGGGACATTATCAAGGAAGGTCACGACCTATTTTAGATTAATGTCATTTGTTCAAGGCTGAAGAACGATCCGCATGTACTGCAAAGCGAGAATTCCAAAACCAGCCTCAATCCCCTTGCTTTAGCAGCACGATCAAGGGCCAAGGAATTTAAAGGTATTGCTGAAATCAATTCCACGTACTGCACCATTGCGCACTCTCGTGAAGACCGCCAAGAAAGCTCGATGGATCTGAAACAACATATAGCATGGTTGGTTAATTGATTCACGATTGCGTTGTCACGATGATGTATCGCATCGCGAAGAAGGTCAGTTGAATTCGCTTTAGCCTAGAAGTATGCCGCAGACGCCATTGACGGCCATATCACTACCCAAACAGCGGGCGAGACGTCATCCATGGTGTTGCTCGCTACATTTTCCCCATGTTGTATACGAATGACAGATGTTCGACGCGTCAAAGGTGGCTTGGCTGCATTCAGGATACTTGGTCGACCAGACGTGCAGATAGAACATCCGAGGAGTATTCCGTCGTACGCAGGAATGCAGATTCGGGGCTGAAAGAGGAAAGAAACTTTTCGGGTTAGCACAGACGCGCGTCATCGGCAGGGAAAGGAAGGCGTTGGCTTCTGCAAGAGTTGCATGCAAGCCCACGAATCCGGGGACATGCATGTGGGGGTGCAGCGGGCTATGCGGCCCAATAGGCTGATAGCCAGACCAGCTTTACCTCATTCCCCGGGCCCACTCTGAGGTTCTCCTTTCCTCAGGGGCCAAGGGACAGCGAATTTGAGTGTCGAAAGCATTCTGCTAAAATGGACTTGCACATGGTTATGTAGCGCCCAAACCGTCCCACAAGTGTGCGTTTCATGGTACAGAATCTTTTGCGCTCCATCTGATTCGTGCTGCCTACCACAGTTATAACATTAATATTTTTTAGTTAAAGGTATAGTAACATTCAGGAAATTGGCAACGAAGCTGCTGCAGTAGCCTTGGCTATAGCTCCAGAAGAAGCAGTATTTGTATGAGGGTTGCTGAATACTCCATGTCGTTGCTAAAAAAAATTCACACTAAATACCATAACAGGAGTAGCAGGGCTAACGAGTACGCACTGCCGGCTAGTGCTAATAGCGCAATGGAATCTATCGAGGAAACCGTGTAAACACAGTTGGAGGGTAGTAGAAGTCTCGAAACTTTCTACGTAGTTCTGCAATATCCGACGGCGAAAATTCGCCTGCACTCCACCTTTCAAGGCATAGTCATTGACAAATGCAAGCTGTTCAGTCGGTAAATTAATTCTAGAGTGTGTAGTATTCGACCTCACAGCTTCGCGTCCGGATGCCTCGCAATATCTGACCGAACCTCCCAGTCCTGTTTGATCTTGATCGAAGACTGCGGCGGGATCTCAAACCCTACGAATTGACCGCAACCATTGACCATTGAACCCGGCTCGCTACTTGGACCAGTGATATGAGTGTAAGTTTTGTTGTCCTCCAGGTCAGTGAGTCGAACAGAGTCATCGTAACTTTGGGAAAAGGAGTTCTTCCATCTCTTGAGGCGCAGCCGGGCCATGCTGCTCGAAAGAACATTGTGTGTTTCCGGATTGGCATTCTTCATATGACCAGTAACCTTCTTGAGCGCAGGTGGGAAAAGTGGCAGGCACGCAATGGTGATACCCAGCAGAGGTTCCAGTATCGTCACAATGCCAATTTTCGTGATAGCGTAGGTGAAATCCTCAAGGTTTAGTTGAACAGACAAGATGAGACGGATTATGGTGACAACGCATACGCTGTGGCCATCGAGGTCAGCTCTACTGGACACGGAGGCATATATCGGGCCACATACAGGAAGCCAAGAGCAAAGATGATTGTGAGCTCAACCTTTCTCCGCGTCGCCATCTGTAGCCCCCAAACCATTGGCATTGGTAGAAGAACGATGATCAGATCTATCGCTACATTACAACTGCTGAGTGCAACAGCAGATTTGATGGGACTTTCGCACACTCCCGGTTGGAGAGGGTCCCAGTATTTGACAAGCGGGCGGCAAGTTAGGAAATCGCTGATGACTGTCCCAGCACCGAAGCCTAGCACAAGAACGACCACTGCGTATGCGACTATGAGGAATGCTTTGTTTGAGCGGAAGATTGTGACGTAGAAATGCACGATAGAGATCCTGATTGACGTGTTGGCTGCAGCCCAAGCCACATCCGTGGCTAGATATATCTTGGTAGGGAAGCGTTAGCATTGAGACGAAAACAGGAGATTGCCCCCCCAACCCCTCCCCCCGATTCATTATTGACGTACCTTCAAAATGTCCGGTAATTTTGCTAGGTTTACCAACTCTATATGCTTACCACCTCCGTAGTGAACAATTGCTTCTTCTTGTCAGAGATGCAACACATAACGAGGGGGAAAGTGAACCTATGTTTGAGGTGATGACTAAGATAGCTGCGAAAAACTAGATCGTTAGCCGGCGGTCGAGATGAGTTTTTTGTTGCTGTTCATACCCATCCGAGCACCACCGCGTAGTCATTCAAGAATAGACCATGGCGTTGAATCTTTCTAGACCATAACCGGATGCCAACAGCGACGGTAGCAAGAGCAAGAAAGAAATCACTGAAGACAATCAATATGATGCCCATGGCATCTCCTTGGCTGGGACTAAGGCTTCTTTGATACATTGGTCGACAGCGTGCTTCAGAATGAAAGTCACCACACTCACTCTTACAGCATGAAATGCGAGGAGTCGAGATGGCTGCGGAAACGGGACCCCAGATATAGGCACAGTGGTTTCTACCGATCTGATAAGCAAAGTAAAGCCGTTGCAACGTCAGCCATCGCTACCAATGCATTAAAGTAACTGGTGCGCTTGGATTCCGTCAATAGTACCGAATACAAGTACGGCGGCCATTTCCCGGAAAAATACATTCATCCGCGTTGTCAAATTGCAAGATGGTGGACAGTGGTCATACGGACAAATCGCGCAGAGCACCAGTCCTGATGTTCTGTCTTTTCTGCATCTGGCAGCATTGCGTTAGACGAAGTATGCGTGGTGAACGTCCTTGGTACACTATTGGGAAATAAGGAAACAGAGAGGACAGGCACAACGAGTTTGCTAAAAGAACAAGAAGCAAGGCCTTCATGCACGCCAGCGGAGCTGGAAGGAAGCAAGAAGCGGAGGCGGCGGAGCTCATTGGAGCGATACGTGGGGCACGATTTTCGTAGAATTGATCTATGCATGCTGATAGTAGTCTGTACGACCTCACGGGCTTATGATACTCCCGGTTAGGGCATCGAATGCAGAATGGTTAAGGTGACTGCATAACTTCTAGAACCGTGCCAATGAGCTGTGCCCGCAGACCAGCAAAGCGGATTAGGAATGCTGAATGCTCGACACGTGTCAGCCTTACTCTTTTTGATATTATTCTTTTTTCCGCGGAAGTCCAAGGCTGCACCACCTAATGCACCACGGATGACTTGCATTAGCGCCTTTCTATCTTTTCGTGCCAGCAGCGAACCGTCTTACGCTCCATTACAACGTATCTAGATGACGAAAAGGGCACGATAACCTTCCAAAAAATTGAATTTTTAGGTCGCATAGGTGGCACAGCACAGCAGCGTTTCCTGCTTAGTCCTCCGCCCCATCGATGATCATAACGACAATGCCTTCTACTGCGTCCCTGAGTGCGGTGGAGTATAACCGTCATCCCAGAAGATATCTTTACTTTTGTCACGTTTTTCAAGTCTGCTCTTTCAAAAGGCACGACTTCTTCACAAATACCCTTTGGATGCTGCAAGCAGCATGTTCCCCATCAATCAAATCTGCATGTGAGGGCTGGGAGGAGTCTTTCCCCACATAGCAGATTTGACTTAGGGTGGAGGCCGTACCCAGGCTCTATATCTCATAATGGCCTCCCTCGTACTCTTTCTGGGTGTACGTGTAGGCCCATCTCCTTAAGACGGATCTTGGCAAGATTCCCTATCTTGTCGCAGTACCCCAATCTCCTTTATCCAAGCTCTTCGCAAAGGCAGCGTCCAGACTCTCTTCAGACGCTGGCAGTGAGGAATATTTGTAGAGAGAATGAGTACACCTCTATGATCGCGTTAGTCTATATAGATAAAGCTCGTCTTTGGTGAGAGAGCCAGTGCAGAGCGACCGTGCCTTTACTTAAGACTACCAACCAGAACCCTCGCTAGCCTTTCCGACTCTTATATTCCAGCTCTTACCCCTTGTTCCTACTCTGGAGTCCTAATGCGCTTTCGGTGTTTCCCTCTTTCGCTATTCTGCTCTCCTTCCCTTTCCAATGGAGATTATTATCACTCAAACCCCTCGGACATAACCATGTTTTCCCATAGCTCCGTTCTCTTGGGAATCGATTCCTACAATTGTGACTGCCAGGTCCGAGGGCAAACGCGCGTCGCCAACAGATCCAAAGTTCCAGAAGAGGGGCCAAGTTGTGCAGGACGAGGCGGCGTGAGGAGTAGGTAGTGAGCCGCCAACGAGGGGTCCAAGCGACGAGCGACTAGCAATTCTTGAAGCCCACTTGCATCAATAGGGATTTTGTGTCGGAGAGGAAGGGCTGATAGTCCTAGCAAAGTTGTTGAAGAGAAGGGGAGGGAAGGTTGGCCGGAAGTCTTTCAGCGCTAAGCATACGCTTGGCTTCTTACGTAATCGGGTCTCTTGGCACTAGCTCAAAATCCAAGAGCACCTTTCGGCTACGCTTTTCCCCAGCCCGACAACGAACTAGAATTCGAAATGGCACTCCTTCCCACAACAATCCTCGCACCTCTCCTAGCGCTCCTATCCCTCTATGCAGCTCAAAAGTCATACATTGCCATCAGCAACCTTCAACAGTACGAAGAACGCACAGAAAAGGCCGCAAAGTACCTTGATAAGGCAGCGCACGATCTGTACAAGACTCGAGTCACCCAAGCTAGTGGGGCTGCAGCAGTATGTATCCCGTTTCTTTTGTCCGCTGGTCCTATGGCTCTTCACTTTCCGTCTCTCCACTCGCAAATATGCTGGCTTGCAAGATGTCAAGACGTGTGTTTCTATTGCAGTAATCGCTCTGCGTACATTAGGTCAAAGAGTCCGACCACTTTGAAGGATTTCTATTACTAGCACTGACGCCGAAATATCTGATACTGTGTAGATATTCCTCTCACTCATAGGCTCTATCACGCTGTTTTTTTACCCCAACTTGTCGTCATGGTTAGCATTGGCGAACGTCGCTGCCGCGGCGGCTGCGTATATGCATATCACTGGTTTCTGGAAAGCGAAGGCCGAGGTACCATTTGTCACTGGCTTCAACGAGGGAATTAGAAAGAGCAATGATCTGAGGCAGTTGCTTGTGTCATTGGGTGTAGGGTGGGCAATCACTGGGGCGGTGGGACCTTTATGGGGATGAGCAGGGATCCGTGTCAAGGGATAGAAGATCTTTAGGTGAGGTTACGGAAAATCAACATGTTCCGTTGCTCCCACCGCCAAACCAGGGATCGAAAACTGATAATGTATGTATAGGGTTTAGATCGTTTCATCATATGCTTGAGACCTCATCGATGGAGTCAGAGTAGCCAGCACAGCAATACGTCGTTAGGCAATCGATTTAACGAGACAAATTGAGCAGCTATCAGTAAGAATCCTTTATTTCTAAACGGCGTGGCTATGCTGGTCAGTATTGCCCTCCTCAGATTTCTCGTCTTCAAGCACATCCACTTCTGTTTCGAAGTCCTGATTCTGAGCTCCATGGTTCTCGCCTTCTCGGCCTCATATAGCGCAGCTCATTACACATAAAATCCCCAGCGTCATCTAAAAATTCATCAGTAAACAGGCTTTGCATTGCGAAGTGAAAGGATTGCATCAATTGCATCGTTGGACAACAGTAAGGCTGTCAGGAAAACCAAGAAAAGTCGAAATCAGCCGAGTTACCCAAAAGCCTTTTGCGCTCCACCTGCTCTTCGGTCTCCGGTGCATTTTTAGATATCGCATTCCGCATATGGGGTGTCAGGCCCATGTTGTTTCAGGCCAATGTTGATGCTATTCATGGATTTGGAAGACGTGTCTATTACAGTGGATTCGTGTCATCTGGGAGATCCATATAGACCTGTCATGCACCAGCATTTGACTCTTCATTCGAATTGATCTCTGTCAGAGTCATGGCATTCTTTCGTAGCCACGAAGTCCACACGGTGTCACCTGACCCACATCATCCTGCCACCATTAGTACATATTCCTCTACGATTAGACCGTACATTCGTCTCACCCCATCACTCAATGGCTGCCACACGTTCCGCAACGGCCAACCAGGCCCCCGAAGCAATCTCGTCATTCCAAGGCGGTCTCACGCCCTCATCGAAGCCAGCAGGACCAATTCGTATCCGAAACCCCACCGCGCGGTGATACTCTAGAATCGGTGTCTACTCGATTATCGAAAAAAAAACCCCCCTCCACGGTCCTCGCGTCACGCTCCAAGGCATTTCCGTCGCGTCCATTTAGACAATCTCGGTGACGAGGAGGTAGACGACCTCCTTGCGGAGTGTCGTGCTCGCCAGTCACGATCCAGACATCGATCCCATAACTCCCGGTCTAAGAGGTCTCCGTCACGATACCGTAGACATCGAAGCGAGTCGTCGTCGTCGGCTCAACCACTATTTACGTGTTTTTGTATAGCCCCATGTTGCTACATTGGTACATTCGTGAAGATTTGAGAATACTCATCCGGAAATCTTCAGTGATGTATCCGGCTGAATAGTCTCCCTGGTAACACCAAACGAACCGACATTGAGGTTTTTCTACCCTTACCATCTGCGCTGGCACTCACTCTGCGCGCGAATGGGTGCCCAAACTTCCGCGGAGGTCGACGTATGGAGAGACACCTTGTACTTTCTGCACAGAAATGAGAATCCTGCTCGCTTTCGTCTAATTCCTCAGCGGCATCGAAATCATCATCGCATATCCGGACAACAGTTCTGCGTCATCAGTAGTCATACTCGAACCGTTGGCCACTTCAAAGGAGCCAAACATGCCTGAAGTGTGGTATGATAACACTGCTGCTCCTGATGCTTGATTCATGCGACGCTGCGTTGGCGGTGTCCGAATGCAATGGTAATCAAAAATTTGAGTTCCGAAAGTTAATGTTGGAAGGTATAGTTTATCTGAGTTTGAGAAGGCATCGCTGCAAACATTGCAGAAGAGAAGTGGAATCCGATGAATGCCGCCCGACGCAACATAGCAAGACATCGACAAGATCTTTCCTTTAGGAGGACGCCACGAGGATCTTTGAAGTGGTTATGGACCCCTCCCACCGAGAATAGAGATGGGTAGAAAAAGACAAAGAACACGACAAAAATGATCCCGTAAAGACTGCGGGCACAGCAGACAAGGGAATGTATTCTATAGAAGGTCGGAGAGCAGCAGCCTAGCCGACGCCCAATACTCGAACAAGACACATAACAACCCGAAACACCATTTTCACAAGGGGAAAGATAAGCCGCTACTCATCGTTTTTCTCGATTTCAAAACGTACTAGGTCGCTGGCACGTTCTCCCCGAGACACTGCTGAAGACCTTTGATATACAACCTTAGTAGCAATATCTTCACCGTAAAACCGTTCTCGGAAAAGTGACATTTGCCATCCAAGATCCGGGTTCCATTGACACGCTGTAAAATTTTACGCGCCTACTCCTTCCACAATCCTTCATTGACTTGCTGTATTGCATCCCCCCTTTTCTCTCTCACACCTTTCCCCCAGTATCATACAAGACGTCCATTACCACCGATACAGGAATCCCTTCCGCGGCACGAGCTCTTGAGAAGATCAGCGACTTAACGACACCAAACTATTCTACCTCAGAACCTTGAATACAGAGCGACATACATAAAGGCATCCATTGCTATCTGAATACTGACAGCTAGCTGCCATCTCAGTAATAAATCCAGCGCCCGAGTCTTGGTCAACCGTCGTGGCCACCTCGTACCGACCAAGTCCGATATCGACATTTACCATCGATGAATTGATTGAATCTGGGGGGAAACCCAGCTTTGTCCGCCGGGACGATGTGCAGGTCGAATGCGAATCATCGGGGTTTCTACGCGGTGCCGGTTTCCCATTCCTGATCTCGGAGTGGTTGAGGCAGTCGTTCACACATGACTCACACCTAAGATAGTCAGGAAATCGGAGGAGTTGGAATAGAGTGCAACCTCACGTGGTCTCCCCGAAGCGTTCTCCGTTCCGAAAGAGCGGAGGAGACTGGGATTCTTTCGGGTGGGCGCCGGGCTAGTCTTGCGCGAGAAAGTCGGGTGGCTTGCTGGGGTTCACCGCGGTAGCTTCGGTGTAGGTGCGAAGGTATTCGCGTTTTGGATTTGTGGCATCGATCTCGACCTGCTGGTTCGTCAAGCTTGATATCCATGTTTGAACTGGTGCTTTGTACTCTTGTGTTCCGGGTACTTGTATGCTGTTCGTGCCTCCGAGTAGAGCCCTGTATCAACTCCCACGTACACAGAAACAGGAACTTGGCTACCATGTGCTGATAGTGATAGCGAGGACAGAAATTTGTATCATCTATCAACTCGGAGCGGTGTACAAGAATGTGAAATAGTAAAGACAGCGGTCACATCAAAGGATATTAAAGAGCTAGACTGCGTCGACAAAGGGATTCTGTTGATCGAAAAACGCCCATCAAACGCTCACCAAAGTGTAAGTCGACAAGACTCCCTCCACTCTATTACCACATGCCCATTTGCCATTCACCCACCAGTAGGAAAACAAAAACAAAAGGAGTGTTGAACAAGGATCCATCCAATCTAGGAACCAGCGCGGCTGCGAATGGCAGTCCTCGCTCTCAGTGATACAATGTCGTAACCTCAACCTCAACATTGACCTTGGTTCCCATCTCCATCGCCCGTAGCCATATCCTCAGACACCCTAATACCTCAACTCCAACTGCCAATCCTCGCTCTGGGGGTCCAGACTGGTAACCTTGACATCGATCGCGACCTCGCTCTCCATGCGCCTCACATCCTCGTCACCCAGACGCTGAACGCCGTGATCCGTGACCCTGACCGCCATCTTGACTCTATCCCTTTCGTCGGTACTGAAGCCATATTTCTGCACGACACGCTTGATGAGTTCCTGAACGGTGAGATCTCGGAGGAAGACGGCCCAGTAGTGGACTTCGGTCTCTGGGGCACGGACGTAGACGCTGAGAGCTGTGTTGGGGAACGAGAGAGAGAGTTAGTAACGAGCTTCAAGGCCGTAGGTCGGTGCTAGGGGTAAGGGCAATTGTTCTTACCTGGCGATCTGTTAGGAGAAGGGGTTCTCGCGCGCTGGTAGGAAGGATCGACGTCGAGGACCTGGATCCATCGCGCCGGCCTGTTGTTGACAAGGAAATTTTGGGAGGCACCCAGCTGGACGAGCATAGGAGCCGGGCTAGCTGCCTGGATAGGGGCTTGTTCTTGCTGCTGCATCATATCATAGCCGGTGGGACCGGGTAATGGTGTTGTTGGTAGGGTCAAGGGACCGGGGTAAGGTACCGTTGGAAGGGTTAAAGGCCCAGGGTAGGGCGGATATGGGGCGTATTGCTGCAGGGGGTATCCTTGGGAGGTTGGGACAGGTGTTGCAGTCCCGATTGCCTCTCCTGGAGCCGGCTGCCCTAAGAGCGATTGGTAGAGAGCCGTTTGCCTTTGAAAGTGTCAGCATTTCCCTAAAAACCCTAATACAGAATACATGTAGATGATTTAATAAGAAGCACATCACGATCTCGTTCAGTTGGTACACGAACCTCGCTGTAGTTGAAGCTGGTCCTCGACCTCGCATGTGAACATCAACAGCTGAAGATTCCCACGAGGCCGTGTTAGTGTTAGTAGGCGTAGATACGGACGGTGGCTCGTTTATGTATTGGAAAGGAAGTGGCGTTCTGGTTTGCATAGCAGGACGTCCCACTCTCGGGTCTACGTATGCTGGCGAAGGGTCCCTCCTAAGGCAGTATAAGACTCGTCCACTAGATAACAGGAACAGCTATCATACCACATTGGCGATAAGCCTGTTTGGTTTATCTCAAACAGGGTGTCTTCCATTGGCGTGGACCTTTGCTGCGAAGCTTGATTACTGAAACCAGGTCCACCGGCAAGACTTGTAGAGGGGTCAGCATGAGGCGATCTTAAGTCTATATATCAAGTCTTGGAGCACATACGATAAGCCAGTTCGAAATTGCCCCTCCATGTCCTCATTGTAGTACGCGAGAGGCCCCATCCACATCGGTACAGGTGCATTGTTCCAGGAGCTAGTAGTGGGTTGCTGAGGGATTTGCTCTGCAGATGTTCCTTCGTTGCCACTAGAAGCAATTAGTTGCTTCGGTGGCGATACTGTTGAGCAGGGTGTAGAGCTTCTTACCGACGTTGAGACATTCTGACCTTTTGATTTTTACGAGTGAAGCGATTGACGGAGGTATCCAGCGATCCAAGCGGAGACGAATATTGCACTGACATAGCTTACCTTCGAAGGGTTAAATACAAAGAGCAACGGGCCTTGTATACGGGGATAGGAAAGTTTCATCGCATTGCTTTCCTTTTGTAGCCCTGCGATCCACGAGCCTGAAGAATCGGAAATTTACTCTTGCTCTTTCCGTCAGTATCATCCCACAAGTTGGAAGCGAGGTAGTAAAATCAGGAACAGCCGTCTAAGGCCAGTACTCACATCCGGAACTCGTCACAAGAATGTGACATCCTCCGCGGCAACACCCACACGACTTAGTTGAGCAGAGAAACATTGCTGCTTTCAAACGTCGAGAACCCCTTCGAGTGACGAGTATTCGTAGACGAAGAGCCACATCACTTCCACATGGCATGAGGCGCAGGGATGCAACGGGTACCAAGTCACAACTTGTTGTATCAACGACATCGGTATATGATCGCTTTCAGCTACTCCTAGCTAGTGATGAATCTTTCACTTGACAAGCTCCACAATTGGACTTGTCGGCAACCAAAGCCGATGGAAGTGTGGTTTGAGGCGTCAAGCTTGTGTGTGAAAGACATATTAATCGGGTTCCCTCCAGCTGACATGTCTCTGCAGGTCTACCCACAGCTGAGAAACCAACTTTTGAAACTGACGCGTCCTGGATGCAGATATACACTACCGCCAAAGTGGCGTGCATTTCCAATTGCGGTAAAGAGCCACTTGGCCGGGATTCTGTTGTGGACATGCTGAGTAATTCCGGCAGTGTGGTAAGGGGGAACCGTGTTGAAGCACAGCCACCTTCTGTTTTGACCCCTTTGTAGAAACCGTGGCTCAATTGGAAAGCTTTGGCGACCGGGGCTAACTGTAAAGGGTAGGTCCAAGGGTCGGCTGAGGCTCTAGGGAAGCAATAGCCGCAAGCTTCCTCTCAACCCCTGCATCGAGTCTAGAACGATTCGTGGCTGTGCAGGAGTACTTCGCTATTGACTTTGCGTCGGGATCTCCTAGCGAACGCATAGCAACGTTGACAAAACGCGCGTTGAATTCGGTGCCTTAATGCTGGCATGTCCGATCTTGAGCTTCGAGGGTGTGTCGTGTGTCGTGTGTCGTGTGGCTAGTGAGCCGGCAGTTGAAGCGCCAGGAAATAGAGTACTTCCACGAAACCATTTTTGCGTAAAGATCCAAGTGATGAATGAGATTAGAGAGAGGAGAGTTGGGAAAACAAGTGACAGATTCAACAGATGGAGGTGTTCTAGACAGTCAAAAAAAGAGCAGGAATCTACACATTGCACAAATTGACCAAAGATATGTCCAAACTTGATATTCCACCCCGTAAATACAGCAGCTCGTTACCCAGGACTCGGGATTCTTGCCAAGAGTTTTATCTAGGTGCATGCATCTTCATCCGCCCCTCATTTGACCCCACGTTGCCTCATCTTTCATACTGATAAGGACCCGCAGCTCTTATTAAAGCTTGCGCATTCCCCGAGAAACTTTCCCACTAGAATCCTTTACATTGAATGAGACGTCGAATTTTGTCTCCATGAAGACCAAAGCCGAGCGCAAGGACCTCTTCTCCGTCTCGGTCACCTCAACCGCACCCTACTCGGGCGACAATCGACATGACGTACTACAGCTCGGCTTCTGGAGCATAGATTCCACCAACGAGATGGTCATCAGGAGAAGAAGTAGCTTCTAAGCGGCAGCCTTTCAAGAGAGTGCCCCTATGAATACCGAGCTCCGTCGATCTAGGACTCTAAATGTAGGAATAGAAGATCTCTGTGGCAAGGCTTCAAGGCACGGCCTCAGGTTCTTGCTGCAGTATCCTAGCACATGCCTTCTACCCAGCGTGGGTACAATACGGAGAAGCCGAACTGCTCGAGGAATTGGCCACGCACAGCTCGTCACTTGCTTTCTTCCTGAATGAGGATCCTCCCATTACATTAACCCTTCAAGCAGCCTCGACAGAGAGAGGTCAAAGCGGATTCAGGAAGCACCCGGGGCAGTTTCAAGATCTTGACAAAGTTTCAAGACGACTCTGGTCTTGTGATCGAATGTAAAAGTGGTGAATCTTCACGTAGACTTGCTAATGCGCTGCCAACATTAATAAAGATTTGCAGTGTTGCCCGACCGTAGTTTATACAATCACTTCCTTTGGGGTATTTTCTACCACTCAATACAATTTCTGCCACTCAATACATCTTGGAAGACACAGAATTCTACTCACCTGGATGGAATTGACTCTATTTTTGAGTCGATAAATTGAGAGACTCTAGGTTTTTCTAAATGAAAGCATAATACATAGACAAGATTTTCACGTTAAAACCCGAGGTCAGGTAACAGATGTGTGGATCGCCCCATGGTGTCGCACGGGGCAACCTTCCAAAGGGGAAGGGTCGCTGCTACAGGTACTCTTATGCTCATGAAAGCCGAGAAGTCTATTAATTTTCGGTCTGGGTGAAGGTATACGTACCCGTAGTCTACTCTACCATGACCGGCGTCAATTGATGGATACCTCCGTGGCGAGCATGCCAAAAGAAGATGGATTTCATTTTCATTTTCCTTTTTCATCAGCACAGCCACAATGAGAATTAAGCTTACTCTAAGTTACAAGTGATTACTAATAATGCACTAAGCTTCATCAAGCTTATCAGATAAGATCGAGGTGATCAAGATCCACTGAGATAATCGGACTTCTTACGCCCTGTCCATAGCAACACAGCAGAGTGATCACTCACCCTTTAACAGACATCTACTTCAATTCCTGTCATCTAGGAACGCCTTATAGACTACGAGTTGACGCCATAGAAACGTACTTATGGACAAAAACTCGGAGGTTCGCCTCTCAAAACTCCGATAGCTGATCTCCGACCGTTCCCGTGCACCTCGCCACATCAACAATCCTTCTCATCATATCTCTTGGCCACCAAACCGTCATACTCAACCTCCCTCCCTCCCTCCCACATAGCCACCAAATCCGACCCATGTCAACCGCCACCAACTACAGGCCTCCTCCACACCTCGGTCTGGAAGCGGCCCAAGCCTTCAGATGCCCAACGGCCATCTACCATCCAGCATGCGACACCTGAAAATCCAACCACCTCCTTCCTGAGCCTTCCAACCTCGGCTGTTCCTTTGCCCTCCCCCAGCCAACGCGTCCCTTTTCGCGTCCCGCCACCATCCTCGATTTGCTTTCTTTCATCATACTATCTATCTCATCGATCACGGCCGAAAAAGTCCGACGTAAGCGGGTTCGGCTGCACCAGCAGTGGCAAGCACGGAATCACAGACTCCGAGATACATACAGTACGGATACGCAGACACGGTAGCACCGAGAACAAATCTAATCAGGTTTGGAGCCTAGATATCTGTTCGAAGCCGGAGCGTTGCTCAAGACGTAGCCTCTCGCGGCCGTAACGGAAGTCAAAAGTCTTGTGTCAATACCAGCAAGCAAGCCGACATCATCTTCTTTTCAGCGCCTCAAGAAATCCAATGGCGAGGGCTGCGGTTCCTGTTTGCAGAACAAAACCCTAGCATTTACAAAGCGTCTACTGTAAGAGAAGTCATTGAACGCTTGCTAAAGGCAACAGACAGTCAAAATGAATGATAGTTCCAACGGCCTGACAACGCCCCGCACCTTCGCTTCAGCGACCCAAACGAGCCTACCTACGCCGCCCCCTTCGCCGTCTCCGATCTCGGAGCACAGCTGGAACTATAGAAGCTTGGTGGCTTCGCACTACGCGGGTTAGGCACACAAGAGGCATTGGCAGTCTGAGAGAGATGGAGTGGCGCCACTAGGCATGGATTTACAGCGCAGAGCGTCTTTGTTCGTGGAATAAAATTCATGCGAGAAAGAGGAAGAGAGAGAGAGAGAGAGAGGGAATATGGTTACGTCACTACGAACGAACGAACGAACTGTCGAGGTGGATATATAGACAGATGCTTTATGTACACACAACACATATACCTGCAGCAAACTCAGACTGAAGGCAACGGAGCGTCGTGTACGATGCTGATATCTTAAGGAAAAGCAGCAGCGGAGAGGTACCTTATTCACGATGCCCGTGTTTTTCAGCAAGGGGGCATTGAGGACAAAGAAAATGCTACAAGAGCGGTGAGAGTCAATTCGTTAGGAAAACTTACGACGCCGTAACGCAAGCAACGAGCCCAATAACCTTCAAAGCGACACAACAGCCTCCGAAGAACTCAGCGCGCAAACAACAACAACCACCATCGTCCTCCGGATTCATCCTTCCCCTGCCTTTCCAATTCCTTCCCACAGCTCGCATTCTATTCTCACGCACAGCTCAACTCAAGCAGGCGTCTCGTCCAACGCCGGGTTGAGATCGCCGGGGCAATTCCCATTCTGGCCCTTCACGACCGCAGGCAAGACGTATTTTTGGATCTTACTGGAGACGCTGTCATAGAATCTGATGTTGCCGCCGTTTTTGGCGCCGCCGACCGCGGAGCCCGAAGCGCAGCCGCAGAGAGCTGTGGAGAAAATGAACGCTGTCAGCCAGCAAGCACGGATGTTTCCAACAAGAGAAGAAGTAAGGAAAAGGCGACGGGGCAAGACAAAGGAAGGAGGGCGACGAGGTAAAATGTTGTTATCGGTGAGGGAGAGGAGAGGAGAGACGGAAGTGAAGGGATAGGGAAGCCCGACTCACTATTCGCATAGCCCGTGCCCGCCGCTGCGTTGGGGAAACTCCTCAAATCCAACACCTTGCACACGGGCAGGTTGAAGAAACCAGCCGCGTCCTGCGTGACGCTCAACTTCGCGAGATCGGCAGCGTCGGCGGCCGACAGTTTGCCCTGGGTGATATCCGGGTAACCATCCGAGACGTCGTAGTTGTAGTTGCCCGCGAGCCAGGAGTTGACGGCGCCGGCGGTGACGAGGCCAATGTCGATGGGAACCGGGGACGCGATGCCGACTTTGAAACCGCTTGTTGCGCCCATGGGATTGGTGGTGTCCAGGATGTTTCTAAGGGTGCCGAAATCAGCCATGTTCTGACAAGGGCTACTAAAGATGGGATCGACGAGATTACTTGTTGTTGGGGTTGAAAACGCGAGCCATTCCCGGCCCTGGGGCATGGCAGTTCAGGAAGGGATCCGATCCCTTCCAGCCATTGCAGTCTGAGGCGCTGACGGTACCCATCTTGTCGCTGTTTAGCATTACGGGTCCGTACGGAACGTAGACGACGAATGTGTCCGATGCGTTCCATATGTAGCTATACCCGCATCAGCACGATGATATCGCCGCGAAAGGGTGCAGTTTGGACCCTACTTGATCATTTTGTAAGTCACGATCTTATCGAAATTGTCTAGCATAGTATCGACGAAATTTGAAGCGTAGGGCTTAGTTAGCCATTCTCCACCAGCCATGATTGGCGCGTTACCGCCCTCGGTAGACGTCCAGGAGGATGCGGAAGCATTGCCGATTGTGGTTTCGTAGGCGGCTTCTAGGGACGGATACGTCGCTTGTAGGTAGTTTTGAGTCCATTGATCGATATCGCCCGCTCTTTTGACACAGTCAGTCAGCCCAATACCGTTATTAGAGACGCGATCAGTACATACTCGGTGAACCTCTGATCGATCACAGGGGATGCGGCGGTAGCTTGGATACCGGTCGCAGCGCCCATTATACTTTGAACGGATGAGACAACTGCACTTTCGGCAGCGGCCTGCGATGAAAGTTACTCCGTCTGTAATCGCACGTGGTCAGGGGCTCTACATACACCGATAGGTCCAAGGACAGCACTAAGTATGCCGAGGAATGGCGTCATGGACCCCATTATCTGGCTCCAACTGGTTGCGGGCGGGGGGTCCGTGTAGAAAGTCTACTGACCGTTAGATATTATGATTTTCGTCAAGGATACATTCACGTACGGTCGAGATGGTTGTTGATATGCCCAAACCGTTATTTGATGCGGTGAGCAGTTGGCTTATCATGACCTCGAAGAAATTGCTGAGGTTGATAAAGGCATTGTATGCCAAGTAGCGTTGTATGACAAGATTGGATCCGGAGACTGAGTCTTTGACATCTTTGCATGCATAATCGTCACAAGCTATCGAGCCGCATATCAGCGTGAGCAAAAGGCATAGCGCATGGAACGGAACCTCACGTGTGGTGTACTGGCATTCATTTGCAGCACCGACGTCTTCTTGGAGAACTTTCGCCGCGTCGACTTGAGGAGATAGAGAGTTTGTAGCAGCAGCCGCCAATGCACTTGAGACATAGGTATTAACCTAAGGCTGTCAGGTCGCTTCATCGCGAGGGTACTGGACAACTAACCCCATAATTGAACCATTCGTCCGTGTTTGTGGTTTCGATGGCGGCATTGCTGCATAGAGAAGCCTGCGATGGGTTCGCTGCGTTGTCACTGTTGGTTGCGGTAGGAGATGGGGAAGGTTGTCCGGCATCATTAGAGCAAGGAACGCTGGCAGTAATGATGAGGTCAAAGGATGATGCAGCTCGTCTGAACTTTGCGGCACTGGTAGGCCCAGCATTGAAAACAATGTCAACCTCGGCTACAGTATTATCAGTCAAAAGTTTGCAAAAAAAAAACTTATTGGGGGTAGACATAATAAGTACTCACAAACACCACTGGCGGCAGAAAAGGTCCATCTGGTGCTGCTGTCGTCGAGGCTCACAGCGCTTTTGTCAATTGCAGGTGTGTCCGGACCATCATTTGCTGCCAAATCACTGAAGAGTACGCCACTTGTGTCTGTATCGAACACCCATTCAGCTCCAACTTGATTCCAGAAATCTCCGGCTGGTATCCGTTGGGCACCCGTGGCAAGGCTGGTGGAGCTGGTGAATGTTGCCGAACCAGATAGACCTTTGCCGGCGCAAGCATCAGTGGGTATTGGTGCGAGTGTTATCTGGGCTTGGGCGCAACCTCGTAGGACGAGGAGGAAGCCACCGAGTGTTTCTAGGGGTGAAGTCCTCATATCGTTAAGTCTCGAATGTCTTTTTTATTGAAGGTGGCGGTCCTCTTTGTCCTTTCGCAACCTGGGGTGATGTTGCGGCGACTCGAATTGGTAGGCAGGATGCTTTGAACAGCTTATTGGAACCAGAATGAGGATCTTCGGAGAATTCAATATTCTGGTCTCCAAAACACTAGCCGAAGACGGGAGGGGGGATCGAGCTTAATGACAAGGTGCTTGTTTACATCAGAGGGCATCGTGAAAGATATAACCTCTCACGTCAAGGTCATCTCGGTAGGATTTGCAAGAGGCTACACGGCAGTGCCTCTGAGGTCCTTCCATTACCATTGGTTTCGGAAACTGTTGGTGTTTACATTTAGCTGCGTCCGCTATTGATGCTACGAAAATTTAGAGTCCAGCGATTTCACGTCATCTTTGCCATCAAGAGGAGAAGTTGAGATCCTATTCCAGCGAGGTTTGCCCTGTCGGGGGTCAAGCTCCAAGACCGGCGTTTCTCTAACTCGTGCATGAAACCTGCAAGAAGACCCTGATGGACGTTTCCTTCATGTGATGTTACTCACCGCAGAGTTCTCATTGGTTCCACTTCAAGTCCGATGTTAGCTCGACGTTGACGATTGGAGAATGCGTTGACTTTTACAAAGAGGCACTGCAAGAAATGCAGCAATTTGTTAGCGTTTGAGCCCAGGAGTGGATAAACATCCATCCTGCCAGCAAAGCAACATTAGTAACAGATTGATCCTTGCGGTGTATGGATGCCAAGGCGGCCTCGGCGTGGCGTGAGAAACGACGAGGTATCGGGTAGTGTTCTGATACACGATGCTACAACTGAGTTTATTGAAAAGTTGTAAAATGAGGGGCTGATACAGTCGCGCGAAACTTGTACCATGGCACTTAGTTGTGACCGAAGTAGGGAAGAGATGGGAAAATTAAGCTCAGACATACATAAGTGAAACCTAGCATTGTAAACACAGACGCCGCAGACAGGGCAGGTCTGCAGTGTGTGAATTCAGTTCAGTCATTACCAGACTTAGGACCCGCCACACTCGAAAGATGGGAGGTACTAACCGTGCTGGATTGTTAAGGGAGGCTTGTGGGGCCTTGCTACAACTGTTGCAGACCACGAACCAGCGGAGCAATGCCGGATAAAGCGACAGCTTTGCTGGAACCTGGTTCGTCGGACGATCACTTGCATATGAAACCCGAGTTGACAAGCCGTTCGTGTTTGGATCGGCCCTTGATACGTGGGTGAAGCTGGCTGGCTGAAAATAATGTTGGTGGCAGATAAACTTGGCATGGGAGTGTAACCTCGCTCGAGGCGGATGGCACACGTGGTAGGGGTGGCATTCTAGAAGCAACGAAGTCATAGTCATGGAGGAAGAGCGAGATCAACTCAGGGTTTGGAGGTGCAGTCGTAGTAGAGTTAGATTGATAGGTTCGGTAGAGGTACGGTAGCCCCGTAGTGTCTAAGCTTGATGTAAAACTGCCGCATGTGCCGCAAAGGACCGGTGAACGCAAACTCACTGCAAATCGTTCAGAACCCGTCCTCGGGGTTCAAAAGAAACCTACACCAGATATTCGGAATTTCGGAAACGACAGTGCTTAGTTGTTCAGGCACTAATGGATCTGTTTGATTGTGAATGGCTTTCTAGAGATTCTGCTCTGACAGTTCCCTATATGCCCTTACACGCAAAACCCTTGATAAGATCCTCTATTCTCATTGCGTTAATTCGATTGATTGAGGTATTTATTCTATAATTCATAAAAAGTCATCCTCATACTTGAGTTGCTAGATTATGAACACTAGATCAGAATGATCTAAATGCTTAGAGCGTCTTCGTTCCATGACGTAGAATAACATGGCGCTAGTGTCTCGCCTCTGCGTAGCGTACGGCGGCTAGCTTCTTGGTCCTAGGCACAGCTTTAGTGTTTGTATCAGATCTGTTTGGTGTGATTGGCTTGAAGAGGTCGGCGCCTTGATTTTCTTGGGAGCAAAATTGATTTATCACACAAATAACAATCCTTATAAGACGGCTATGGCCGGACTTAGGGGGAGAGATGATAGACTATGCTCACTTGGAATACAAAGCGTACTTGTAACGATAGCTCCGGATATGCTCATCAATCAAGCCATCTGTTGAGAGTTTTATGAGTAGTCATTATCTATAGATGGGCTATATGTTAAAGGAGGGCCTGATAGCCGGCTGTACTCTTGTCGAAGTCCCTAACTTCTGTTTTATGCTCAGCAGCTTCGGAGTCCACAAATCCTTGACCATTACGAGCTTCAGGGTGCAACGCACCATGGAATACCTCACCATTTCCGGGAGTTGAGGTGCAATTATGTAAAGCGCGAAACAAAGAGACCCATGATCCTACTGCCGAAGACATGAAGGTGACATCAGTCTTTGTTCGAGGTCAACCGAGTGCCAACTCGAGCTAAGTCGAATTAATGATCAGAGGGTGTGCAGGTAATCTATTTCTTCTGCTTTCTTCTGCTTAGACAGATTGTGAACCTTCAATAGCGTCATTTTGCAGATCTCTCGAACTCATCCATTCAAGAGCGCCGGCAGCATAGTTGTAATAGGAGATCGATAGTCTCTGAAGGTGACTGTACTAGCCTAGGCGTAGGTTAAGATGTGACTGGCCTATGGCCCTTAGATCACTTCTTGGCGCTCTAGCTCGTCTGGGTACTCGTTGCGGCCGACTTTCTAATGCCAAGAGAATATCATCCCCGCCACACGAGTACTTAGTACCAAGTTGGTTCATCATGCTCTTCTACACACCTACTTTACTTAATTCAATCACCATCGTCGCAGAAAATGGCTAAACCTCAATCAATTAGCGCAGTATCATAGTCTCCCAACTCTGATTGGTTGGTCTCCTTCCTTCATCACATACTGTTTACGATCAGTTGAGTTAGGAATGTTCTCCAGTCATAGGCTTTTGTTTCCATACTTCACACTTCCCATCGGATGTTCAACTTTGTTGCTAACGCATACTCTACTCGTATCGTATAACGTATACACTACTCTATATCGTGTCGCTAGTCACTTATCTATGGAAGTAGACATCCGTACTCTCTCATGAATCAATGTTCCGCTTTGATTCTCTCTATCATATACTACTCTGACAGTAGTCCTAAGGTGGCCAACAACAAGGGATCTTGGCGCCAAGGAAAGCTGCTCTCTTCGGTCCGTCGTTCCGCCGTCTTACGTTTTCCCCCACCTTTCATCGACCTAATATTTTCTCACACTACGACCATCCCCGCGCAATCTTCTCGACCGAGTGGACGATTCCTAAAGGACGAGTAATAGACCTTGAATAAGTCACTTGTCATCCTCCTCCTCGTCCTGGTCTACGCGCCCAGACGCCGGGTAATTCAGAGAAGCAGCATAGTTGGTTGAGGCAGCAAATCTCCCATGATTTATCCACTTGATGGTGCTCATGATACGGAATTTCTGACCCGATTTTGTAACAGAGATGCTCTTCTACCTGGTTTGCCTCATTTCTTTTCCCGCAATCGCACTGCGTGCTCAGCAGGTCCCTTTGAGCGACCCGACTTCTTCTCCATTCACGGCGAGCTTCGATAAGCTGGTCAGCCAGAACTTGGAAAAATGGCATACTCCAGGATTAGCCATTGCTGTCATGCAAGGCGAAGACACTTTCAGCAAAGTATGAATTTTTCTACAAAATTGGTTTAGAGCCCAATGAGTTGGAATCAGACAGAAGTGATTGTTTTTTGAGACTGGATAGCACGTTACATTCTGTCTGGGCGGGTTTCTTGTTGAGAGTTGGAACAACTCACGACATATCAAGCATGGAAGCAGTGCTTTGAAAGTAGCTTCTCGCGCAACCTAAACAGCGTTTTTACTTTCAAATTATCCATCTACAGTATCGATCTTAGAACGCTCAATGCGGACGTTTGCGGAGTGGAATCCACGCTTCTGCGCGTGTGACCAAGATCCAGCGGCGATTTTTTCTCCTTGTGATCCATTAAATAGTTTCTTCTATATAGATTGACGCCTGTGTCTAGACTTCACCGAACTTGATCTACACCTGTCGAAAGTGGGCTAATCTCTGATAGGGTTATGGCATGGCAACCTTCCCGGATGAGCCCATCACGCCAGAAACCCTCTTCTACACCGCCTCTACCACGAAGTCTTTTACCGCAGCGGCCGTCTCCTTACTCATTGACGATTCCGCCAACTCCAGCGAGAGGCTCTTCTGGCAATTACCTCTCGCAAAGGTGATGCGGGAGGATTTCGTACTAGCTGATGAATATGCTACCGTTCACGCCACGATCGAAGACGCTCTGTCCCACCGCACTGGCATGCCGCGCCATGATCTCAGCTACGTCGGAGCCAACTTCACAGTGTTAGACGTCGTTCGGAACCTTCGCCAATTACCGTTGACCGCAGAAATCCGGACTCGGTTCCAGTATTGCAACATGATGTATATCGTAGTCTCCCATCTCATTGAGACATGGACTGGTATGTGGCTCGGCGATTTCCTTAGGAAACGAATCTACGAACCTTTAAAGATGTCCAGCACTTTCTTCTCACTCTCAGACGCCCAAAAAGCTGCAGCTTCCGGCGGACCGTCCTTAGCCACTCCATATTATTGGACCAACAAGACTAAAAGCTATCACGGCATCCCTTGGCTCGATGCCCCCCAAGAATCTGGATGCGGCGCCACAATTTCCAACGTAATTGATTATACCAAGTGGGTCCGTTGCATGATGACAATGTCTGCTCCGCTATCACAAGCTGGCCATCGCGCTCTTCGCTCGCCTCGGATCATCAGTGGTCCAGTAGCGGAAGATTCGACTGGTTTCAGAGGGTCCGAAACTTACGCCTTAGGTTGGGAGATCAGCAATTACCGTGGCGAGGTCATGATCTGGCATACAGGAGCCTTGCCGGGCTTCAGCAGCCTGATGATGTATTTCCCACGCCTGCAATGGGGCGTTACTATGATGGCTAACGGCGGAGCGGGTGGTGCGATTCAAATTTTGCTCATTAAGTTGATGGATGATATGTTGAGGACTCCGGAACAAGAAAGGTTTGATTGGGCCCACGTGATAGAGCGTATGGATTCACAGAATTTGGAAACATTGAGAAATGCAAGAAATATCTTGTTTCGGAGTGCACCTAAAGGGGAAGACTCCATACCTCTATCCTTACCTCTGGAATCCTACGCAGGCGTATGGTTCAATCTTGACTCCTCACTCTTTACTCGGTATCCACTGACATGGGAACAGACCTACACAAACGAAGGCTATCCCTCCATCACCCTCACAGTCAACAACACCAGCCCCTCCCACACAGCTGCCAAACCCCAGAGAACCCTCCATTGCGTGCTCCAGGCCGAACAATACCCCATCGCCATGTCCTTCCAGCACATCAGCGGTGAGTACTTCATGGTAAACATACGTTTATTCAGCACGGAAGCACGAACCACGCCAGACTACGAAACCGCAATAGATGAAGTCTCCAAAGCCGAATTCCGACTTGGCGAAGATGGCAGAGTGAAAGAGTTGGGGGTAGTGCCGGACTCAGAAATGGGAGAGGCCAAAATCTGGTTCAAGAAAGCCGGAGCCGACAACGATAATGGGTATGGAACATTTTTTACGGCCGGCTCATCCGCGGTCAATACGGAGAGTAACCTAGGCGCAAGCGGCGCCGGAGGACAGGGAAAGTTATTTTTCAGGTCTGGGAAGCGTTTGGCGCCTCTCTTTGCGTAAGCTGTCCCGTTCTTTGAAGCTCGATCTGGACATCCCTGAAGAGAAGTGTTCGTTGACCTACGCGTTAGGAAACACGTTTAAGCTTGAACGGGAGCCTTGAGAGAGACTTGTGCATGCGAATGACGAGGAAGGCTATAAGAATGGCAAGGATAATTTCGCAGCGGGGCTCACGCTGCTAGCCTCGCCTTTAATCGAATGTCTCACTTTGAGGATGGGCGTTTTTAGACAGACAGGTATTCGGGCGGGAGACCGCGTTCTAATCATTTCGCCTAAGTATATTCATGCACCTGTCATCTGGCTTGGAACGATAGCTGCTGGCGCGATCTTCATTGGGAGAGCAGCGTACTTTACGGCCGAGCAGCAAGCTTTTTATGTTGGACATGCAGAGCCTAAAGCCCGGCTAGTGTATGAGGGGCTAGAAGAGACTGCAATTGCCGCTGTAAGATTTTCTGAAATGAAGAACGTAAAGGTCTTCACTTTCGATGAAGATCTGAAGCATGGTGATAGGCTGTTTGTCCATAAACTACCTTGAACGGACCCAGTGGATAAGTGAGCGACAAGGTATGGATTTTCAGCGGGACGAGCTAAAAAGGGGAGAAGACAAAAATACCACAGTCGTGATCGACTACACCTGAGAGTACCGTCACGGAAATTCCCCCATCTAACCCTTTTCAAAGCTCATCATCCTCCCCAAAAGGCGTCGTGCTGGAAATTGCTGCAGCACCACTGTGTTGTAGCTACCCCTCACGGTGGCAAATTAGCATGGACTTTACATAGTCCCGACAAGAGCGCTCCTTCCACAACTTCGGCGGCGACGTGGTGTTGGTGGGGGGGAATTTGATACCATAGGGAGGCAACGGGAAGGTTATGAGGAAGGAGTTTCAGGATACGGCGAGTAAGGAGTGGAGGAAGAAGGTTGAGGCCCGTGGGGAGGCAACTGAGGTTGGACACACGAGATGGGGCAATATGAGGGAAGGAACCAAGGATGCAGGGCATTTTGCGGTGGTCTGAATGCCTCTTCGGAGCTCTTCCTCACTACCATCAACCCAATCTAGAGCCTCGTAACCCAACTCTATAGACGAAAAAAACAGCATCAATACCCAGACAGTCATTCCTGGCCTTTGCTCGGTAAGCCAATCCCTCCATACTGATTTTCATCAAAAGACCCGCACGCCATCACCGCAGCCTCCAAAACCCCACTCAGCCCTTTTTGCAGTATTTCTCTCGAGCACCCACAGCAGCGCAAATAACAATGAAACCAGAGAGGTAAAGTTTACGGGCGTCAAAAGGCGTCCACGAGCTGCTCAACGTCCGCCGGAACCACCCCGCTCGCAGCCTGCGCAGACAGCAGCAGTATGAGATTCGACCAAATCTTCGAGTCTTGGCGGGCATTAGCATCTAACGAGGCAAATAGACAATGATGTCGACCCGTCGACCAAGACTTCAAGCCATCTTTCGAGACACAGCTGGTATCGATCCTGAGATCCCTATGCAACGTTTCCAGGCGGGGTAATCTCACCCTGCGTTCGAGGTGCAGATAAAAAATTTCAGGCCCTTTGTAAGGGCCTGTTGCAATAGAGCATCGTCTTGGAGGAAGAACCCAAAATCCTATGTTGGGACCACATGCTTTCACCGAACCAGTGAACCCCCCCCCCCCCCCCCCCCCAAAAGCGGAAGTGGTAAACCCCACGAAACACGTCCAACGGCATCGAATGGATCCTTTCTGCACCTTTCATTGTCAGAAGGATCGTCCTCGTCTGTCCGGTGTGCATCGGTACCGCGACGTGCCCGTCGGGCCCAGAAGCCCGGGAAGGAGAGCGGGGTTCCGCGGAAGGCCGATCATTGGACGAGACGCGAACTAAATCCTGATCACAAGCTCAGCATTATGAGGACAGGTAAAGATGCGAAGATCTACTCTATTATTGTTACAGACCGCGAGCACGAAAGGGACCAGTTTACGCACGGGGTTTCATTTCCCAAGTCTACCGGAAGGCAGGTTCGGAGGATGAAGCGAGTGAGAGGTCTGGAATGCGGTTTAGTCGTATAGGTTCCGCGTGTGAAATGCTCTGGAGAATTCGCGTGGTTGGGGATAAGATGTGGATTTCTCGAACCAGCGGGACTGGGGGTTAGTAGGTCTCATGTCCACATCACGTCGTCACGTGCTCTCGCCGCTATCGCATATATCAACCCTGCATGGTATCACCGTCATGGGCACACACCGTCATAGCATCGTGATAGAGGGTCTTTCTTTGGTGGGGCCATGGCCATAAATAATGCTGCCTCCTCAGCGTCCCATTTGCTTTCCTTCTGTATTCGTTTCGGTCTCAACGAGAGGCAAATAGTTCTTCTTTTTCCTCCCGCCCGCCCTGCATACTTGTATCTAGCTATATATTTCACTCCAGGTCTATGCTGCAGAAAGCATGGGAGTTATCTAGCGCTGGGGGTGCCCCGCCGGGCCTCTATTAGCCCTGGCGTTGGAAATATCCAACCATTCTACAAAAGTTTGTATAGCCTCATGGTTGCCAAATCGGTGAAATTACATGGAGCATGAGAAGACTAACAGGTACTTTGCGAGGCTATATTGGACATGGTAACAGGGGTTCAGAGATCTTATCGACATCGCGGATAGAGGACAGTGCTTTTCTTTGGCTTATCGTTGTTCCTGAGCCCTGCGGAATGGACTAGGCGCTTTGACAATAATAATACGAGGCTGAGATTTACTCAAGTCCAACTAGCGCATATTGTCCTCGTTGAGCTTTGTCGAATAGAGGAAGACGTAAAATTTCGCGCATCGTACACTGTAGTCACCTAAAGAAAGGGTACTTGTTCACTTAATATGTCCCAACTATTCTACGCCTCCTGCGAACATGACCGTCTACAGACATCTTCTCTCATACCAATCAAAGGGAGATCTATGACGGAAAACACTCTCAGACACTCTCAGGCGAAGCATCCTCCTCGGCACATTTTTCCGGTTTTCGCCTAATGTCAACGTTTGTCGTTTTGGTAATACCCATGGGACTTAATACGATGCCTCTTGGCTTCCCACCAGGCCCTGAAGCGTTCGAGTGCCCCAGAAAGGGTCTATCGGAGGCATAGGGCCCCCGGATGGTGTCGGAAGGAGCTCGGGCAACGGATCCTAGATTCGCAAATAGTGGTCGCAAGGCAGCAATCGAGGCAGCGATGATTCCGAGATTCATTTCGAGCCTGTCTTCATTTCAGCCCCGAGAAGGTTTGATGTATGAAGTTGCCAGAACTCACACAGCGAATACGAGATTGACCGGATTATCATCTGAAACGACCGTCAAAGTTTGCCCCGGGGGAATCCACCGTGTGAGAGGACTTACAAGTGACGTCCGCGGAATAATTTGTGTACAAAAATGCAATGCGGAGGACGGAGAAACACGCAGTGCTTGAGTCATGCGAATTAGCAGGACAAACACAGCCAGGGAATGTAACGTGTCAAACAAAGTGTCAGAGCCTTACAAGATCCCGAGTCCCATGACTGTTGAAAGTCCTATTTTCAAGGACTTCTTTAGCTGAAGTTTTCGTAGGATGATGACAGGTAGACCGGCGCAGGTAAAATCTGTGAGTACGTTGATAGCTAGACTGTCGTTAGAAGAATGATGCAAGGGCTGCGGAGAAGTATATACCGGCCTGCACGTATGCAACAGCGATTGAAACATTTTTCGAATAGCAATTTCCTTCGATTCCAAGGTCATAAAGTGCCTTTAGTGGTCGGCACTGAGCCAGCAAGGCAATGACCAGACCAATCGTCGAGAGGATCAAAAATCCCATAATCACATAGATGAAGTAGTGCACAGGACGTCGAGTCAGATCAATGATGCGCAGAATAGAGAGACACACGGAGACCTTGACAAGGCAAGTGCCGATAACGAACTCAACCCCTTCGACAAAGGTCCATTTGATGAACCCAGACAGTTGTGCGGGCGTCAAGGTATCGATATGCCTACCAGCGCCATTTGCAACTTGATAAACGTCCGCGACCGCGCCTAAAAGAGATAGTGCCTGTGACTAGTGAGCAATGTTGAGCGCCCTATGGTGTGAGATTATGGGGGGGATTTACCAAAGCAACGCAGATGGTGTAGTCATCCCAGCCGGTAATATGACGTTTTATGCGAATGTACATCCGCAAGAATACAACGTTAGCACCGATAGCAAAAGTTATCAAGGAGATTGAGGACACAGCCATTCCTCGAAGACTGATGTCCTGCACAGAAGACAAGGAGGCTTCCATTGTTCACAGCGTGATTTGACAAGTTTCGAGGAGGAATAATGTCAGTACGCTTCACTTCAAAGAGATGTATTCGAGACCGAGGACTTTCCCGATGTTTGACAATGACAAATTTTTGCACATGATAGTCTTTTTGACCTGATGATTAAGGGGGCAGACCTTTAATCATCAAACGCTGAATTATGACGTAGCTGCGAGGCATCGACAGAATATCCTACTGTTTTGGGACGATGACAGCACGCTGTTGCAGTGACATTCAGGCTCTCGGTGGCAGCCCTCTCTGAGAACACCCGGCGGTAGGTCGAGATGACAGCCTCATCTGCAAGTTATCGGCCGAGGTTATCTACCGGCGCCACTCGAATGCTTTGTCAGGTAAGCAATAAAATCCTTCGAGAGCAACATCCCGGCTAAAGCTGCTGTTAGTAACATGCAGTATCCGCGCATTGCAGTATCTGGAACAAATTGACATGGTCTAGAGCTTGAAAGGGTAGTAGGACGCGTGAAGACAGATGAGAAGAGAAAATAGAAAGCACCGCAGCGCCAATAGGAATGGGACCTAATACGAACTAAATACCTCTGACCACAAGAAAGAGCATCTTAAAACAAACCGGGATGGCGCGGATCTCGCTTAGTAACGTGGCTGGCGTGGCAGCTCACGTAATCTATGTGTGTACTTTGTACTTCATCATGCGGAGTTCACTCAGCCCCGGCAGCAGTTACCAGTTAATGCTGCCCTCCATTTTCCATGCCATTCCGGGTCCAACCGCACCTATCGCTCATTCACACCGTAGAGAGTGTCTTGGCAAAAGCTGGTGAGCGAATGAGTGGTCCAACTCGCAAATGCTGCTGGAACCAGTACAACATACCACGTGGTTTCCCCGATTCGACCGAATCACTAGCCCTGCTCTCTTGCCTCTTCGGTAGACGAAAGCCCATTTAAGACCACTCGGTGAATCTCCTTCAACGCTGTAGCCTTGAGGCTACGAAGGCTTGAGGTTGTCATCTTATGCCCTTTTTGAGAAGATAACGAACCTTATCTTATCAAGTCTTGGTCCAACCAAAGCCTCCCGCCCCTCTTTTTCGCGCCTTCATTGTCAATTGCTCCAAGCTGTGATCTTGCAATGTGTTATACACTCTTCTAGCACTCTATAACTAGAGCAAGAGCCGACAGACTCATCCTCGACTGCGCCAGTCTAATGCATCTCTCTCTCTAATGCGGAAATTGTCCTTAATATTCGTACGTCCCTCCTTGTTTACGAGATTTCACGTATCCGTACTCTCGTTATGCGAAATCCAAATCTAAATTGAACTTGGCGAAGAAGTGTAGGTAGAAAGCAAGGAACTGCTGTAGAAGAGGCGCGGCAGTGAGCTGACTCTCGTTAAAGGCTTGCAGTGAAGACAACAGATCGGCACGAGATTGAAATAACGCTGACGCTATGCATGAAGGTGCGCAGTACTTCTGGATTCATAATGATTGGAGATTTGGATCTGGATTTGGCCGCAAGGGGCAGGTTGAAGACAGTACAAAAGCCTTTCAGGAGTCTCAACCGCCCTTTCTTTTTTTCTTTTTTTCGGCCTCTCGTTCTCCTTTTGTCATCACTGAGCCTATGATCTTCGTCGAGGATGAGATTGTTTTTCCAAGAGACCTATTCAATACTCGCCAGCATGATACGTGAAATAGAAGGAGCTAGAGGCACATAAAGTTTCGGTGTCTCAATTGTGCTAGCTTGACATATAGACCTTCATGACTTTTGAGCTTCGTTTTTATAATGCGGATCTCATTTCATGGGAGACGATCCTGGATAAGCTTTCTCATCACAAGAACTTGGAGTGGGTGACGGCACGTGGAACGGAGTCGTTGTCTCCGTTGGCAAGCTTCCGCGCCAGCCTCCTATCAAATCCAGGCTAGCGCAAATAGGGTGATGGTTGATGCTTCAAATGGCAGTCATATACTTTCGTATCACCGAGAATCTACAGATAGCAAGGCAAGGAGAAGGACCTTGCAGGAGAACAACACTACGTTGAGGCACCATTCCCTACCAAGGTGGACTGGACACGGAATGTTCTAGCATCAGCGCCGAGCTCTAGCATGTCTTAGGAAGACAAAAGTAGACGTTGGCATTTGCGCTGTCACCGGTAGACATGATGAAACAGGTGAGGCAGGACTATGAAAAGCTCTGGGGGGAAGGTGGAGAGGTGAGAGATAGGTTACAAAAGACCTACCTGAGCGGCAGAAAGGACGATTCAGGGTGCGAGACAATAGCCACTGCACTGCAAGGCAGCGTCTACCAGTGAGCTTAGCCAGCATGGCAGTGGCAGATGCTCGAAACAGCCGGATTGCGGCGGCTATAGACCAGATGTTGCTCTGTCAGTGTTTCTGGCAATGCGTGAGAGCTTTAGGCGGGCAAGGCTGACCAGAAAGCTCCTCCATGATGAACATATAGCAATTTAGTCTCGCTGAAAGTATTCCTCATGACCCACTCGTACTTTCAAAGCTCGGAGATACCAACCAACCGAGGCGCAGTGCCTCCGGGGCCTGGCAATGTGCTGCCCACTACGCCTTCGCCGCGACCTTATCCACATAACGGGATCTCACATTTTCATGCCCATCTCCCAAAGTCACAGCTTTAGTACTCAGCAAGTCCGGGGAAAAAAGAAAAAAGAGGCCAGGCATGAATCCAAGAACGAAAATCTCCATCTCGACCGAACGATATTTGTTTTCTCAAAGTGGAATTATGTCTGCGATTACAAATGTGATACCCTATATCCTGGCGGGGTTCTCGTTTCAGGGATAAGGGCTGTGGGGACTCTCCAGGCGTTGATCACCCAACTTTGGGGGGTCAGGCCCCTAAACCTTAGGTAGGTTTTAGGGCACAAGTCCCCAAAGTTTGTAAGTCATTGATTTGCTGTGCCTAGACAACGAGAACCCATCTCGCCATGATATGGGATACTGCGGATTTCTGTTTAAAGATGTAATAGCGAGTCGAGTCAAAACCTGACCTTCTTCCTCTCATAAGATGGTCGAACTGTTCAAGGAGAGCGGAGTCGAAGGGTTATTAGTGAGGCAGCGCAGAGTAACCTAACCTTCTTCCGCACAAACCTAGTCCCACCATCGGCCCAAATTGCCCCAATCCTAAAACGACCTCTTCTCTCTTCAGACTTTGGCCCCCTTTGGCTCCCCAAAGCGCTTAGCCAATGTTGGATTTGGGGGCGTGTTTGGGAAATGAAAGTGGCTTTAGGGTGAATCGAGGTCTGGCGTTCAATGCATACCTATGACTTCTTTATCGTGATAATCAGGCAGGTAGATATTCGTCTCGGATCTCTCTATGCACGTCTGACGCTCTCATCAGCGATGGAAGGAGCAGGTAATATTATTTAATAAAGACGACGCGTGAAAGATCGCTCGTGCTCAGGACCGTCGAGTGCACGCCAGCCCAATTATTCGAGCCCAAAATTCCCTCTCTCTTGGAACCCCTTTGCATACAAGCATACATACATAATACATACCCAAAATCAACAAACCCACCTCACACCATCATATCCGCCCAGAAAAAGAACCCCATCCAAACCCCCCCCCCCATCCCGACTCGCCAGCACCCATCCGCCATCATCCCCATCCCAACACAAAAACATAAACAATAATGCAAAAAGGAAAAAAAAAAGGAAAAACAAAAAAAAAAGCGCCCATCCATCCATCCATCAATCATAACCCCATACATATCAAAAAAAAACCCCCCGCAATCCCCCATTTCCGTCGCAACGATTTAACCTACCCCGATAACCTCACTACACATACGCTAGATACTCTACCGTTGAGCTGGCTTTGTTTCGAACAATGTTACTCTACGTCGCCAACGCCCAAAACTATGATGGATAGAGTACCGTAGGTATTCCCCAAAAAAAAAGCACACGATTCAAGCGCATGCGGTGTAGAGGACGTGCGGCTTTCATTTGGCCCCCTCCCCCCCTTCCCCCAATCCCCCCGAACTCCGATATAAGACGTCGCGCGCGTTCATGAGCGATTTTTTTCGTGTGAACTGTGAGGTTCTGTCACACAGAACATCCATCAATACTCTAATGACGCGGTGGGAAAAGAAGTTTTTTTTTTTTTTTTTTTTTTTTTCCCCTTCTGGGGGAAGGGTTTGAGGAGCGGTGGATAGAGTAGGGATTCGCGTGCGAAAGGTTGGTGGGGTGTTGATAGTGTAGGTAGGTAACCCGGGATGGATGGATGGATGGATGGAAGAGAGGTTGTGTATATAGTAGCTAGCTCATGAGTAGCTGTTTGTTTGTTTTTTATTTTTTTTTGGCTATCAGATATCTCTGTCATAGCTAGTACACACACTCTCTCTACCTAGCTTTCAGCAGGTGGGAGGGGGGAGGGGGGGGAGGGGATGGATGCAGTCACGTACCAATCGCAACTCGATTCGAAAGGAAACCCCTACCGTATATACCTACTCTAGGTGACCTACCTACCAACTTACCTACCATGGCATCACCTGGAAACCATTCTCTCCCCACGCGCCAAAAGCACCAAAAGGGAAAAAGGCGGCGGCGGCGGCGGCGAGCCCCCCAGAACTACATACTCGTTGCCACGTAGTAATGCAACACACCCACTAATGCAACACTCTAAAATTCCGGGGCGTGTACCGCCTCTAAAAGCCTCCCTAAACCCACGCTGGCCCCCCGAAGAATGAAACAGACTTTGTTATATCATTATCTGCGTTCATCAATATAAGTTCGATTCAAAAAATTCCTGAAGATTCAAAACCTAGATTTTACGTTCTATAATTTCGCTTTTCACTTATTTCTAATTACTGTTGTGAAACGACGAATTATGAAGTTTTCGAATTTGAGGGTGTTGCATTACTAGGTGTGTTGCATTACTAGGTGTGTTGCATTACTACGTGGCAACGAGTAGGTAGATTGGGGTCGAGGCGTCGGTGGGCAACCGAGATGAGATAAAAACAGGCACGGTAGGATACTTAAAAAAAAAAAGATCAAAAAAACAAAGAAAGAGAGAAAGAGAGAGAAAAAGAAAAAAAGACAAAAAGATAAAAAGATAAAAAGATAAAAAGATAAAAAGATAAAAAAGATAAAAAGAAAAGGAGAAGAAGAAAAAATCTTCCTCGGCATCAAAATCCATCTCAGGCAAAAAGATGAAACACCAACAAACAACATTCGAGACAACGCCATGCCTATGTAACCACGGTACTCGTACAAAAAAAACCCCTCTCTCGCGGCGCACATTACATTATTCATTCTCACTTCTCACTTCTCACTTCTCACCGCCGGGGGGGGGGGCGATTTCGCTTGCTCGTTCATTCACACTATCGTCTATATAGGCTATGCAAGCAGGGCAAAGAGAGAGAGAGAGTTTGTGTCCCGGGCATTACCGTTTCTGCCATGCGGTGGAAGGTTGAAGGTTGTGTTTGTGGGTTGATGGATAGATGGAGAGAGAGAGAGAGGGGGGGGAGAGAGAGGGAGGCAGGAGCATGCATGCATGTGTGTTGTTTGTTGTTTGTTTGAAGGTATGTATGTTTGTATGTGTGTGTGTGTGTGTATGTGTGTGTGTGTGTGTATGTATGTGTGTATATGTGTGTGTGTGTATGTGTGTATGTGTGTATGTGTGTGTATGTGTGTATGTATGTCTAGCTAGAGCAAATGGTATGTATCTGATCCATCTACATACCCAAGCTCTTTGCATTCCTTCCTTCCTTCCTTCCTTCCTCCCCTTCTCAGAAAAAACGAGTGGGCGCATTTCCTAATCTGTGAGTTTGTTCGCTCCCCTTTTTCCCGCATGCCTATCGCAGAAGATGGAAAGAAGAAGAAGAGGCAGATGTGGAAGAGGCGAGCGTGGAATGCATCTGATGGGGCTCCGATATCCCCCGTCGTCAAGACCATCCTCCACTTGCTCCATATGGGAGCATTCTGCACGGGTGCGTCGCGCGCTGCGAAGGGTTGGGATTCCCAGGTACTGTGAAGCTTGGAGATACTTGCATGCTTTCGCACCCAGGCCTTTCCAAGCACCGTTCCAGCTACGGTCCATCCGTCGCCATCGTGCCAGCCACACAGGCGTCTCCAGAGGTTGAGCTCCTCGCGAGCATTCGCCGTAGCGATGAAAAGTCCTTGCGCGCACCCTCCACGTGTTATTGATTCTCTGCATTCTTCCTTCATCAACAGGCGCAGTCGAGTTTTCCCAGTATTTAAATATCCCAAGTCATATCATTCATCATCAAGGTTCTTCAAACCCTGGGTCGTCGCCCGTCCTCCAGCTCCATCTGATCCACGAGGACGGCCGCGAGATCCTAGTGCGGAAGCTTCTCCGGTCCGAGCTCCCGGGCGATCTGTCAATGCTGGGGCTGCCAGAGTGCATTTGCGAATTCCGGTTGCTGGATTTGGGAGTGTTGGATTTAGGCGGGGTGGAAATCGGAGTGGTGGATTTGGGAGGGGTGGAAGTCGGCGTTGTTGATTTCAGGGGTGTGCCTTTTGGGGTGGTGGATTTGGGAGGAGTATCCTTCGGGGTGGTCGATCTCGAGGTTTTGGCTTTTGGGCTGCCCGTTCGGCTACCCCACCGAGAGGTAGGTCTATTGCTCCAACGACAGCGAGTCTTGCTAAGTTGTCGGGAGCTTGGCTTGCTTGGATAATACGTTTTCTGCGGTCGAGCGCACGCATCGAAGCTCAATCCTCCCATCTGTGAGTCCACGGCGTGCCAGAACTCGGCATCCTCACTTGCTACGCCACATTCAGGGTCAAATGCCCAATCCGGGAAGTCGGGAAGGTGTTGCAAGTGGATGTCGTCGTTTTGCGAATTCCCCCAGCAGGAGGGAAGCGGTGGGTTGGGCCAGAAATGCAGGCCTAGGAATGAGGTACGGGTTTGGTTTAGGAAGATGAAAACCGGATCGCCTAGGGTAGGTATTGAAGTGATGACGGTGCCGATGTTTTGTTCAACACTCAAGCAAATTTGAACACATGCCAAGTCCCCTAGGATTCAGTGATTAGCTCGCTTGTGTTAGCAAATCCTGTGAAGATGGCTCACAGCTTGGATCATCACCACCGATCCCACAATACACCCTGCAAATTGAAGCGCCGGCAATGCTACAAACTAGTCAGCGGGAAGTTCCATTTTCTGGTAATTCCGCGCGAGTGAATGGATCTGCTCACCAATAGGCTAAGAAGGCAATCACCAGGACTCCCCATTTCTCTCTCAGTCGGGTTTGAAGATTGAGTAAGAAGATGAAGGGGAGACTGGCAGTGAGGAAGTTCATGACGACTTCGAAGACTAATCGCTGATGAGCAAGAACTCGGACACAGTATCCCTGAATGTCCATGACTTACTACCGTCGACTTTCTGAATCACGTCCCAAGTTTCCACGGGGACGCAGCGGGCACGAAGAGATCTATCCCACAGACCCTCAATTGGCGAGCACTGGAAGCACAAGAGGAAGAACGAAGCGGTCGAGATGGCCACGAAAAATATCATGAGCATGTATATTGCTCGAGCGTGCAGTTGTTTCGTGTGTCCAACCGGTGGCATCCGGAGAACCAGGAGGCATGCAGATAGTCGAACAAGCAGTGTCCCGAGAATCTGAAGCATTCCGTTGATCGTCGTCCACATGATCATTGCTGAGACTTCTTGAGGAGCCAGAGTCGTTACATGCTGCCCAAACCGACTGTCAACTTGAATGATGCTGATGGCGGCCTGTGCAACTCCGAACACCTAGAGTCGGCGTCAGCCCGATCCCTCCTACACACTATTTCTCAATGAGACCTACAGTGGCCGCCAGTATCGTATGGTCATCCCATCCAGGAATATTCAGCGAGATGCATCGACCATAAAGTCTCCACCCGACAGCAATGAGAGCCAAAGCCAAGGTGAGCCATTCAGCAATCAGTAAGGTGGGCCCACGGTTCCCCTCTGTTGGCATTCCGGAAACCATTGCTGACTCCTTCGTATTCTCGGGGGACGAGAGAATTGATATACGAAGAGAAATGATTAACAGTAGACCGCGGTCGACGATATAGATTGTTGGGCAAATTTCTCAAGTGAGGCGAAGTCCTCGGTCCATGGCTTGCTTGCCTAACATGCGTATCACGGGCAGAGCGGGGTGTGGGTGCAGTGGTGATTAATGATAGATAGCCAACCTATTTTCCGTCCTTGCACAGTTGCACTACTACTCACAACACTGAAAGTAGCTTCCGAACCGGAGTCGGAGAGTCGGAGAGTCGGAGAGTCGGCGAGGAAGAAAGCAAGTGACATGATTGAAGATTTTAGACGCCTGCATGTGCGCCACGTATAGCTTAGACCGTCTGTAGTAGTGGCCCACCTTCTCAATGGTCACTAAACTTAAACCGGCTCAAGCTGCGTGCCCATGGCCGCTAATGTTACTTTGCAAAGCAAGTGAGCCGCTCGTGTTGCAGCTAAATTCTACTCTGATATGAAATAGACATCATGGGTCAATAATAAGGTAGTTGTTGTGCCACACTCGTGGAGACTGCTGCGGGATTTAGAGCTGACGATCCAAATTGATGGTGCTCCACGGTCAGAGAAGAATAGAGAGGAAAATGAAGAAATTGAAGAAAATGAAGCGATCCATGTACCTTGGAATGGGAAATGAGAGTGCGAGAACGAATGGCACAGCTGGCACATGATGGGCAAAGGAATAATAATAATGAATGGGGAGGGAAGTGACTAAAAACCGTCTAATGCGCGTTGAACCTTAAGGTCGACCCTTAATTTTTAGGCGGGCAGTCTTAGGCTAATAGGCTTGAGAAGAAATCTCACAGGGGTAGCACAGACCACTTGACCCAGCTCTCCTCGGACCGATGGCTGAATAGGCCACGAGGTCCCCAGGGATCGTTATTGAAGATCCTACCTTACTTTAAGCCTATGAGGGTGCATTAGCCGCAACCCGGGGCTACCAGAATGTCCGTTTCGCCGATCCGCCCTAGGGTCTGGGTTTTAACAAATGTGCCCCAGGACGCCCCCGGCTATGTCCCCAAACGGTTTAGACGGCCTGAACCCCCGGACTGACAGGCTGACCGCCATGCTCCAAACGGACTTTCCTCCTAAATACAATTACAACACAACCGAATGCGCAGTTTTCCTTTTCCCTTTGCCCTAAAGAAAGAAAGAAAGAACGGATGATGGCATGTTTGTGGCAAATGGGAAAGAGCAAGTATAGGCGAATACAACTCTCGCAAGCGGATGATGGGATAGCAGTAAGGAAGTAAGGAAGCTTATTGATGAGAATTGTATGGAGATCTGCAGGTGGAATTGCTGAGGCTCACAAACTTTAGCTCGCATCACGCGCACACTATCAAAACAATCTGGACCCTTTGCATCGATGACTACATAACATACTCTACCTTAAAGTACACATCATACGTGAGTATCAAATCATCATTCTTGACATTTGGAATAATGGGGTGAGCCTCGTTAGGCTGAAACAGGCCGGCCACCGTGAAACGAAACTTTTATCAAACTCAGAAAAATGATTTAGTTTCGCAGCTTCGCTTCTTCTCACACGCTAAACACCAACCCAGCTACGGCACAGCCAAATGAGCGTCCCTCTAGTACCAAACATGCACCCGTTAGAACACGAGAGTGTTATTTATTATTGTGCCAACCTTTCCGTCCCAACTTCCCAAGAGACGAGATTACTTCGAACGCGTCACTGTGCAGTCAATCTTGCTGGATGCTAGCCAATCGATCTGGGGAAGCCATGACATATGCAAACAGATCCATGTCTCCACGCGGGCTACGAAGCCTATTAGCCTATGATTGCTGGGACCCATGTCTCCACGCGGGCTACGAGCCTAAGGTAATTACTAATTAGCCTATGATTGCTGGTGAAGTGACCTTGCACGCCGATCTTGCCTTGGCTACAAGCCTACCAATGACGCTGTTGAGTCGAAGAAGACATGAGAATAATGCATGCGTTGGAATCATCGTTTCTCTGCTCTCAATTCGCCACTCTTTGTGTGCGAGTTCGCGCGGGTCCAAAGCCCTCCATGGCTTTGCTGCAGCAATACGGAACAGTTGGCGTTGACCTCGCCCGGCCAGAATTCCCGCCCCCATGGTCACGAAAGTGGTAGGAGGCTGTGTCGCCTCTACATAGCCTCAAGACAGAAGGTTCACTACACTCGGCCTTCAGCTCCGAAAGCTCGTGTTCTATCTGTGGTAATATGTAAGTCGTTAGTCAACCTACTTTTGGTGACTTCGTGGTGGTGGCTGGCGCTGCGAAATCTTCGTGTTGCTTTCTATTTTGCAATTCCGATTTTTTCTATCCTCTACTCCGTGCTTCGGAAAAACTGTGCCGATCTCCACGCATCGCGTTGACCGAGTATGGAGACGGACGAATCTCAACGGGTTCTCGACACACCTCCACTGGTGGGGAAAAAGTGCCGTGCTAGACTTCAGCTTAAAATGCAGGTCACGATTAAGGTGCAAGGCTAGAGGTGAATGCCTCACAAAAGCATCATCGTTTTCGCTCCCTTGCCACATGGTTGACCCTCCATCACGAGTCATGGATCTTCAAATGCTGCATAGAGGCTGCATGGAGGCTTCACGAGTGTTGTTCGTATAGAATGATGGAAGTTGTCCCCGCCGGAGGGTGCACGCCTCTCGCATGCCAATTGCATTGGTAGGCCGGCTCCCGTCTGCTTGTGCCTCAATGCCAATCACTTCAGCCAATGTGAGCAGCTTTTCCTGCTACCTGTTCATGTATTCGGAGATGCAACAATGATACTCTTTTTCCGCTGCGTGCCGAACAAAATAGAGGCCAGTCTTCGGCCACTGCGAACGTTATCGAAGATGGGGGTCGCACTCTGTTTCGCGTGAATGCTGAACGTTTTGGCAGTTTTGTGTGTCGTTGGTAACGGAGGGTCCGTTGAATGCCTTCCTGCGACCTGATTCTTGCTCCTCAGCTACGGAAATTGCCGATAATCTTCACCTTTGCCGTAATCTAGAGATGCAGCAAAAGAACAGCCTCACTGCGACCAGACTCATCTCAAGGCCGAAAACGACTCACTCCAATTCGGAACATTGACCCTTTCTCCGAGGACGTTTCAGCCTGTTTCCGAAGACAAACTTCATCACCGAACCCGAGTATGCCTGTATAGTCTCAGAAGACCCAACAACCACTGGGTTCAGAGTCTGCTTGTTCTCGACGACGAAATCAAAACCTCCTCTATGTCCCCAATCGCAAGGAATGTTTGACAGCGGCCTCCAGATGACGAATCGAACAGAGCCTGCACCTACCAGTCAGTCGGCGACCCTAGCCAAACTCGCAATCCCCACCTGTTCTGCTCTCGCATGAAGCACACTCGTTTCTCGCACCATAGTGGCCGCAATGATGCCGGTACATGACGACGCAGACTCCAGCCTCCTTGAGGTGAAGTTCAGCGAAATGAAGGACCACGGATGGTTTTCAGATGCGCACAAGTGAGAAGCCTACTGGGAAGCAATGAACGATGCAGAACCTCGACGTCATATGAGCACCACAGCTAGCTCTTGGCTTTCACATCAAGCGTCTGTGACCCAGCAGAGCGATGTCATGTGGCATATGCGTTGAAACCATCGCAGCCAGCTGCCGCCTTTGCAACATCAAGGGTCCTCTGATCCAGAGAAAGCGATGGCTCACGGAGTGTCTCGCCGAGACAATCCGAGCAGGTACATCCATGTTTTCAAGCGTCCTGAAATGCTGCCGCCATCTCACAGAGTCGAAGGGATTTCGGGATGTATGTCCATTCTTAAATGCTGTCACGCTGGTTGCTAACTCTAATGTTTGTCAGCCAAACAAGACACCTCATCACCCACATCAAGACCAAGCACGACCGAACCACTTTAGCCTGCTGCCCTCCAGCCCACGGCAGCCCTTGCGGCCCACCATCGATTCTCCTCCTCAAATACTTTGCCCTATTTAGCAGCGACTGAACCACGAGACACTGAGGCAAGACGACAGTCTGCATGTCATGAGCTCCGGTTGGAACACGAGCCCTTTCCCGGCTTTCTTAATCGGAGAAACGATCATTCCACGACTCTACCGGCAGGGAAAAAGCATGTATGTCCTTATCGGCAAGCCAGAAGACACACCACAATTGCAGGGGGGAAGCTGAGACGCCTTCTAATTACTGAAGATGGTCAAGGGAGGCAGGCGCGCTGAAAACATTCACCAGGTGACAGCCTACTATACTATGCATCAGATTATGTAATCGTCTCATCGGCTCGTTTGTGATCAGGAACAGAGATAGCGACCTAGCCAAAACAAAACCAAAACCCCCCAAAAAAAACCCCCCCAATTCTAAACACACACGTACTCCTACGAACCCTATACCTCCTTCTCCCAAAAAACATCATACTCTCCAACTAACCAACCAACCGACCGTTCTCTCCCTCATTACCCAAGGAAATATCCTCAAAAGACCCCGGAGTCCAGAAACATCCTTCGCAACCATGACAATGCAAGCTCTCGCCCCAAAAAAAGGGTTCCGCATTTTCCAATAATCCGTCGCGGTCAAAAAAGATGTGCAGCTCACACGCACGGATCGTTGACCTGGTACTGATACTGATAAAACCGCAAAACAGCGACCGCCCCGTGATCCCTCCCAACCTCCCAACAACGAACGGCCTTGACGACGACGGCGACGACGAACGACCACTGCGGCCGGTGTGTGGGTGGGGTGGGGTGCCAGATAAGGGGTAAGGAAGTGGGGGGAAGGGGGAGGAAGGGGGGGACAAATACGGCGTGTTGCTCAAAACATCTTTGGCTCGAGCTCCACCTCCCCGCGCAAACCTCAGACCACCGCAAACGCAAAACGATGTGCGGGCGTGTTTTTAAAAAAAAAACCCCCCCCGGGTGTTGCGGGATTTCAAAGAAAAGAAAAGAGCCCGCGGGCATCTCTAGCTGCAGAATGCCAACGTATTGATGATGCTATCCGATACCCTCGACCCATCTTCGCAGCCAGTCAGTCAATGCCCGTAGCCATCCTCGGCCGGCCTCTTCCTTACTTACTTGCTTGCTATTGGCTATCATCCACCCGCCGACCAAGACTGACCATTGGTTGAAAAGGTGACACGGACGCGCATCCCGAACTGCATGCAGCGCAGTCTTTCCGGGCGTTTCCCCTCCTCCCCCTCCCCCTCCTCCTCCTCCTCCTCCTCCTCTTCCTCCATCCATGCCATCGCCAAGCTCCCCTCAGCCCAGCCCAGCCCCATCTCTCCCAAACGCAGTCCTCACTGAAAAAGACAGAGATCGTCCACAAAGTCCGACTTGTCAGTATTGCGCCACGAGCCTCTCTCTCTTTGAGGCAGCGGTCAGGCCGGAATTGCTCCGGGGGGTTAAACGCCCGCCTCCATCGCCATCTCATCTCGAAAGGACCTATTAAAAACCCTCTTTCCTCCACCGCCCTGTCCCCGTTGCGTTCCTGACGGACTGACTGACTGACTGACTGATACTGATTGAAGAAGAAGAGAGAAGAAGAAATGGACCCACTCAACACCCGAACAGGGCCATCTGCCCGACTATTTTCGTCCCAATATGACTAACAGTTCGATCGGGATATCGGCCAGGTATACTCTAGCGGCGAGACAGGGGGGGGGGGAACGGAGGAACCAACGGTTTTCTCCCCTCCTCCTCCGTCCGGGAAATGGAAATAACGCCTCCCTCGCTTCGAAACGCACGAGTAAGTAAGTAATGAGCTGATGTTGAAAAAAAACATTAATCGTTTACGTTTGGGGTCGACGATGGGCGGGCGGCGGGCAGGGCGACTGTGGAGAGGCGAAACCTTGACCGGTTAGGTTATAGTGTAGTGTAGTGTAGTGTAGTGTAGTGTAGTGTAGTGTAGTGTAGTGTAATCTTTGCACACGAGCGAGAGTAGATAGAATAGAGCGGGTACGGTCGCGCAAAAAATGGGCAACACACACACACCGACGACGACGGGGGGCAGCAGGGGGGATCGGGGATGATCTGGGAGAGGCTGTGTGTGCACCGGGGAAGGGGAAGGGGAAGGGGAAGGGGGGTAGAGTATCTCTGTTTGTCCATCCGGAGGCTGTTGGGATTTTACTCTAGTGGATGCGCACGGATTGGGAAGGAAAGAAAGTCACGGATGAATGTATGTATGGCCCCCCCCCAATCATTATTGTGACTGACGTGCACGTCGTGGGGGGCTTCCCGACCCCATGCCCTCGTTCTTGGCCCGTGGAAAAGGGAAGCCGAAAGGATTGAAAATGGGGGGGGGGCGGAGACTTGGAACCATCCGCCGAGGAATGAATGAATGAATGAATGAGCTTGATAAAAATCGTTTTGCTGATTAATGATATCTGTAGAGCAGAAGAGTATGTACTCTACACTCCAGGCTTCACACGTTCTCCACAGCGTTTTCCCTGGACGGAAATATACCGTAGGTGGCAAAAGTTCTGATCATGTGTACGGTGTTCCAACGTGACCAAGAGCTTTTTACTTTATTTTTTTTTATTTTTTTTTTTATTTTTTTTGCGTGACCAAATCTACTCTACCAAAATGACTACCATACGGAGTACACTCGAATGGCCTAATATTACATAATATCAGAATAGCCAGTTCTCCAATAGCATAGCCATGTAATAATAGCCTTGCATAGGAGATGTTTCTGTTCAAGCTCGGTCACGTAATAACGTATAACTGAGAGATCGAGTTAAACGTAAAGAATTTTTGTCGAATAACGTCTCATCTCGAGATAAGTACCTCGATAACGCGCTTAAAAAATGCTTCGGGGTTTAGTGATAGGGTCGTCTTCTGAAAATAGGGTTGGAGCTTATACTAGCGCTATTTGAGATTCTCGATGTTCCCCTTCGCACTGAGTATGAATTGCTTTTCGTGAGTCTTATTCATGAGCTTTTAGGAATAAAAGAAGGGATATATATATTGACTACGCGTTATATGAACCCTATTCACTTATCATGTGAGACTATTTGAATGTGTGGTTGTTGAGTATAATGGGATTAGGAAGATTTGGATTTTGGATTTGATGAGGAAAAAAAGTAAAAAGCTATTGGTCACATTGGAACACCGTAGTGTGTGCCAAGCAAAATGAATACTGTAAGGTACTCTACGATCCCCCACTAGTGCGCTTAGAGGAGAAAGACAGCTCAATAGACCGCTCGAGCTCAAGTACCTACATCAAAAACAATAACCTTTTCGCATTATTCGCCCCTCCTCGATATCGATCTCTGCGCTGCCACAAAAAAAAAAAAAAAAAAAAAATATCGATCGATCTTCCGCCCCGACCGTAACAAAGCGTAATCAAGATGATCTTGCGGGAGCGCAGAAACCATGGCAGATACCTAATACCTACCTACATAATAACGCTGGTCAAATGCCCCGAGCGATAAAGTTGCATGTACGTAAAACGACGCGGTCGCCAATATCTCCCCTAGTGCATATGCGACAGCCAGCAAATTGCGGGGTGCGTCATGCAGGCACGATGTCAGAGGACTTTTGACACTTTGAGGCGCTGGGCGCTAGAGTATCAGACCTCTTGCATTATTGTAGAGTACAGTATAAGTACAGACGAGGTGGGTGTACGGCCGGAAGTACATAAATCGAATCGAGTTGCAGATTGGGGAAAAGGCACTTCAGTCAGGGTATTTTTGGGTGCCAGAACTGCCGTTTGTAGCCTGTTGGTGCCAAAGTTCGAAGGTACTCAGGTCCCAACAAAACGTTAGGAGTATGGCGGCGCGCGCCTGCGTTGTGGTCTCATCGAACCATGTATGTCGCCGAGACCGCAGCAGACGTATCTTTATCCTCTGTGATGACACGCGTCCCTGTCTGCCCAATGATGATCAGCAGGAGTTGCACCGTATGCCTCAGCGTAAAGAAGAAAAAAACTCCTCCAGAGCCTAGGCCTGTTATCGTTTCATCTCCACATAGTCGACCTCGGACCAGAATGAATGGCCATGCTGAGTCTGTTGGGTGAAGAAAAGGTTTCTACTATTAATAGCCGAGAGTCTATCTGATGTCACCAAAAGAGTGGAGAGTCCTCCGCCTTTCGAAAGTGGGGCCTGCCACGATTAGGAGATGGATTCTTCATGTGGATTCCTCCGATTCCTCCTGCTTGGTAGCAATGATCAGCGCGTTGGTCCAAAAGTTCAGATTCCCGTGCCAATATCCGTCCCACGCGTTGAAATGCCCCGAAGAAGGATCAATTGTCCTAGGCCAGATATCCGTGACTTGAATTTTTTACGCGGGCAAATGTTAGGGTTAACTCAGCCGAGAAAAGTCGCTTCCAAACTTGTACAACTTGGGAGGCTTAGATCCTACATGCGCTCCAGACAATTGCGACACCATTACAGTGGGTCGCATTTTTCGCGTGTTCCTACGGAGTAGATACCGCTTTTTTCCCCTTACCTAGCTGTATTTGGGGACCCACTCTCTCCACCAACAGATTGTGAGCAACGGTCAGACCTTTCCTCGTACTGACTGACCCGTAATACCTACTCAAAGCACACGGATCTGCGCGCGCTGAAGGCGATGCAATCACGATGTCTCGAAGCCGGGACGACGCATGTAGACTCTGGCCACTCAGCGCCGCTAGTCTAGCCACGATTCATTCTCGGCACATTTGCCGGGTCGTCGAGAAAAGTGGAGGAATGCCATCGGAATCAAGGCTGCAAGGTAGCAGTCCCCAACTCACGCCGTTCGGACGTCTTCCCGGTTTTTCTTGACAGTCAGTGCGTCACCCGATACGGAAAAAGGACATGCGATATTGCGTCAAGGTGCGATGCGAGAGGTTTCTGCGCAATTGGGTTGGCTCTGTTGCAGCTTTCCTTTTAAAATCTGTTGGTGAACAGGAGTTAAGCATGTTGTTGCCCTGCAAGTATTCATCGCAATCTAAATTAACGAACCCGTACACAGAGTCTTATATGAGAGGAGTCCTTTTTCAAATTTCCGAGTCGATATTCCGATCTCAAATATGGCTGAAGTCAGTGAAATGACCTACCTGTATGCATGATTTAAGATCCTTACTACGAAGAGACCATGAACACTTTTCATAATACATTAGCCCTCTTTTTGTTCCCACTCATCTGCCTCCTTCCCTTGATTACACTCTCAACGGCAAGGCCAAGCGTCAAGCCTCCAAGTGGATTCTTTCCAATCTCCCAACCAGCACAATCGCAATCTGTATGGACCCCTCGCAGCCATGGACGGGACACGCGAGCGCTTTCCTCAATGGTCAGAGCAAGTCTCTCCGAGAAGCGCACACCTCCTGGCTTTGACTCCCCAGTCACCGTAAAGATCAAAATGATGACTTACACAACCGTTGGCCTTATAACGCCAGTCGCCAGTGCCGCCAGAGCGCTCGAGGACTTTTACAGCTCCATCGCTATCAAGGCTGGTGGAGTTTGGCAAACAGAACCCACTACAGACAACTTCAGCATCGAAGAAGGAAATTTTCGATTGGGATTTTCTGCCATAGGCGATACAATTCCTTGGAGTTTCGTCAAAGCAATGGCGGAGAGGTTGTGGGAGACTGCTTGTTTGGGATTGACGGACCTGTTTGATATTATTTATATGGATGATGCCGGACAGATTGCAGTGAGCGTTTCGTTGAGACTCGCGGACGGCGGCTCGTCGAGCTCAGGCACAGATTACAGGGAGGGTAGCGTTCCGAGCGTGACATCGCCGTAAGACTCATTATTTTGGGCGCGAGGTGTAATGGGTTGTTTTCAGTGCGGCAGCTGTTTATGCTGGCAAAATGTATGATGGTCACAGCTTTGCTTGAGGGTATTTCGGCGTTGCCTCCGCGGTTTCTGCGAGAGTTTCGTGCAGGGCTCGATCTTACTCTTCGTTCGGATATTCGGGGACTCTTGGGCACATGACCATCCATGGTCTTAGGCGTATAACAGAAATCGGTGATAGTGCGAAAATGCGTGTCATCGATCTGCCAACGAAGTCAAGCCTATCGACTTATCACAATTCTCCGTACCTGCATATAGCGCTTTGACCACCCGCATGCCAATCGATAACGAAGCCGGGGAATTAGCAGTAGTCCCACTTGTCGCATTAGGAGCGAAGCGACAAGTGGGGCCACGATCAGCCTATCGAAGGTTCGAGTGGTCATCCATAATAATTTTGCCTTCATCCGCCACAACTGAAACCGGGACGAAAGGTAGAACATGTAAGCCTTGACCAATGAGTGGTGGGGCTCCGGCAACCAAACTGCACAGCCTGGATGTTTCAGCGGTCAGTGCCACGCCTTGCATGCTGCCAGCGCTGCGGGCCTAGGTATCTAAAGTGATCCGTGGCTGAGACTCTACATCTCATCTTATGAGATCTTGTAGGTAGGTATGCCCAACAACCGTCCGCTATCCAGCGAAACGCCAGCAGATGTTCCAAGACCACCTCTTCCTTTTCATCCAGGCATCCACGTGTTTTTTCCGGTGCGTTCATGGGTACTCCGTTATTGCCCGAGAAGAGCTCGGGCACTTCTCGCCGGACCTCCAGTTGCTTCCAAAGTATAGTATGACCCAGAGCTACCCAGAGCAAACAGTATGAACAAGGCTAGTCTCGCACCAGGCTCTAGCCCTTACGCATGCGTGGCCTGCTACCCAACATCTTTCATAGAGCCCAAGTGATCGGGCACGCGTCTTCTGAAGGCCGCTTGCAGGTAGATGAGGTGCCCATGGCTCGCATGGTATGACCCGGGTCATTGTTGGCAAGACATGGTGTGGCGAGAGACGTTGAATTGTCGGTAGCTCGCTGAGCTTTTGCGTACTGGACTCATGCTTGCTGGCCAAGGTTGTGAGCTGTAGGTGCGGCAGTATGTTGGTGGAACGCTTAGCCTTGCACGAAGGTCTTCAGACATTTTCTTCTCGGAATTATCTCAAGCTAGGAACCGTAGCTGGTGAGTTGTCTGAATAGGATATCAGTTCGTTTTCATTAGTGAAGAGTCGAGTGTCTCGGCGTTTTTGCTGAATACCTGCACTGGTATTTTTAGTGGACTAAGTAAGGAGTATTTAAGAACTGGAAGTGGGTAGAATCTTGATCCTTTGCATGTGTCTTAGGGTTAGGGCTATGATTTTTTGTCACTGATCCTCGGATCGTGTCTAAGGTAGCTACAAGAACTCTTCTCCTTGGTGACTATCATTCGGATCTGACGTTAACGGGCTACTCTTCCCCCACCAATCTAAGGTCAACTCTACCCAAGCATAATATCTCTTAGTCAAATATATGAGTGGATTCTGCGTCAAGCAGAGCCGAGCATCCAAGTAGCTCCTGCATTGGCTCCGGTTTGTAAAGCACGCCGCTCAAGTCCCACCTGTAAACTTCTTGGTCTTCGATTGGTGCATCTCGATCCAATCGATGGATCCAAGGAAACTCGTTTGCACAAACCTCCCATGTCAGCTAGATTGTTCCACTATTGAAAATTGTCTACGCACCGGTCATATACATGGAGAGGGAGTCCATATTCTGAAAAGCTTCAGCTAAGGGCCTTCGTATTGAAGAAGTAAAATCCTGGTAGAGCGGCGATGACCTGACTACAAGCAAATGAAATTGGCGATGTCCATGATTGGAAGAGATTACACCTTACATGTAATAGAGTCTTCATCAGCAGAGTATGCACTTGTGACCAGTAAGGTGGTTCTCCCAGGGTATGCGCTGAGCACTCTCTCTCGGAGTTGATCGACGCTCATTCCTACCAAGCCAAGACATACAAGGTCGAATCATCTGTCATTGGTAGAGTGACCAATATAAGCCATGTGTTATGACTGAGATCAATCCCAATACCAATCCAACCCTTTGGATACTACACACCTTTTCCTATGCAACTCGGACTCCTTTGTGAAAGTGACAAATGGCTGGTGTGAAACAGAAACTATGTAGTACTATAATATGCCTGGAGCCGTAAACGATGGCGACATGTGTGGCCCAGGCATCAAGACGAGGTCAGCGAGCTCTCGTGGAGACCCGCCGCACTTTATCATGATCTTATGCCCTTCCGTGCTAGTACAAACTACCGGAAAGCCGGAGATGTTCGTTGATCTTGTGGGAAACGACGTCGGTATCGAATTGAGCGGTCCGGAAGGTCCCTGTTTTTTTTTCCAGCGTCACTATGGGGTCCCAGTGATATACGGAGCGCAACACAGACGGAGCGCTTAGCACCAGAGATTGGAATTAGGTGGAAATAATGGAGGAAGCACGAATGGATTAGACCAGTAACTGCATCAATGTCCTTGCCACTTTCAGACACAATCCCGGGGAACAGAGTTGGAGGCTGGCCAAACCAGTGTATTGTTCGACTACTTTGGCGGCTTAATGAGCCACGAGCAAACCTGGCTGTTGGGGTTCTCGAAATTAGCATTGAAGTTTGTATCTTGAGCCATGAGACGGATTTTGCAACAATTCGGGACTGAAATCGGAGAATACGTACCAGCAGAGATGGCGTCAATATCAATTCTACAGTCACAAGTCGAATTGTAAGATTTTCAACAGCGTTAGAATCGCGAGATAATCTAGTGGAAATTTTGTACATAAAAGAATTAATCTTGAACTACTATTTCAGTCAAATTTAGAAGTTGAGAAAGAAAAGATTTTGTCTTCAGTTGCGAGATCTGCCTTGCTCAAAACTCTGAACATACGTTCATAGCTCTAAATCAATCCATTCTCTTATAGAATCTTTATTCCTTAGCAGCATTGAAGTCGCAGCGATTAGAAATGTTTAACATCTTTGTTGATCTGGCTTGTAATAGTAAAGTTGATATTTTAACTCAGAAGGGGATTGTGCAGACCTCGAATGCTAAGAAATCCCGAGGATTATGTGCTCACTTCAGGTTCAGATTTTATGGGTCTTGAAGGGTATTGCTCTTTCATTATATGAGTGAACACGGGAATCAGAACATATCAGGGTCAAGGAGAGAGGACAGTGCGAACACCAGCTGCCGTAATTTACCTCAGGACAAGTGGGAACCCGGGTGTTCATGATTTGAACAACATAGAAGGTACCCACAATTGTTCTCGTCGTAACTGAAGACGTCCATCTCCAAGTCCAGAACAGTGCCAGGACATCGATATAGTCATCGCTAGAATGCGCAAATTGATCGGTGACGCGTTTTAGCTGACATGAGAAACCCAGCTGACTATCGTACGACGAGGTATAGAACTACTCGATTTCGGCACCTTCTGAGTAAAGGGATATTATTGGCTATATATGCATCGGGTCCGAGCGCCATCCCGACCTGAAATTGGATTAGAGCATCTGAGCGGCGACGCCGATATGAGCAAGATCCGGACCCGAATACGGTTTTGGATCAAGCTTGAAGCCACAGCTTCCCTTACCAATCGGCTGAAATGATACCAGTCGGTGTCTTGGAACGTCTTTTTGATGCGCGTTACGATCACCAATCTGACGTGAGAATGCAGACTCATAAAGCTTCCCTACCTCCTATAGTAGTCTCAAAATTGCAACCAATTTTTTCCATAATTTGAAACCTATCTATCGACCCATTCGTCTATTAGACATCTTTCAAAATGTTTTACATCAAAATCGCTGTTGCGTTAGCTCTCGCCGTCCTAGTTTCAGCTTCTCTCCCTCCTTGCGGTAACATCGACCAGCCATGCTCCTGTCCTGCCGGGTCAACATTCAAAAACATCACTACCTACGCAACCATAGGTGCCACTGCAAATGACTGTGGAGCCGTGATGAACGATTGTGAGGCGGTTCGACGCTTCAAAAGTGGCACGCAGATGCTTACATGGAGCTTTGCAGTCTTCAATACCACCTGGTTCGGCCTTGTTCTACTGAGTACAACTGGCACGGATAATGTAGTCGGAGCTACTCGCACGTTTAGTATTAGCGCTGACAATAGCGTCAATCTGACTGAGGAGGTGCGTGATTTTTGTCCTGTGGCTATGGTACTTGGGGATTGCTATCGACTAATACCTAAGGGACGTTAGCTTATCGAGTATCAAGTCGAGGCGGACGGTTCTTTTATACAGCGTTTCCGACAGGATATAAGTAAGTAGTAAAGCATTTGCTCAATACTCGTGGAGTGGAATAGTGGGACAGTCTTTCTGAGCCGTGTCTCATTAGCACCGGCCATAGTCGAAACTCCTGGGGATACTGCCGCTTTCGATGGGTATTGGGAGACTATTGCGGTTCAGCAGACTTCAGTCTGGGATGAGTCCTCTGTAGTCTATTCTGCCTATCGCTGTGACATTGGTGACCCTTTCGGTGAGTCTGCCCCTGCTGAAGCCTTGAGCTGAGCAAATCTTCTGACGTGTGCTGGCCAAGACACTGCAACGTTCCACGAAACCAGTATCAATGATACTATTGCTATTCTCACTCAAGAAGGTAAAGATACTGGAGTGAATGTGTACCCATATTCAACGACCTCCTCGGTCGCCACTGAGACTTAGCTGAAGAGTGGCACCGGATGGGAAACAGGAACAAGATGCAGTTCAGTGGAAGAGCGTACTAGGAGACGTCGATTTACTCAACGCTGGGTTCCAACAGGCCGTGCCGCTCAAAGTCCTTCATTCTTTGGTGGACTGGATTTTTATGAGCGTGGATGCGTTTCTAGATTGCTTCTTGTGTAGATATCACGTCACATCCATTTCTTCTCCGCAGTCTTGTTGATTCAGGGAAATTGATGAGTATCCTCGCAAATCGTCATCCCAATGCCCAGGCCTAGTTCAAGATAATATTAAATGTACTGGATCCGAGAACGCAATCAGAGTGCTGTATACAAAATTCTCGCCGGAGACCGTTGGAGAAATTGCGTCTCATTCATTTGGGCCCCAGCGACTGCATCTGCGTGAGAAGCCAAAGAAATCGGGTTCCAGAAGTAAGTGTAGACGCCTTTGAGGACTTAGAGGAACACACTGGGTGTCAAGTCCGGATTGTACTGTTCGAGATACTGGAAAGGGGGATATGGGGCACGGCGGTCCAGACCTTGGTTCAATTTTTTTTTCTCGCAATGTGTGGGTTTTTGATTCTGGACTTTGAAGTGGGAAGGAGGTCTTGCTATATCCGATTGCCGGGATAGGGTAGTAAGCTGGTTTACCACGATTTCGTTGAGTGGAGAGTGTGGAATCTGAACAAGTTATCATAGCCATTAGTATCTTCAGCCGAATGATACATAAACTTGGCTGGAGAACACACAAACGAGGCTGTGAATTGTTGAGCAGTCCAGATCCATCTCCGTAGAATGAATGACTAATAGTTATGCCACGAAAGAACCAATAGCCCAACACCAAGTCCACACAGACACTATTACCAGCACTCAGTGAGCGGATCTGAAAGCCGCAAATCCAAGCTAATTCAACGATTCCCAGTCACCAATCCCAAACCCGATGACCTGGAATTTTCCTATAGCCTCCAGGATCAACAAAGCTTCACCTCCCATTAGCCATAGCCCCAAAAGTATTACGAAGCAACAACTTTTCCAACTCACTGATAGGAATACTCTCTCTGTCCTCATCTTCCTCGCATTTGGCGAAGAAAAAACCAAGGTCATCCCCCAACTTGCCAACATGAAACTCGACCAAGTTTCTCTGCGAGGGGTCACGGTGCTGTTTCTGCAGTATGATAACCTCTTGATCGGGTCCGTGGAGCCCGAGCTACGATTGATGGCAAAAGGTTAGCGAAAACATCCTCGCACAGAGAGTTGCTGTCAGGGTGGGAGGGCGAAACGGACCATGGAATACCTGACGCGCGCCACGTTCACACGCTGAAGCTTCTGCGTAGCTTTTACAACTATCGGCTCCAGTCTTTCTTTTTGTTCCACGTCGAACAACTCGACAAGCTTTAGCGTAACTTGGTGTCGAGAGGCTAGTGGACCTGATTGAGCTCGGGTATCGTTTCTGCTGATAATGTCGCAGTGACGGCCGTGGGAATAGATTACTTGGCCTACCGAGAGGTCTCTTCCGAGAGTTTCTATTATCGCTGGCTCGATAGGGGGTTGAGTCTTCACGGGAGTCAAGAAGCCTCCTATTTCCAATGGTACTTCCGTCTCTCCTTCTATGTCTGTACCTTCCTCTACCTTCATATCTTCTTCCTCACTATGTTCCTCGTTGCTACATTCAAAGTCCACGTTTGGTTTATCCATATCTGGGTCTTCCATTGCCAGAGGGGCCGAGTGCTGAGATTTGAGGGTGTGGGATTGTAGTTGTGTTGACTGGTCGCGGCTCTGATCAACACTTGCTCGTGTGAAAACTTCTAAGAAAGAGGGCAGAGAACTCAAGCTTTAACGAAGTGTGAAAGAGAAAAGAAAGAGAAGAATAAAATCTGAAAGTTCTCGCAGTCATATGACGTTCTCGATACCGTGAAGCATCAACGAAAAGCATCGCCGACGACAATAGCAAGTGGAGGACGTGCGTCCGGAATGATGACGATGATATCTGAATGTTTAACTATGATTCACCCGATTGGCCGCATTGGCCGCATTGGCCGCATCTCTAACAGGCAACCTATTACGCCGAAAGGTAAAAGCTTAGCCAACTCATCCCTAGCACAGCATCTTTCAATCCACGAACCTAACCCAGTGATGCCCAATCCCCAACTCCAAACGCAACGAGCTGGAATCTGCCCATGACCTCATATATCAATAGAGCTACAAGTCCCATCAGCTCAAAAACATACACCTTATTCACCTTGCAAAACCTACTCATGGGCATATGATACAGTACCGCTGTTTTGAAGAATGGGAGAAGCGAAGGCCCCACTCGGCTCCCAGGGAGCTCAAATACCTTCTCGGCATCGTTCTCGATCCAACCCTCCTGTTTCTGCAAGACCAGAGTGCCAGGGACGATCCCGGCAGGTGAAATATTTCGCTGTAGGGTCAGCTCGTCAGCATCAGGCCGGGAGCTTTGATGGGGATGCAAGCTGGAAGGGAAAAGTATACCACGTAATATCTCGTTAACCTGGTTGCGACCATCGTGATTCCTTTTATATCGTCTGTAATGAAATCAGTCGCCTCATTGGCGAAGATATCGTAGACTTTTATTAGAATCTCGCCGTCAGCACCTGCAGAATACGGAGCGTCCAAGACTCTACAGGGACTGCCATTATCGAGGATGACATCGAACTTTTTGATATCCTTTGCCACTTTCGGCTTCGGCTCGAAACAGAGTATAGCGGTCCGAGGAGGGTCATCTCCTTGGTAGGGAGTGAGCCAGGATCCGAGGTCTAATGGCCCTTCTTCATCTCTGGCGGAGGACGGCTTAGCCTTGGTGAGAAGGATGGTCGAGGTGCGTGGATCCGTACGTCCAATGACGAAGCGTTCGGACATTGTGAGGAGCGGTCGACCATGCAGAAAAGGAGTGCTAAATCGAGCTGAGGGATAGGCAATATGGCAGATCAGCGATGGAAACCACGGTATGGTCACCGAAGCTTCGAAATTTGCGAGGTGACGGAGAGTGAGAGAAAGGGAGAGAGGGTGTAGAAGAAAAAGCGGTTGCTCGAGGAGCGAACTTGCCTTAAATCCTACCGAACCTCGCAGAATGCAGTACGAAAATTGATGCAGAAAATAAAGGGATGCAAAGCCGTAAGCGGAAAGCATACGAAAACAGGGCTATCAGACCATACAAGTGACGGCGCCTGCATCTGCCATTTGTTGAATGACATTTAAAGTGAACCATAGCATAGCAGTGTCTTTCAATGCGAACATTCGGGCAATCACTAGTCTAGTAAGCACCTGCTTCGTGCGGAAACTCATATCAAGTGGGTATCTCAAGGCTTCAATAGGAAGCCTGCTCTACTAAAAAATGCCTCCGGAGAAAATTTTGCGTCAGCATGAAGGATCTGCTAACATCACTGGAGAAATATTAGTAAATACGCAAGTCGATCGAGCTACATTACGCACCAGAAAGTAGTCAGCCACAGGCTTCTTGGCCGGCATTCCTCTTGGATCCTGCGGAGCAGCTTCGAAGACTCTATATCGTCTTCCAGGACCTGACCTAGGAGGTAGATTAGGAAGAAATGCCTGAGAACTCCTTCCGGCATCACCGTTACTCCTCGCAATGACTCCGCCGTTGCTTGTATCCTCGCCCAGCTCCAGGATAGCCGCGACATTGCCACAGCGGTAGCAATAGTTTGGTGCCGACCAGACTGTAACTATGCTTGAATCAAACATCTCTTTGAATCCTTCCATTACGAGTTGATGTGCTCTTGCTATCAAGGAGAGGTCGTTTAGATGATTGAAGCGCTTGACGATTTCTGGTCCGAAGAGAAAGCCTGCCCCTCGTGGCGAGAGGCCCCAACTATCGATCTCATCTGGATCACTCCATAAAAGATCGCACATGGCGCCTTCATGAGGTACTTCTTGCTTTCGATCCAGGAGCCGTATCTTGTCGACGCTATCTATCAATGGGCTGAGCCCCCCATGCACGCAAAGCACTGCTCCTCCACTATGATGCGAGCCTCCACTATCACTTGTAGCTCCGGTACCTGAAGGACCAGTCTTCGTCGGCGTTCCAGGAGGAGATGAATTGAGACCATCGGTTTCGAACAACCGTCGTCTGCTGCGCGGAAATCTTGCCGTCACCTCGTTCCTGGAGTTCATGATCTCAATTTCCACATCATCGTCCACCGGCTCAATTGCTTGTGATTGATCCGTAAAAGATGGTTCCAGCGTCGAACTCGTACCTAGAACTAGCGCCCCCAAAGCCAGATAGTCAAACACCTCACAGCAGTATCTCCATACATTCGCACTCCCATACTTTCGTAGACATTCATCATAGAATCCATATACAGTCGTGATCTGCCTTGACTCATGATTCCCTCTTATCAACGTTATCCGATCCGGGTATCTAACCTTCAGGCATAGTAGAAGCAGGAAACTCTCGAGCGAGTAGAAGCCACGGTCCACGAAGTCCCCCATGAAGAGGTAGTTGGTGTCTGGCACATCCCCTCCTACCCTGAACAACTCCATCAAGTCATGGAACTGCCCGTGTATATCTCCGCATATTGTGACAGGTGCGTCGACCTGGACGACGTTGGCTTCTTCGATCAGCAACTCGCGTGCTTTGTGGCAAATCTCGCGGACTTGGGGTTCGGGGATGATCTTGCAGGCGCGGAGCTCCGAAATTGCCCTGCATTCATCTATCAATAAGAGTGTCTGCGAGATACTGAGATAGGTAGTCAGTACTTGTCTAGGTCACTCATCGTCACCCTTCCTGCCCGTGACTGGGCGGGGCTACAGGGTATTCCCTATGGCTGGCTGCTCAGATGGGGCAAAGGCGCTATACTGAAAGACCCCGAGACTGCTTATCCGTTTGTATGACAAGTACACGGGCTCCCACCCTGAACTTTCAGGTATTCGAGGTAGCGTAAGGATAAGAGAATGTCGACAAGGAAGACTGGAGGTACCAGAGGGGACTGACACGCGGTGAGAAGGGTTCTTAAGCCTGGCCGACCTTTTCAACAGTCAATTGAACACCACCGAAACGAATTTGATGTACACACAACATTTGATCAGTCAAACAAATCTTTGTGGAGTTTGATGCAGGAAGCGCATCAGAGCAGAGCTCCACTAGCGCGATATATTACATCCCTATCGGTCTTGGCGCCAATGCAATCACCGCTCTCATCTCGAGCATCACCTCCAGCTCTGTGACAGCTGGATGACGGAAAAGCGTATGCGGAACCATTATCTGCTTGGCTTTTTTAATCTGCGGATACCTGGTTGTCAGCTCGTCACAATGGCAACAGCATAGGCTCCCTGTCTCCGCGTTGAAAACCTATTCCCCTCCCTCCGCCTGCGCCATGACACCCCATCTCCACCCCCGATCCCGCCTCACCACTTCCCTCTTCGGTACTACTCTCCTCGTCTCCTTCCTAGTTGTCGGTATGCCACACATCGTACCATGTCCGGCGCCTCGCGTCAAATTTGCAGATTCGGATTTTGAGGTTATGGAGGATGGAAGGCGGAGAAGGCGACGGCGGACTACAGAGGCTTCAATTGACAAGAATCCCGGTGCGGATACAGAAAAGCAGATGCGTCTACAGGTCTCAGAAGAGGAGAAAGTTATGATGAGGAAAAAGGCACATGAATGTCCCGTTCCAAAGCCCCCTGGGATCATTGGAAGGGTTCTGGGCTTTAAGGGTCAAGACAGCGGAGAAGAGCAGTCTAGGCCGCGAATAGTGACACAAAAGGCGTCTAAAGTGCGAGAGGATGACCCATGAAGCTTTCTGGAGCAATCACGCCGATGGTACGGCGACGGCGTTAGTCTGGATGCTTGGACGATGCATAGATTACGATTCCCAAGGACCAGAAATTTGAAATGTACATATCGTCAGATGGGCCTGTGGACTCTAAATCCTCAGCTTATTCAGTGCTACAATTATGACGGCGGGCTCGATGTACCGAAGTCACCAGGTCCACCAGCCTTTGCCTGAGAGCCCTTGCAGCAGACTCACTGGGACTGGATAATAGTGCCAGTACAATAATTCCCGGAATGGAACAGTCAGAAAGGGTAGAGTCAAACCCAGCCATGCAGCCGTCCAAGCTATTACTATTGTCCTCGTGCCTGACCAGTCTAATGCTTGCGGGATGAAGCGAGCAACGAGCTTCGACACCACGAGCTCAACCCCAAAGGCTGGTATCTGAGCCCAGAAGAACCCTGCAACATGCAATCTCATCCAGCGCGCAGAGAACAGACTCGTTTGCGGCTCTGGAGGAATCAACCCCATGTGCATGACACCGGAGAAGAAAAATGCCGATATCGTTAACAGCGCATATCCCAATATGGACTTGGTTGGGATACCCAATTCCTGAGCCATCCATCGTCCTGGAGATGCGGTAATCTGCCGATTCACACCATGCCACCATTGACCCCATAAACCTCGAAGCCCCCTTTTCGGCACAGCCGAAAATGGGCCGAATGGCAGTGGCCATGTATGTGGACTCCACTCGTCTGGCAAAACACCAACAGCATTCAGGCCTAGTACTGGAAATAGGGGGATATAAAACATGCCGGTCACCATGGCATAAATCTGTCCTGCAAGAACAGCGCATCTAACAAGTCGTGGAGGTAGCAATCTCAATATGACGAGCCAGGTTGCCATTTCTGCGGATGGGGAAGGAAAAGGGTAATCGATTTCCATGCCAGCCGTGATGAAGTAAGGATCCGTCCCGACATAAAACGCTGCAGCGTCTAGGATGAGATAGCTTCGAACGACAGTGATTACTGCGTGCCTCAAAAAGGCCGATCTGCTGGATCTTGCCGGTGGCTGCGTTTTATCATGAGAAGGATCACCAATCTTCCATCCCATCAATCGGAGAGATACCAGCAGTGTAAAGACCCAAGGAATCCGCCTTATCAATTTCTCAGGATACGCCTCTTCGACAACAACGTCTTCTACAGCTCCGTTCGGGCTTTTCTCATCCCCGGCAGCAGAAGGTCTGGATCTCCATATCCGCCTATGTGTCTGGCGCGGATCTCGACATGCAAGCAGGACGAAGCTCCAGAGGGCCAAGTCCAAGGAGATGACATCAATGCCGGCGACGTACCAGGAGTGGATCTGGCAGGCATAAATGGCCGGCAGGAACAGCAAAGCCAGTTGACGCCGGGACAGTACAGATGGCGGGGTGAGCAGAGCTGCCGGGAGGAGCAGGAAAGGAAGGAAATAGCTGTAGCTGTTCGGCCCCGGAACGACGTGACGGGTCAGGTGCCCGTAGGACTCGGCGAGCTCGGAGAAAGTTTTCATCCTGGGCATCGTCGCAGCAGGCGCACGAAAACTCCGGGGATCCAGAAAGGCCGTGACCCACACCAACCGTCTGGCTGAGAATTGGATCCGGATGGAAAAGTGTGAGGTGGAAAAGAGAGAGGCGATTCCGAGGGCGTTTCGTTCATGCAGGGTGATGTCATGATTACTGCCACAAACACATATAGAAAAAACCGAAAAACAGGAGAATAGGAGAATAGAAAAATCAACAATTAACGCAGTCAACCATGACTTCTACTCTTCTTCTGCGCATGACTTGGCAAGGATAAATTCCGACTGTGGCCATGATAAGTTGATTGGAACTGGTGAAACGGACGTTATTCGCTAAAAGATTGAGGTACCTCAATCAAGATATGCAGCTTGTAGCTTGGTTGTTTACCTTATGTGATGGATCTATCTACCCTACTACAATTGCTAATGCATAGATTATACCACATCCCAATCGGACCAACGCACACGTCCTCCTGATTGCTCAACATCACCACTCTGCTGAACCCCTCGCCCATAATCCTTCTCACTTCCCACCCAAGCCCGTCATTCCCCCCAACGCACCCCCCGCGCTCTTCGCCCCGCTCCCCAGCGCCCCGACACCCCCTTTGACCGTATCCGTCCCTCCGGTCGCCACCCCCTTGGCGCCCTCCCCTACACTCCCCGCTGTCCCCGTCACCCCGTCCTTGACACCCCCCGCCGCATCCTTCGCCCCCTCCGCATCCGCCTTCCCCACACCGCTCACAACCTTCCCGCCAGTCTCCGACGCCGCATCTTCCACCCCCCTCGCCGTCCCCTTCGTCGCGCCCACCGTATCCTCAAGCCCCTGATTCGCACCCTCAGTCGCGTCCGTCGTGCCCGTCGCGTTCCGGACCTGACCAACTGCGTCTTTGGCGCCGGACTCGACATTATCTTCCACGCCTCTATGCCCCTCTTTGACCTTATCCGTTGTATCTGAAGCCGTCTGACCCAGCGAGCCGGCGGTTTCCTTGGCAGTGGAAGCGGTGCTATCGGCAGTTTCTTCCGCCTTATCCGCCGTTTCTTGCGTCGCGCCCTCGGCTTTGTTCTTAGCGATGACCTCCTTGTCCTTTTGCTTCGCGTCGGTTTTGGCGGCATCGGCACCTTCGTCGCCCTCGGCTTTGGCGGCGGTTTCGGAGCCGTGGAGGTAGGTGCCGGCTTTTTCTTCGACGGTTCCAATCTGTGCGGTAGAGTCAGTCGGGCAGGGGTTCATGGTGGAGAACAAGAGACCGAGATAGAGATTGAGTAGCGGAGGGAGGAGCTGTATGTATGCATACCACATTGCCTGCGGCATCGTAGACTGTTCTTAGCGCACTGCCCGCATAGTCATATGCTGAGCCTAGATATCCCTTCTCTTCCTCCTTGCCACCTATTTTCTGAGCGATGGGTGTGTTGCCGACGCCTTCGACGATGCTGCCGACGACTGGGACGTAGCCGGTGACGTCTTTGGTTGCTGAGCTATGAAAAAAGTGAAGTTCAGTTCGTGTGCTCAGGAGAGAGAGAGAGAGAGAGAGCTTGAAGTGGTAGAAGGGAGGATGGAGGCGTACCCTGCGGCACCGAGGCCTTCTTGGGCTTTCCCTGCCCCACTGGATGCAGCGTCGGAGGCTTGGCCCATGCCGGGGATGTAGGATTTGGCGGATGCAAGATAGCCTCTGTGGGAGAGGTTTTAGCAACGAGTAATGACTGTGTCTGTAGAGGATGAGGGGCAAGTAAACAGAGATGCCTACCCCGCGCTTTCTTGTTCTTTGTCGGCCATGTCTTGTGCTCTGTTTTGTGGAATGATGTCTGGTATGATATTCAGGTTGCTAAAGGGGTAGAGAATAGGATGGTAAGTGATAGATGGATGGTGTTGTAGAGAGTAGAAAATTCAGTGGGATTGTTTAGCAAAAACCTGATCCAATCTTCAGCGTTGGTGGGGGTTGCTCGATGACGCTAGGGTGCAGGCATTCTAGGGCTAGGGCTTCTAGGGGGCAGATCTCCCGTGCCGTTCGAGGGTCGGTGACAAAAGTCCCTGCCGACTTTCTCCCGTAGTAGCGCCGGAGAGTCGGCAGGGACTTTTGTCACCGACCCTCGGTTACCCATGGTGCCATGGCGTATCCATGTCTTCTCCATCATCTATCCGAAGATTGAGCAATGGATTCAGTGAAGATCTGTGGCACCTACCTCGCACAGGGAAGCTGACTTCTGGAGCTCTGACTGTCATTCTTCCAATCGTTTGCTCGATTGTCTGTCCAAATTGACTTCGGACTTACGCTATGGGCTGGCGCTGTGTATATACTTACCAAGGTGGTTCTTGGACGGGGCACAAGTATCAGAGGATGGCAGTCGCCGGCTACATTCCATGGATGGCCAACTGTGATGTTACTGCTCAGTCTCAGAAGAATCTCTGATCGTGCAGGCGAAAACATAAGAGACTCCATATAATTCCCTTCATTATATCATCTCAATCTCCACCTCTCTTTTGGTCTAACACTGCATAATCTCACAGCCTCTTCTACACTCACCATGAAGAAACCAACGGGAAGGAATCTGCATTTACTGGCATCGCATTGTTAGGCTTTATGGGAGCCTTGCTCTCCATCCCGGCACAATTTTCTGCTATCAAGGACGTGAAACCTGCATTCTACGGCTGGCCAGATAATGGTCCTCCTCCCGGACCGGACAATGTGTTCAATTGTGGCCGTGGAACAGGGCTGGAAGGCGAACCTATAGCTGGAAGCAAATCCGCTGTAGCCTATACCACCTCTTCTGGACTCTAAAAAAAATAAGGGACTGGCACATATGTTGTACGCAGATTCTATTTCCTTCGCCACCGATAACAGCAGCATACTGCGGTGTAGCATTGTCTACTTTCCGCTCTTACGCAAGTACTAAGACGACTGCGATGACTGCATTAAGTAAAAATCATCCGTCAATAGAATCCTTAGATCCTCACCTCCATCATTTCCTACTGTCATAGTACTTCTACAGACTGCAATTACCATATAGTGCTTAGAGACGGATTCACACAATCAAGGACTCTATTATTTGGACCTGTGGGTGGGCTCGAATCAACTGTCCAGAAGGAGTGATCAAATCAACTGTGAAAACAACCTTTCTGGTGGATCACAGACCATCATCAACAACCCTCCAGGCAACCTAGCTATTAACGGTATGTTCTCATGACCTGCCTAATACCCCTTGCACCTTTTGCTAGACCAGCTTACTAGCAGTCACACCGTTTTACGATGTATCATCTCAAGATAACCATACGGCAACATACTCCGTGGGGATGCGTCCGGCCTGTGTTCAGGAGGAGGAGACCGTGGTAGATGAGGGTCCCCATTTCCCTACCCATGGCCTGGGTATTCTTTTGGTATTTGTTCTGCTACTGTGAGCTATAAATTCAAAGTGGTTAATCATGCTGTACAGGTGATCCCTGCCAGACGTTCAACGACCGCGATGATAACAATAATTGAGGTGCTAGTGATTTTTGCGTTCCGTCGTCATACGCCGCAGTAAGACCCAGCCCTAAAAATTTCCTACTACAGATATGAAACAATAAGGTAGGCGTTTGTCACCGGCATTGATATTGATATACTGCACTGACCAGTCCGAGTGTGGACTCATCTACCGCTAAATCTGTATAGCAACTGCGGCTCGAAAGTCGCACAAATGGCATCATCAAGCCTCATTTGAGCAGTCCAGCTTCGGATCGGGGGGCCTGCGGCGCGGTGATTTTGCCAGCCCCAGATTTTTGACAGGATCGGCCTCTATCTCCGCTGGATATTTCCTCACACCCTCCATCAAACGGCTATTGGTTTTGCTCTCGGGCTTTGAAATATTTCGCCAACACTTGCCTATTTTGATAAGGCAAATGACTTACAGACTGCCAAAAAGGCCCCGATTTCCAAATGAAGTCGCTTCTGTTTTTCATTTTAGGTTACGATCTGCCCGTTATCACCTCCGTTCGTCTGCGGATCATTTTTGACGTCCTCTTTTGAATAAATGTGCTGCATCGCGTTTTGCTTCTCATTAGACCCGGGTTGCATCAGCTCTGCAGATTTAAATTTTGACGTGCACATACTTTCGTGCAGAGAAAATCGCTCATCCAGTAAAGTAGGGGCTGGCCCCTGACAGATGATCAGCACCCCAAACCTGATTATCCATGCGGCAGACGGAAGAAATTACGGCAGTCTTAAAGCCCATGGCCACATCATGGCTTTGGCAAACAGCTGTTCACGCCTACATCGTATTTGGACAAAATCCGACCAACGACAGCTCAGTTGTGCAACCACGAGGTTCATGCAGCCTTGCAAGAACAGCCACCCGCCCCCACGACAATTTAGCTCAGACTTGGCTCTAAGATTGATTCCAGCGCGGGAGGAAGTCATCAGTTTGCATGTTCTAAATGTTTCGGCCACCTACACATCATCTCGGACCAATGGCAATGCTAAAAGAGAACAATGCCGAGGCTCACGAAAGCTTTCAAACCCAAGATGAGCATTTGTACCCACACTAGAGCTTCAAAACGCCGGTATATTCTCAATTCCGAGCTAGAAATTGACTGGAACATCATTATGATGGCGTGGCGTTGGTTTTTGGAAGCCATCTCGGCGTTGCTTGTCACCTTCGCCAAGGATATGGGTCATCAAAGACATGAAAAACTTAGCCTTCGTCCGTGCTTTCTCCTCGGTGGTGCAAAAGATGTTCTGGTTCTTCCTTAGGGCTTTTTCAATTACCGGTCAGTCAGAAAACCTTGCGATATCGGCTCGAGACCGCCAGTAAAAGGTGGACTGCCACAGGGAATGCGTCGAATTTCCTTATCTCCTAACTGCTCGTGCTAGCCTCTTTCACTTCTACGTTAAGTTCTAGGTCAGCTATATAAGACCTTTAGTTTACCCCAAAATATCATTCCGTACAGCGGCCTTGCTTTCTCGACAAACAAGTTGAGTTACCTTGAATTGATAATCACCCTAATACAGTCAGAATGTCTCCCTCTTACTCCATTTCTTCCATCTGGAAGCCTTTCAGCAAAGTCACCCTCATCCTCTCTGCCCTCCTCGCTACACCTCTCATCTCCGCAAATCCAAACTGCACATACCTACGCATCCCCCTCACCGCCACCGCCTCCAACGAAGTCTTCCCCATCCCCACAGGCCTCAACTACAGCAACCCTGCCGCCGTCTCCGCCTTCTTCCAAACCATCGTCGGCGACGCAGGCACAGCGTTCCCCACCATCCCGACGACCTTCACCGGCATCATCGCAGCGCGTTATTGCGAGCCTGAGGTCAAAATTGCCAATCGTAGTGATGTGATTCAGCTTTTTATGTCCGGGGTTACGGAAAATAACCTTTATTGGTTTGGATTGGGGTATCCGAATGGATACGATGGGAATGAGTATTCGACGGTGGATTATGCGTCCAAGCAGGGGTATCCGACGCTGGCGATTGATAGGATTGGGGTGGGGAATTCGACACATCCGGATCCGATCTTGCAACAGCAGCTTAACCTCGAAGAAGCCGTCTCGCACCAGCTCGTCACCATGCTGAAGGCCGGCACAGCGGTACCTGGTATGTACCATCATCCTAACTGCCCTCATCCTATCTCTCACGTGCTATAATGTACCTCGTGTTGTTGAAGAGTATTAACTCCCCTACTTGTCTCTAGGCAAGACCTTCAACCGCGTAATCTTTGTCGGCCACTCCTACGGCTCCGTCCTCGGCAACGCCCAAGCCACCAACCACCCAGGCGACATCTCCGCCTTCATCCTCACCGGCTACGGCGTCTCCATCATCCCCGTTGCCGCCGACCTACCCCAAACGGTCCCCTTCCCCGCCGAACTCTACGCCCCTCGCTTCGCAGGCTTTCCCATCGCCTACCTCGTCACGTCATCCGAACCCGGCCGTCGTGCTTACCTCTGGGGTAAGACTGGCTCGTACGACGAGGGCATCTTCGAAATGGATTACAACGACGAAGACGTCGTCGGGTTGGGGGAGTTACTGAGTATTGATGCCGGGTTGAAAGAAGCGCCCAACTCCACCGCGCCGGTGTACATCATCACGGGCGACAGCGACGACGTCTTCTGCCTGGCGGCTACCTGCGGTGATGGGCCGAGTAGTCCGCAGGCGCAGGCTTGCAGTTTGTTCCCCAAGGCGGAGACTTGTGAGTATTTTATCCCGGTGGGCACGGGGCATATGATCAGTTTGCATTACTCGGCGCAGACGAGCTTTCAGAAGTATCATGCTTTTTTGGCGTCCGTGGGCTTCTAAGGTGGGGGTGGTTGAACAGGGCAGGGGGTTGTTATGTCGATATTGCAGGTGGATATATTCGCAAATTGTAATATTCGATTTCAGTCCATTATTTGATAGGGGGGGGGTTCCAGGGCGAATACCAATGCTTGGAATGTATTCTACACCACTCGCCGCAAACATTCGTTTCTTCCGAGGACGTCTACAGAGGCCGTAAGGCACACAATCGTTCATAGAACGGAGAAATCTACAGAGCGAGAACTTCCCATGCAGAACATCCCATGTCACGATATCCCCCTTCACCCCACCTCTTATTCAGCTCACACCCGAAAACACTAAATCTTTCCAAGACAGGAACTCACCCCCCCCCCCCCCCCCCCCCCTAAGGCCTACCACGTCACTTTCCTACCTCGCCATATCTCCCTCACAAACTCCTCTCTCTCCTTTCCTTGCCTGTCGCCAGGCGAAACCTAGGGACAGCTCATCTGATCCTGAAGCTGTGAGCTGTGGATCATAATCCTAGATAGACCCCTGTTCTGAAACTTCAAATCACCCGGTCCGCATACCATCATGTCCAGCAAAAGCGCTGCATCATCACCTCAACTACATCCGAAGAATTCATATATATATATATATATCGAGTAGTTCTAGCATTTTCAATTCGTCTTGTCTTCGGAGAGCAGTGCTGCTTGGACCCGGGCCTCTGGTCTTGTGCTTTTGGATCCTCAGTAAGCGCGCCACTTTCCTTACCTACTCTAGATGGTAAGGGGTTCTTCGTTCTGTTGGTACGTTGGGTATGATGAGTGTCGCTGAAGTATGCTTTGCTGCGCGCGTGATGGGAGACGACTTGGCGGAAGTTTATGGGATTGAGAGCGAATACGCACCCCAGTAATTTAAGGTACGGCGGAAAGATGTACTAATACTCGAAGGGGAAAGCGGCAAATTAAGGTAGAGATGGAAGAAATTCATGACGTTATGTAATCATCGTCATTGCGATGAGATTCGATCGATCAGCTGATTCTATGAATAGATTTCATCACTCGAGTCTGAACCGTTGTACGTATTATCATTATAGTATATAGTGGCATATATAATCCATCTATCCGCTCCTTTGTACACAGTCCCCACTACTACTATATAACATCAGGCATGGCAGCGAACGACTACTACGCCGGAGCGCAGAACTTCCCCCCTCATCCTCAAGCCAACCAAGCCCCACCTCCTCCATACAATGCCAACTACGGCCAAGCCCAGCAACTACCGCAACGACCCTCGCCACAGCCAGAGAGCACCAAGAGAGATTTCTATCCACCACCACCACAGCCCGGGGCGCCATGGCAGCAGGCGTACAATAGCCAACATCACCCAAGCCAGCATTACTACGGCAGCTCGCATCACTACCCACCTCAGGTTCGTCTTCACTCCACTCCAAGCCTACGAGTAATTTCGCAAAGACTGACGTGTATTGCATGACTACTAGCAGCAACAACAACATCAACAACAGTCCTATCCCCAGAACTACCCCTACCCCCAACAACCTCCCAACCAGGCCAACGGCTACCACCCACAGCAACCGAACGGCTACCACCCACAACAACAAACCGCCTACCCTGCCCAACAACACCACCAACAACAACCCACCTACGACAACTACGACGATTACGACGACCGCCCCCACAAACACCACCACCACCACCAAAAACACGAGAAGAAGAAGTCGCACGAGTCACGCGACAGCTTCCTCGGCGCCGGCGCCGGTGGATTGATCGGTGACGTGTTACTGGGACCTGGGGTCGGGACGCTTGGAGGAGCGGTCATTGGCGCGCTGACTGGGAACGCGCACGCGAAGAAGAAGAGTCGGAGTCGGAGTAGGGATAGTAGGAGGAGGAGAAGTCGGAGTGGGAGTCGGGATGATGGGTATTGATGGGTAGATGGGTGTATCTGTGTGCGCGGAGATGTGGAGATTGTGATGGTTGGGGGGAGAGAGGAGTGGCATGGCTGTCCTCCTATGTATCGATGGCGCTCCTTGTGAAGGAGGAGGGGTCTTCGTTGTACGACTGATTTTGATGGTTGATTGTCTGGTTGGTGCGTGGTAGTTATATATGGATGGGTGGCTGATTTGTCTTCTTTGCCGAGGATATCGTGTATGAATTTTTTTGATACCCATTCCCCTATTTTGCTGCAGCGTCCAAACCATCTCCCAGCAATTTCATTCGAGAGGATTCTTGATTGGGGAAATCTAAGAAGAGCAATGGGGCGTGATTGGGAAGGAGTGAGTTGAGTGAGTGAGTCACTGTGGTGCTTCAGCGGCAGTCACCTGATTGTCATAGGGTGGTGGTATGTACGGCAACCATGTCGTAGAATGTCATAGTTGACACAGTAAAAGATCTACGATCAGGTAGAGTTCTGAGTCTATGTAAGATACCTTGATCAAGCCGCGACGGCGGAGAACTCTCACGCTAAACCGGATTTAGCGATAGCATCCAATCCATGGGAAGAAGGGTTCTAGATTCCAACAGATCTCATTCTTCTTTTGCAGATCTTAAGGAAGCGTTGCATATACCGACCCCCATCTTCCTCAAGGGCATTCTTCTTCTCAAAGTCAGCATGGCATCAGTAACGCCCTTCACGGTCGCTGTTCCGAACAGTCGACTAGAGAGACTACAAGCGAAGTTGGTATTGACAGAGTTCCCGGATGAGCTGAACGATGCCGGATGGGACTATGGCGCTCCCCTGGCCGATGTGAAGCGACTGACTGCATACTGGAAGGATGAATTCGACTGGAAGAAACAGGAGGCGAATATTAATAAACTGCCCCAGTTCCAAACCCAGATTAAAGTCGATGGACATGAGCAGTTGAAAATTCATTTCATTCATCAAAAGAGCGAGAACTCCAAGGCTATACCGCTGCTTTTTGTACATGGCTGTAGGTTTCTCCAACCCAATGGGACAATAGGTTCACTGTGCTGACACGGTACAGGGCCTGGTAACTTTCTCGAGGTGGTGAAGCTACTGCCACTGCTTGCAAAACAGAATGGCAGCAAAACTCCGGCTTTCCACCTCGTCGCGCCATCCTTGCCCAATTATGGCTTCTCCGATGGCGTCAAGAAACGCGGCTTCGCTTTGAGGCAGTATGCTGAGACTTGCCACAAGCTGATGCTTCAACTTGGCTATGATCAATATGGTGAGGCTCATTGGCACCATGAACGAGATTCAAACTCATGATTCTTAGTGACTCAAGGAGGTGATTGGGGCAGTCACATAACTCGTGTGATTGGTCTTCAATATCCGCAACACTGCAAAGGTCAGCCTTACGAACACACCGTATCCGCACTTTTGGAGAGCACGCTGACCGAAAAAAAAACAGCCAGTCATATCAACTACGTCAGACCCTCTCATGCTCCAGCATTCACCAGCTCTCCAGCGCTGGCATTGCAACACGCTGTAACGCCGTACAGCGCATACGAAAAGGCAGGCTTAGCACGGACCCAGTGGTTCATGAAGGAAGGCAGCGGTTACAACGAAATCCAACGTACCAAGCCCCAAACACTTGGCTATGGTTTGGCCGACAGCCCAGTCGCCCTACTCGCGTGGATCTACGAGAAACTCCACGACTGGACCGACAACTACCCATGGACGGACGACGAGATCTTGACCTGGGTCTCGATATACTGGTTCTCGACCGCCGGGCCGGCTGCCAACACGAGGATCTACTACGAAGTGGGACACGCGACTGATTCCGATCGCGCTGCGCTCGGGAAATACGTCCCGCATGTCAAACTCGGACTTGCCTACTTCCCGAAGGATCTCGACGTCCCTCCGAAAAGCTGGGGTAGGACCCTGGGCCCGGTTGTATTCGAGAGCCAACATCCAGACGGTGGGCATTTCGCCGCCCATGAGCGGCCGGAGGCTTTGGTGGATGATTTGAACAAGATGTTTGGGAAGGGTGGAGGAGCTTATGGAGTCATCAAGGGTAAGGAGGGGTACGACTAAGGGGCTTTTACGAACATCTCCGCTGTCTTCACTTGGGGTTTTTTTGAAATCTCTGGCGCCTGATGAGGCAAACGTTGAGTCGGGGCTTTGTCAGAACCGGTACAGATGTAGAATCGATATAGGCCATTTGATCTACATACTCAAATGTCTATTACGGGAAAGCCTAAGCCCTGCCTACCTTGAGGTAGGTATGGAGTACAAAAAGCCGTCTGTCTGACTGCAGTAAGTTTCCAAAAGCATCTCCCGAAGGATTTGCGGGATTTAATGCGTGCTTGGTTTTGAGAGGACTGTCCGCGTGCCAACTCTTTTCGATCAGCAATCATAGGACGGCATACGCTAGTCCCAATACAACTTATCTGATAAGATCCGTCATTGGGATAGCGGACCCCAGGGAAATATTTTCATTGACAACAATTTTGAAACTCCTGACCCTATGCTCTACGAGAATATAAGAAGAAACATTCCCTTTTGAACTGATGCCGCTGTTCAGACATCTCATACACCCTGGAACCCTGAAACCAACCAACCAACAACAACATCATCATCGCCGCGACCACAATAATCACTCAGGCATCACACACCCTACACGCTGCCGATGCGTCCTCCTTCATCGTTGCATCAGAGTAAACCTTCGGACGGTTTCTTTGGCGGGGGATCTTTGGTCTGCTCCCGACTCTCCCCGCCGGTTTCAGCCATCGATTGTGGCTCGGTCTCCCGAGCAACTTCTTCCTCTGCGCCTTGCTCTCCCCCGCAGTCTTCCGTTACTGCTTGAGCCTCTCCAGCTCGAATTCCAAAAACCTCTTCGTTGCCACTCTCCGGTAAGCTTAAAGTAGGTAACTCTATCACCTAGAGCTCATCCTCAGGCTCCCTCGCAACCTCTCGCCCCGCACGTCGCTCTCGCTGGCCGACGACTCTTGGAATCCGACCATTTCTTCTTGCCCTGAGGACTTGCCCTAAGTCCCTCATGTCCGTCGGAGTCAGAGTAGCCGAGTCTGTCACATGCGGCTCGCTCGGTGTAGCAATCTCTTGCTCCACCTGCCGCACGCTCTCGCTGAGCACCTCTGTCTCTCGAACTTCTTCGGTCCGAGTCACCGATTCACCTTCGGTCTCGACCTCCATGTCGACGTCAACCGCACATCGCTTTATCGAGGAACGTCTCGCGATCCAGTCTCCAGACAAAAAGTGGACTTCGGGATCGAATGTCTGCAAGAAAGCCGGCGGCGCTGGCGGTCCTATATCTAGGCGTTCCATTCTCCCCACTGCGTATCGAATCGTCCCCTCTATCGCCTCTACCTCGATTAAGTTCGAGTGCCCGTTCGCATTGCGTACTGTCATTGGTGCAGTCTCCAACGCGTGTGCTGTACCTTCGCTGATCTCCGGAGAAACAGTTGGACATGTGCCATGATTGGCTCCCAAGTTACTCACTGCTGCTGGGGTCGAACCAGAAGGCTGCATGGATGTCGCTGTCGTGGCAGCGGCCGCCAGAGGTGGTAGCGTTACAGGCCGCTCCGGCTCCCGGAATAGCTGCTGTCCAATGACTCCATCCGCCAATGTGCTAACCGCTCTCTGACGGCATTCCAATTCCCAGCTTGCATCGATTTCTGCAGCGGTCCGACCGGGATCCTGCCAAAATCCTCCTCCAGCCTCATTCGCTTCGGTCGGACTGCTGTCCGGAGTACCCCTCGACGCTGCGGATGCTGACTGAATGAGCTGTGAGCTGTCCGAGCTTACACTTGAATCCGGCAGCTGCGCGGGAAGAGTGTTAAAGCAGCCTTGGGTAGACTCAACTGCGAAAGCTATCGCTGGCGCCGGCTCCACTCCAACATGCTCCACCTTCGCTGGCTCCTTGGCAGGCGCTTGGTAGTCGTCTTCGATCTCGTAGAGCGAGTCGTTGTTGTCGCAAGGGTCTGGACACCCATCAAGGCCTCTAGGAATCCCTCCAAGGTCTTCTATACTATTTATATGGCGTCCCGCGACCGGTGTGTTCTCACACTCAGTAGGATATAGACCAGAGGGCTCTAAGGCCATGTCAACTGCCTGTTGCGCGTTTTCGTCTTCCCGGCCTGCTGTAAGCGACGCATCCCCAGATAGACCTTCCAGGTCCTCGTTTCCGACCTTCGGGTCTGGTTTCTGCTTCTGCTCAGGGTTGGCCGCGACTAGCCCAGGGTCCAATACAGACGATTTTGCGTTGGGTTGTGTTTCCGAAGCACCTGCAATCCCAAGGTTGAACTGGTCAAAATTCGGTTTCTTGCCAGAAGCCGGAGAATCGAATTTGGCGAATGCATCCGCTGCGAATACCGGTGCTTTTGCGGCCCTCTTCGTCGACGCTTGCTTTTGCTTGTCTGTTCCACCAGGCACACAAGGGTTCGGAACTGAAGGGGTTTTGGAAGCACCTTCTAGACCGTTGCTGAACCCCCCAAAGTTGGGCGCCACGCCACTGGGCGAGAAGGAGAATTGATTTGATGACCCCACCCCAAACATCCGTGGTATTTCGTTCTGCAGGGCCGGCTCTTGCTTTCTTCCTTCGCCTTTGGCCACAGTCCTTGAAATGTTGAGATTATCCACGGAGGTAAACGTGAGGGCTTCCGGGGCTTCCTTTGGATCATGGTCGGAAGACGCACCAAGTGCCGCCTCATTCTCAGTAGATGGTGGAGACAAGATGACAGAGGCTGCTGCCTCGAAGATCGAGGCTGCCTTCGTCTTCTTCGCCGCTTCATCCTCGCTTCCAGCAGACGACGGAGAAGCCATGTTGACAGAAGCTGCTGCTTCGAATACCGGGGCCGTCTTGTTCTTCTTGTTCGATTTTTCATTCTTTTTATTAGAAGACGAAGAAGAAAGGTCGATGGAAGTTGCCGCTTCATATATTGGGGCGGTCTTAGTCTTCTTGGTTGGTCCTTCGTTCTGCTCGTCTTCATCTTCACCCCCAAAGGCCTTTGGTTTGGCTATGTATATATTTGAGCCGGCTTGGAAAGTAGTCGTGGCACCGAAACTGAAGTCAGCCGCGGATGTGAAGTGGAAATTACCCGAGTCCGCGTTACTTTTCAAAATCGGACTCGGATTTGCTTGGACTCCAAACAGAGGTGTAGTTGCTCCGAATTTGAAGTCCTGTGCGTTCCCCTCTGCTTTCGGGGTATCAGGCTGATTAGCCGAAGTGGCTGTAGTGTCGCGAGTGACCTCGTGGTTGCCGAGCATGAACCCAGCAGCACCCTTCTGATCATTTTCCTCATCTTTGTTGTCTCTACCTTTGACATCAATCTCTTTTGCCCCGTCTTTAGAATGCTCTTCGGCCGCTTGCACACTAGAGACAATAGGCACTGCGGTCTGTTGTGAAGAGTTGAAGCCCTGCGGAGATGGTGTCATCACTGAAGGAATTTCTTGCCGATTTTCTTGTGAAGGTGTTGCGGAAAATTGAAATACTGGGGTATTCGCCATGCCCTTAGCCTTTTGTCGAGACTCTTGAACAGGGGTTCCGCCAAATGCGAACACTGGCCTTTTTACCGCGTCCTCGGTCTGCTGCCGAGATTCTTGAAAAGGGGATCCAAGTGAGAACGTGAACCCTGATTCTTTCGGCGTACCTTCAGATGCCGCGGTATGGACCCCAGGAGAGGCCACATTCTCAACGTTGGGGATATTAAAGTTGTTGAATGCTGGTCCTTCAGCTTCGATATCAGCAACATTGCTATTGTCGACGACTGTACCATTACGCATTTCGAAAAACTCGGATACTAGTCGCTCGATTTCAGCGTCATCCGACGCTGCTTCGTGTCCGGAAACCATTTCGGCGTTCTGTTCTCCGGAGAACTCGGCTGGCGGTCCCTCAATGGCAAGTCGTACCTTGGGTTTGGTATCTTCGTTGTCAACTTCCTCCTCGAGATCGTCACCGACATAAATCTCGCCTCGGACACGGATCGGAAGCCGCTGTTCTGCTAAACGCATAAGACCGTCGGCTCTGCCAAGTGCACCCTTCGGCAGCTTCTCAGCCAGTTTGACACGAGCGTGGAGCTTGGTGCCCAGTCGGATAAAGAACTTCAACTCCTTGGTTCCTCTCAGGATCATATCATTCTGGAGGACAATCATGTTGAACCTCCTTGCGGATTGGGTTTCCAGATCCTCTACTTGCCTCTGCAGTGGCACGATGGCAGCCTCAAGCTCCGATATGCTCAAGTTCGCGTGGTCAAGTTGTGTCTCAAGGTCGTTTTGTATCACCCTTAGCTCCTCGTAAGATGCCATGTTCTCCCGAAGAAGACGCCGGTACTTCTCCAGCCGACCTTCTTTTCTTGCGATCGCCTCTTTAAGTTGGGCAAGTTCATCACGGGTTTGCTGATGTGCCGCCATTTCCGCGCTCAGTAAAGCCTCCTCTACCATGGGTGTTGAACTTGCTGCCGCAACTTCTTCGGTTCCATCTTCAGTGACATCCACTGTCTCCTCAGCCGGTATTTCACCGATCTCGTGGTCTTCTGCGTGCCCCTGAGCATCTAGAGGTACCCCAGCCCCGCTATTCTCTTCCTGGGCCTGGCCAATATCGTTGCTGGGCTGGTCCTGCTCCAGAATTGCCTCATGATCGGAAGGTAAAGAGCCACTCGGCATCCCCAACAGCTGTAGACGTACCCGCATGGATTCCGCTTCGGCTTTTGCAGCACGATTGACTTGGGTGCCCAAGTCTTGGCTTAGACGCTCCATTTGCGTGCCCATGTTAGTGGCTCTCCCTGCTACAACGGCCAATCTTCCTTCTGCGGCTGCTGCTCTCCCTTCGGCAGCCGTGGCTCTCCCTTCTGCTGCCGTTGCTCTCTCTTCTGCCGCAGTGATTCTTGTTCTCTCTTGGGACACGATATTCATAAGATCATGTATGTTAGACATGAGCTGAGAGAACTCGGCATCCAGCTCCTGGTCCGCGGTTTGGGTATCTTCGTTCGTGGCGTGGAGTTCCTGCATCTGCTCTTCCTCATGCTGTACCTCGGGTAAGGGATTCTCGCGTCCAAACCGATCTTGCCCTTCATTTTCTTCCGCCGCCACTGGTGATGGATAATCGGTAGGCGTGTTAACGAGTGTATTTGGCGACGATGGACTGCCGTTTGAATTGCTAGCTACAACATATGTCTGTGTTGAAGCCTCAGCCGTAGACTTCTTCGCAGTCTGGGATCCCAATAGCGGACGGTCGCTTGAGTTGCCAGTTGCAACAGTTTGCGTCGACGCGTCGATCAAAGTCTTCTTCTCCGCGATCGTTCGCTGAGCATGGTCAGAGCACATTTTCAAAAGTCCACTTGGGTAGTAGCAACGTACCTTCTCGCCACACGCAACGGCGCTCCCAGAGAGAACATGATGACGGGACGTGACTTCATCTTCTACTGTCACAGACGCGACATAGTCAGCTGCTACAGAGCGTGAAGTCTCCACGTTTACTGAATCGAGCACGGCACGCTCGGGTGTTGAAGAGCGGGGTATATCCTAAACGAGTCAACACCGACTACAGAGAAGCTGTGAAGACATATTTTCATACCTTTGCATCATCACGGATGTTTTTCTTCGCCTTGCGTGGCCGCCCCGGCAGCTCGTTGTCGTACAGTATGATGCCAAACATTACCATAAGATGGAGTGGGTAGAGCAGTGAACGCATGGTGGTGCCGCGAGAGGGAAGATGTGAGAATGGGTTGAGTTTGGACATGGCTAGAGTGTGTGCGGAGCTCTAGTATGTCAAGGTTGAGTTTTAGAAAGAAGGAAGAATGTGTAGGGGGGGGGAGGGGGGAGTTATGGATAAAAGTCAGAAGAAAGTGATGAGGAAGAAGTGTCGATGCTAGCGGTAGCACGGGTAAGTGTTGAAAGATATGATCCTTGGAAGCCGATGGTTGCTAGACCTGATCTCCTTCGTTCTCTCCTTGTAACACTCTACGAAGACAAAGACAGAATCTTGGAGGAAGGAAAGGGCATTTAAATACAAAAAAGTGTGGACGCTAGCACTAGCGCGGACGAGTGTGTTTACTGAGTCAACAAGGAAGAAGACCTGCAGGTTGGGAAATGAGCACAGCGGGGAGCGGAAGGGGCTCAACAAAGGTCTAACGCATGTGCTGAAGTGGAACGACAGACTTCGCCACCAAAAAAACTTCGGGTGTTGTTGACTTCCCTCCTTTGTGACATTCCTAAATCGAGACTAGCGTGTGTCGCCGCCCGGCCTACTCGTACCTTACCTATCTAATTTTTGCCGCCGCTTCCGACCCCGCCTAAGATCGGCTCTACTTCTATAACACGGAGGTCTTGCACACCGAAAGTCCTGCACGGCGTTACCGACACCGAGCCCGCTTCCCAATCCTGTCCACTGTCAATTTGACACTGTCAGGAGACCCCAGATCCTGTGCCTGGAAGGAGAACAACAAACGGCCGGACATTCGGCAGCGACCGCATGATTTAATCAATGCAGTTAATCCAATTTAACAGTCCGTGTCCCCCCGAGGAAGTGAATGTAGGTGTGTTTGAGATTCGAAATAGGCCCTAGTTGAGGCGATGAAGGTCTGTTGGAGCGGGAAATTAGGCCGGAACAGGGCAAGGAATGGTCTGGTGGGAAGTCCAATACTCTAGGCTGAATCCAAGCCAAAAGAAGGTCTGTCCTGGGGGGTGGTAAGTGACGTGGATAAGGTGAGGAATGTCTGACGAGGGGATTGTTAAGGGTAGACGCCTCTGTTGAGGGGATTGTTAATGGTAGACGCCTCTGTTGAGGGCGATGCTGAGGGGGAAGAGAGCGAACGAGCGCTTCGAGGGCGTATTCGAGCTAATAGCGTACGTAAGGTTACGATTGTTCTAAGATGATAAAAGAATTATCACGAGGACGAGTGAGTAGAGCGCTCGGAAAATCATAAGATTCAGAAGCATTATCGACCGCAGACTCCATGTCGTTATTCTTCTTATTCGAATCGAAGAAGAAGGAGCTGAATGCTTTCATCTCCTTTGCGATGGCTGGCTGAACAACTTCCAGTCCGGCTTCCAATTTCAGCCTCGCGGTCTCTTCGAGGGCTTCGTTTGCGGGTGTGAAAGACGTTGCAGGATCGGCGAGTTCCGATCTGGCGAGAGCCCTTTGAAAGGAAAAAAAAGTATGTTTATATATATAGAGCATTGAAAGAAATGGCTCTTTTCAACTGCGCCTTGGGCTCGCTCTGAGGTTCACGGTTATCGATGAGTCATGCGTATAAAACCAACCCCATGGACAAAGTTCACGGTTGACAGTTTTGAAAGTTCTTGGGGAAGATGACTATTTGAGTGGAGCTGTGTTTGGAAGGAAAAAACTGCGGGGAAAGGTAATTTAGAAGGCCTTTATACCAGGAGTGACGAACACAAAAAAAAAAGAACATCATGACAAGTGACGTCTAGTTCTAGAAGCAGGTGAATGTTTCTGGTGCTTGCTTCATTTTTCTTGTGTTTCCTGATGTAGAAGTGAAACAATTGAGCTCTACGACTAACGACACTTGAAATCAGTATTCATTGGTGACGCTAGTAGTCGCCAGTGCAATAAAGGTATTGCCACCGTCACTCTTGGCTCATTGGTAGCCTGATGATTTGGTCCATGGTCTTAAGCCAACTAACGATGTGCTGATGCTCAGATTTCACGGTGTGCGTACAACACACGAATAAAGTTGTTGATTTCTAGCGCTTTCCGTCAATCCTTTTACCCCCGTCTACGGCTTATGCTCTGTTCCATCATAAGCTTTGAGCGCTCCATAGATCATCGATATTCCCATCGTTGACTATTTCGCTATTGAGAGAAACATTCTCCCAGTGGCACCAACCATTCCCTTCCTCCTCACTTGTCACATCACTCGAGCGCCCTTGACACCGTGATGGCTCAAGACCGTGTTGTCAGAACTTCATCATCGGCGCGAGTTTTGTGCCGAACACATCTTACTCGACACTGAGTTTCTTTGACACCATGTCCCACGAGATATCCATAAATATCCAAGTCCTACTTCCATACCATTACTTCAACCATTCCCCTCCCCCTCCCCCTCTTTCAGCCTCCAAATCCCTCACCCAACAAACATACCCCAAGCCAATCAACGCCCGGGCTTTTTTTTTTTTTGGAAACATGTCAGACCGACAAAATGCCATTCCCTCAAACCAGGTCCCTCGACCCTCCACACCAGAGGCAGAAGGATCCGATTCAGACGCGTCGTCTATGGAAGGCGGTGTCTACAGATGCACCTGCGGTACGCCCGACGCATCCAGGAAATGGATTCACTGCGACAACGACGAGTGCCAGATGGGATGGTACCACCGAAAATGTGTTGGGGTGACCGAAAAGCCTCGCGGCGAGTGGCTCTGTGCGAGGTGCAGCGTCCAGCCGACTGGCAAAACCGAGCCGAAGGAACAAGGGCAGGGAGGCACCAAGACGTCGACGTCGACGTCCTCCAAGCTGTGGAAGACGGCGGGGACGGGTCTCAAGGGGGGGTTGCATCGCGGCGGCAGTAGCGGACACGGGGTCGCGAACAAGGGCCACGGGCGGATGAAGAAGGGTACCGCGATCAAAAAGCCCCCGCCCAAGAAGAAGATAGGGTGGGTGGAGACGAGTTCCGAGAGCGAAGGGGACGACAAGGACAGCGTGGAGGCGGCTCGGAAAGCGATTACTGTTGCCGAAGGGAGGCGAACGAAGGCTCGCGCGACTCATTCGAGGAGGGCGCAGGCGCTGAGGAGCACTTCCAAGCTAGCGGCTGGGGTGAAGGGAAAGGCGAGGGCGGAGCCAAAGGAGAGAAAGATAGATGGATGAGGAGGGCTTGGAAGGCTCCTTCAGGTAGATGCAGATTGTCGAGACATAGCTTGCCAACCCTTCTGATGGAACAGCTTTACTTGTCTGAACATAAAGAGCGACGTACAGCTGCACTATGTGATATCAAAGGCTTTGATAAGATGACCTAGTAAAAGTCATATAGAGAGCGGAAATTTCGACTGAAGTGCAGGCGCTCTACCAGCAGAAAGTGATGAATGTCATGGACTTTTGTTGCATGATTCTTATACTATATGAAAGAAATTGATTTCCGATGGAAATAGTCGATTTATTTTGATGGATATTCATGAAAACGTGCGTAGATCAGGAAAAAAACAGCTATTCTCCCATGAGAATTTAGTGAATGCGAAGTTCCCTCTACGCATGACCTTTGCTATCTCCTCTGAACGGTTCAAGGGCGCAATGCAATTCTATCGCCCTGGGCTGTTGCCTCATCTGAGAATTAAGATTCCTCTTCCATATCATCTTCTTCGGCCAGCATCATTCTAACCAGCTTTTCATTCAAAGTCATGATCCGTTTGCGATTCTGCCAGCTTTCGCCGGATGAATGAAGTAACCGGTAGCAGAGTCCCCTCCAGTCTACCGCCATAGTGTCAACTTGAGGTCCTGCCTGGAGTCGCTGTGGTAACCTGATATGGCAAAGCTCATTTGGAAAGTGGAACCTGGAGCGCCAGAAGCTCGAGCTGAGAGTAACTGAAGCCATTGCTCTGGAAGCAAGACGCAAAGCCTGCCCTGAAGAAGTGGGTAGGAGGCAGAGTATCTCCATGAGCAGCTCTGTCGGCAGACGCGAAAATGGATCTCGCGTATGTCCTTTCCAGGGAATAATGCTCGATGGATTGGAAGACTTGCTAGCAAGAGGAGGATTCTCCAGGAGCTCGGTAAAGCCTTGCACATTGCCTGGATCATGAACAAGAAAGTCCCACTCAGGAGCCGCTTCCAGCAACTCGACCACTTCAGATGCGCCATCGGCACGATAAGCCCAACCGTCGCTCCAAAACCGTTCAGGACCAGCGTAGTCGCCGGCCCATGAGGGTATAAGACCTCGGTAGCCTTCCTCAAGGTCTTGAGCCGCAAATATTTCGGCCAGCTTGGACAAGTTGGGGCGAAGAGGTTCTCTTGTCGCATGGAGCGCATGGTTTTGTAGGAACATCTCCCAACAAGGGGTATGCATTGGATAAAGTATCTCCGTCACGTCCCTCCTGTATGGTTTAGTAGATGTCGGGACCCCAACGGGCATGGGAACGAACATCTGGTATGACTTGCTATATGCCAGGGCGGCATCAAAGTGATTCTCATCTGGCCACTCATCTGGCCAATCCTCTATTTTTCTTGCGTCGTAGTCTGGTTCCGTTGGAACGAGGCAATCCCATCCCTGAAAGCCATCATTTCGACCTATGCCGGATAGGTACCAGTCACAAGGCTCCTCGTATTTCTCATTCCTTACTTGACGAGGCATCAGATATCCATGTCTTTCCAATGTTGCACAGGGCATGCTTACGGGCAGTATAGTACTGGGTCCAGGCAACATCATCCTCTGTAATACCAGTGCGATAAAGGTCGTCGTCAACTCCAAAGGGTACCCCACATAGCGCACAGTAGACTTCTTCGCTCATGCTCGTTATAAGCGCTTATTGCATGCCAATGAAAGCAGCAACTCCTGATCAACATAGAAAGCGCAAGGGATGACAAAGCCTTAGCAGGCAAAGGTGTAGAAGAGGTTTTTAACAGCAGCTTGGACCGCGGAATCCAATGTGCCCGGCGATGTGCATATGGACAAAAGTTCGGTGTTCATTCAACAGCTTAGCGTCTTGGCATGAAGTTCTCATCTCATCTTATCTTATCTTATCTTACTCTATCAGAGATTCCGCCCAACACCAAACGTTCCGTTTGCACGCTTCTGATGCTTCACAAGTTTGAGGATGAGACCTGTCAACATTGAACCGACCTACTGCTAGATATGCTCAGCATAGTCCCGGAGATTGGTATCTCCTCCTCGACGTGTTATCTGACCTACGAATGGATGACAAGGTGAGTGCTGTGAGTGCTGTTAGTGTGGGGCGGGGAAGAACATCAACGCGTGGTTGTAAGTTAAGGAACGGTCCACCGCCATCAAATCATTTCAAAACGACCAATCAAAGCCAAAGTTGACAGTGCGGCAGACTTTCAGGCGTCTCATTCATTCATTTTCGGTCTTGTATTTCCTTGCCCTCGCATCTACATCCAGATCCTTCAGAACCCCTCGTATATAACATCCCAGGATGGGTCCACGAACGGGATTGATAGTCAATTGACCATTTTTCGGTTCCGTTCTTTCATGGAAAAAATTGGCGATGACTAATGTCTAGTAATGAGATACAATGCACTGTCGAGGCCCAGACTCCTTTCGAAGGCACCAAGAGAGATGAGGCGGACAAGTACCTTCTTGCTGGTCAAATTTGCTGAGGACTGTCCTTTACATTATTGGAAACATTGACCAAGATGAAGTGTTAAATTCTCTTGTCTTAGTCAAGACAACCTAGCTAAACTCGTCCCTTCTGGATTGGTGCCTTATCTGTCAATCGTGAAAGCGAAAGCGTTGAAACGATTTCTTTGACTCGGGCCGGACCCTGGTTCGATGGTCCACTTTTACAGGGAAGCATCGATAAATCATATTGGGCGGACAAGGGCCGCAACCCTCCATATTGAGATGCCATTTTTGATCATCTTGCTCTGGCCACTGGAAAAATGCAAAATGTTCTATCTACGCGGAAGATCTGCCTGTGAGCTTTCTTGGATATTTACGTATCAATCAAGCAACTCATGTCCCCTCGTCTTTTCACTCTCTGCCTCTGCTTCCGAAGTGATCCTTTTTTGCCTTTCCTGTCCAGACTGGGTCTTTCCTTTCTCTTAGCATGAAGATTACTCTCCTCAGCCTTTTGGTCGGCGCGGGCTCGGCCGGGAAAACTTTTGCACAACTCGCTCAGACTCTGAGCACGGACCCAAAGGTTCCGAGCAAACCCATCTATGTGCCCTGTGCCCTCCCCAGAACTTACGTCCAGCGTTGCAGCGCCGAATGCCGTTCCCACCCTCGTTTACAATTGCTGCAGTATGCCCTTGATTTGCGAAAACGTTGCAAGCTGGGCCAAAACAGTCTACCCGAGCGGAATCGGCGATTTGGGCCAGGCTCAGACTTTTTTACTTTGACCCGGATGAGACCTACAAAGACAGACCTCGTGGAATTGGCTGTGGATGCTTTCATCACGATGGGTGTTCAAACGCATTGTCAAATGGTAAAAAAGCCGGAGTGAACGTGAAAACTATAGCGAGGGGTGGCGGAAATGCCAATTCGCTCGCCCACATATCTTTGTCGAACTTCCAAATCAAATCAACTGGCGCAAACCCCCCCCCCCCCCCCCCCCCCCCCCCCCGAGATCCTAGTACAGGACAGCCCGTAACCCCGCGGCTGTCTCTATCTAGCTTGCCAGCGCGGCACTTTGCAGAGGGCGTGGCGTTCGGCTGCGATGAGTTCCCTGCCGCAACTTTTATCAATGGCGGAGCAAACGCCAAGACTAGCTGCGCTCTACAGAGTTGGCAAATCTTCTCCGGGGCAGATGTGCAGTCCGTCAGCAAGCGAGGCAATTGGCCCGACACAGGGAAATGGCCTCTTCCCCTCAAAAGCGGGATCAGAATGAAGTAGGATTAACAAGAAGTTCAGTCCCACGTCTATCTCGAGTAGATGATGCTCATGGCTTCAGAGGATCATCAATTGATGTCTCTCGTAAGTAGGGCGCCTTTGGCACAGGTGGGAAAGCCCAAAAACAGGGGGGTGGGGAACTGTATACCCGTTTTTTCTTTCACGACTGGGTACCACCCTGTTGCAGCAGCTGGCGACTAAGGCTTATGTTGTCAATTCAATGCTCGTTACTCAGATAGTCACTAAGGGGGGGGGGGGGGGGGGGGATGAACGCAACAACGGTCTTAGCTACGGACCTGCAGCCACGCCCTAGGACCTACAAACGCACTCTGGACGCCATTCTCTCCCACTCACCGTCAACTTCGTTTGCTCCCTTGATAACCCACAACCTTGTTCACAGTCACAGCCACCGCATCCCACCCCTCACCCCTCATCACCCGGTCACGGCCGTCGTTGTCCTCACAACAAACCCCTTCTACCGCCACCACCCGGCCGTCCAACGATAAATCCTCAACAGTGTCCATCGACCCGCCCGCCCTCTCCCACCAACTGACACTTGGCACGGGGGGACTATCTTTCTTTGGGGCATGAGGGACTGACTGTATGAGGGCGTTTCGTCTGCTTTTTCTCGGCACGGGTGTTCTTTTCGGATGGACTCGATCCAGGATAGAACAATGTAGAGTACTTCAAAAAACCGGACATGGCCGAAAGGGCCCGACCGAGTGGGGAGGGAATAAAAACGGTCCCCACACTCCAGCAATAGCGCCGGAGGGGGCGCACCCTCCGATGTATGTAGGAATCACACATACACACACACACACACACACACCCAGGCTCACAGAGTCAAATAGGGGGCGAATCGTGCATTCATATCGACAGGGAGAGTGTCAAAATTTGGTTCTCAGCTATGACATTGCGCTTGTCGGCTATCAAATAAGGTTCCCAGTCACCTGTTGGAAGGATACAAATACTGGTCCAGGGGAGTCCTGAGATAGAATAATTCAAGTATTCTACACATCACATACCTGAATCTTGACAGGGAGAGGGGGGGTTTGTCAACTACAGTAAGTAACAAAGTTTGAAGTTCGAAAAAAAACCGCAAAGTCTTTTTCTTCGAGTTCTGATAGGTATACATACTCTTTTACTGCATGTACATACCCTTTTATTACATGTACATATCTCTCTATCCTATTTACATTTCAAAGAAGACGCATCGCACTAAGCTATCTTATCAACTTTCTCGAGATAAGTCGATCGTAGAGTTGTTTTGATGAGTAGATAGCTGAATAAAAGGGTAAGAATTTGAAGTAGAGATAGTCGTTGTTTTGTCTTTGAGAATAACTTAGAGTAATTAAAGTCTCTTTTATATAAAAAGCACTTATAAATATAGCGATCTAGACGACTAAACTGTGTCAAAAACACGTTATTTTGATCGACTTATTAACAGATCTTAGTGCGCGAGATTTACTTAGAAGAATATAATGTGACAAGTATAGGCCCACGAATTAAATTCGTGAAACGTTTTCTTGAATTCCGAGGGTTGGTTTCTCGGCCGCGCATCCCCGAGAAGATTTGCTTCGAAGTCAAGCAGCGATATTGGAATTCGACTTTACTTTATCAATAAGAGGCCGAATTTGATAATTCTTACAGCGTTGGAATGCGCAAACTAAGCTCTATAATTGACGAAAATTTGAAAAGATCATATATAGAGGGAATAGAGTATTTGAGGTTGTAAGAAGATGTCACTCAAATTTTTGATGAGGGCGCTCGGGAGGCCTAGCGGGCTGACAAAGCGGGTCTAACCAAAAAGCGTAGATCTGTCGAGGTTTACATTGGCTACAGCCCGCTGCACATACAAATATAAGGTTTTTTAGCTCAGCCCTACCTTATGATATTATATATACTGATGAGATTTGTTCGATGCTCGTAACTTAGTCTTAGCTCACTCAGCTTATTCTTATTAGTTTATATTGTCGAAGTATCTGAAGAAAAAGAGTAAGGAGGAGAATAAGAAAGAAGATGAAATAGTTAGTCGATAATAAAGAATTGTTATTTGTCTTTGATAGAGATAGAAAAAATTGCGATATATTGTGACGTCTTACGGGGGGAGAGGATTCACTGAGACCCTTAAAGTTTTTATGAGACTTCGTGTCAAGTCTTTGATTTGCGGACAGAAATGTTAGATCGAATAGTATTGAAAGGTATACTCATGTTATTAGTCTATATCTATCTAGTAAGGAGAGGGTATGTACATGTAGTAAAAGGGTATGTACACCTATCAGAACCCTTTTCTTTTTCGAATTTTTTTCAATTTTTTTTTTTTTCGAAAAATGCCCCCCCTTCGAAAGACAAACCCCGAAGAAGGTCCCCGCCGGAAGTGCCCCCAAAAGGGGCCTCGAAAGTAGAGTAGAGTACGTATCTCCAGGAGCGCTTTTCGGAGGGTGATATTTCCGGGGTACATATTTTCCTCGGCACTTTCCGGGGCGCTTTCCGGGTCACTTCCAGGGGGCGCTTGCGGGGGTTTTCTTGGGGGGTGATTTCGGGGCGCTTTGGGTGTGGGGTACTCTTTTTGGGGGGGGGGGGTTTCACTTTTCGAAAAGGATTGTGCGATTTTTCGTATCCCAAGATTACGGGGTGTGACCCCCCTAACAATATGGGTTGCCGTATGATCCAACGGTGCAACCGTTTTCAAGGAGCAATGTCAAGCAATGCAAAGAATCTCCCCGTCAATATTGATATATAATGTTGATTTGTCGGATTTGTGTCGGGGGTTGTACCGTTAGAATTGCCACCCTGTAGTGGCTGGCAGCTTGTCTGCTTTCTGAGAAGTTCTCGTGAGGATGGTGTTAATCGCACCAGTCATCAATGAATCTGGTATTATAAGTATACAGGTCTTAATTCCTCTTAATGTATAGACGTCTAATCGAGAACTCACAAATGTTCTTCTCTGAGACCACAACCATGAAGCTCATCAGCATCGCCGGCGTACATATAGTCAACCGTGATCCCATTCCATCATTAATCATGACTGACGTCAAACAAAAAATCTTGGAGTTAGTTGTTCATTTGCCCACGGTACCCAGTCATCCCGTCTCCATTCATGCCATACATGCCGTTCCCATATCCCATATTTCCAGTGCCATTATCAAATCCAGCGTTGCCTTGCATGGCTGCTTCCTGCTCCATGCCATTCCAATTGGCAAACATTTGGTTCGAATCCCTCAGCCACCATTCCTGATCTTGCATCAGCGAATCCACACCACCGAATAGCGTTGTAGGGGATGTCTGTTGAACCGGCGGCGCTTGCGAAGCTTGGCTGTTGTTCCATCTCTCTTGCTGCGTTTGAGGCATGACGTAGGTGTTCTGCCGTGACTTGTTGTTGAACTCGTTGGCTGAGTGACCTGGCATAGTAAAGATGCCGTCAAGACGCGGCATGTGTGGTGTAGGCATTGGGCTTGCCAGCGGAGCAGTAGTCGAGAAGAAGCCATTAGAAGAGACACCGTTGGCGGGGTTGAGATGGTGATTGACATTAGATTCGGTCTTAGGTTTCGCTATAGGTGGAGGCAATGGCTGCTTTGGCGTTGGCGGCGACATTTGAATGTCCGTCTTAGGCGTAATCTCACGGTCGAGCGAGTTCAGAAACCCAAACTTCTCCTGTGCTCGCTGCAGAGTCTTGCCGGCTTCCTCAGGCAGCTCGATCTTCCAACGTCCCGCTACGGTGTGTAAGATTCCTAGAGTCCTGCGAGCACACAGCCAGCTTTCTCCAATTTCCTCTAGATGCTTTAGACCGTGGACAAGGTCCCGTGCGGCATTTTTGTCTGGGATATTAAGAAGGTGTACCGTGCATGCTGAGTGGGATATGTAGACGGCAATGTTGCAGATTTGACGTAGGCCGTGGGTTCGTTTATAGAGGCGGAGGAGTTTCGAGATCATGGAGGCAGCATGGGTTAAGAACTTCCGTGGTGAAACGTGGGAAGGTAGTGGAGAGGTCGCTTGTTTATATTTCAGGAATGGGCGGAACAGATGAATGAATAGAAGCTGGAAGAACATGCTATGGCCACGTCAGTTGGTTTCCTCTGCAAGGCGGCATTCGAGCTTACTGCATGACGAGAACATGCGGCAGCTGACCCTCTTTTGGTTCCATCTCCTTCGGTAGGTTTTTCCGCCATGCTTCGAGTCTTGTGTGCAGCTCACTCAACTTCTTGAGCTCTGCCTGCTTGCCCATTGGCTTCTCAAGCTGATGAGGATGGTAGAAGTATGACAGTAGATCGCTACTGATCTCACAAAGTTGAGATGTCTGAAGAGCAACGGCGCGTGTTCGGGATGGTTGGGCGTGCGTTTTGCCGACCCCAGTGTCCAGGTAAGGTGACCACTCGTCAGCATCCTCCATCGGGAAGACATCGAACTTCGGGGCTGCGATGCTGGATAGTGGCAGCTGAGGTTGCCGTCCAAGGTAGTTCGACCAACATCTGACAGGTCAGAATCAACGAATGTCGGCAAGAAGGGTAATCTCACTTGTCAAATAAGAAACAGCCCCATATTGTTATCCTGCGAGCATCAATTTCCGACTCATCAAGGTTGTCAGAGCCGGAGTCAATATTCAGTCCTAGGTCATAGGCCATCCGAAAGCTCATCCCACTATAAACCCACCCTCGAGCCTCGCGCCCACAACCAGCCTCACGTACAGACATGAGAGCGAGTGCTTGGACCGTTGCAAGCCTCGGATTTTCATGCTCATCATTCTCCAATATGAGTCTCTTGGCTTCCCTGAAGAAGTGATCGCCAGAGGTCGCAGAATCGTTGGGATCGTCTCTGGCTTGAGGCCAAGAGGTAAAGTGACAACCCAGAGCGAGCATGGCATTAACCAAGAGCGGCGTACAGTATTCAGTCTTTCGTTTGATGTCATGGGCAACTTTGCCTCGCTGAAAGTCACGGTAAAAGAGGCTTTTCGAAAGAGTGGTGAAGTAAGTGTAGTGCCATGCAAAATATATGTTGAGCAGATGTACGACGAGGTCCGGATCGGAAGTGACCTCTGTCCACGACGTAATGGCATATTCCTGCTCTTCATATTGATCTAGACCATCGGTCGAAGAGCTTCCATCCTCCCCATCCGTCCCAGACCCCATGAAGATCAGGTTTGAGGTTGCTCCAATGATGCTCACGGAGCCATTGTCCAGCCGCAGCTTACCCATCTTTCCCGACAGCTCCTTTTCAAATTTGGGGACACCCGATGACACGCCATTGTCATTTATGGGTGCCTCGTCAACTCCATCATCCTGTCCAACGGCGTTATCCTTGGCTAATATTGATTCGGCCACATCATCCAAGCTCTCACACGTCCTTATCTGTTTGACCAAGTCGGATACCTCGTTCTCTGGGTAATTGAGGATGGCCTGGATGAGGGTTTGTAGGGTGGAGTTGCGCGTCTTGAGGTTGTCGATGTCTTTCTTGTAGACGCCCTTACGGCGATGGTCTGAGTTGGGATCGTAGACACATTCGGTTCCGTAAACGGAGGAGCAAGCAGCACAGCTTGGTGTATTCCCATCACACTGGTCATTGAAATCCTCGGGTCAGCCACACGCTGGTCCCGCCAGGTAGGGATCGTGGAGCAGAAACGTACCTTGGACTTCCTCCTGCGACAAGCTATGCAGGCGGTGCTGACACATCGTCTCTTTGCAGATGCAGAGGCAGGAGAGCCTTTATCTTTGCTATGAGACGCCTTTGGATTGGATTCCAGAGCGGTGGGAAAGTCATTATTGGTAGGGGTTTGGTGGTCAGACTCGGGCTCAATCTTGGTTTCCGCCGCCATATCGTTCTCCTCGGAGATAGACAGTAGAGTCGATCTCTGGAATCACGAATGATCAGCCACGAAGGAACGTGCTCAGCTGAAGACCCTTTCAAGTTTTCAATTTGGTCATTGAAATGCAGGATGGGTTGGTATTGGCAAATGGATCGTTGGGGATGAAAGGAATGACGCATCTTGTCCTCATCGTGGGCTGATACTGTATGCAGTGTACAATGCAGTACAAGCTGTGATCTCTCGAAGATCACTTGATAAGAGAACGCTACGAGTAGTAATAATCATAATAAGCAATGAGTATTCCCTTGGCGTCGTCCTTTTCGTCCTATCACTATTAATTCACTATCGGATGAGGGACAACCGGACAAGGATCATGCACACCAGATCATCAGATGTACGCGCCATTGGCGGAAATTCTTGGTGGCGCTGAGACGCACCTCCGGGGCCATTTAGTTGGGGGAATGGGGCGATATGCCGTCCCCCCGGACACCACCGACCATACGGAGTACCTCCAAGGCTTCAACACTGATATTATTCTGCTATACGGGAGGTCGGACGGAAAGTCTTACACAGCGCTAACATGAGCCCTAACCCTACTTTCGGAAGGCAACCCTAAGGTATACTTGAATTCTGAGGTTCCCTAGAAATCTTTTGGGCCTGATAGGAGGACCATCGGTGCCTCCGTAGCTGTACCATCCTCTTCTTCCATTGCCAGTACCAATAGGTGCCGAGGTAAAGGCTTAGCTTCGACTTGAATGTTACTTGTACAATAGGGAAAGGGTCGAGAGGGTCACCACTACAGGACTTTGATTGCTACGCGCTTTGAAGACACGCGCTTACACGGTTGATGGGCAAGTGCCTAGAGCCTCTTATCAAGAGTATTCAAGAGTGCTATCTTTGCATTGATATTCATGCTTTCCTGGCCATACCTCTAAGTTTTCTCCCATCTCCATGGATACTACTGGCGACGAGGACCTCAAGCTACAACGGGCCTCCGCAGATCTCATTGCTGAGCTACAACGTTCTCTTCCTCGCTTCCTGTACAAGAGCATACCTGCCGGATCTGGGTCTGCAGGCAGTAGCCGTGTTCGAGGCCTGGTCCGAGAGACCAAGACCGACCAGCTCATCAAGCTGGTAGGTTCATCTCATGACCAGCTGTGAGTATGTCTTGCTGATTTGTATTCTTTTCTTCAGTTAGAGCCGTTTCAGGAATGGCCGCAACTGCTAGATCCTCACCTAAGTGGTCTTCTCCAACCTCTGGTTTCTGCTTTCATTGACTACGCATCCAAGCGCGCTGGCATTTACCACCAAGAAGGAAAGCCCTGCCCGGGTATAATCCCACTGCCGAGGGCAATTTCCCAAATTCTCTACGTGTTCTGCAAAGTACGAGGTACCAAAGTGATTCCTCAGTTCCTCAACAACGAGCCAAGATATCTGGAACCAATGCTTGATGCACTTGAGTCATGGGCTGGGAAGATGTATCCTAGTAAAGAGAAAGCTACCCCAAAGCATGGTTTTATGGTTTGGGAGGAAAGCTTCATCATGTTGCTATGGCTATCTCATCTCTTATTGGCACCTTTTGATCTCAGCTCCATGTCCTCTGATACTGCTGGTATACAGCTTTGTGACTCTCTCTTATATGTCGACTTACCTACAACCATTCCACCCATAGCAAAGCGTCTCGTTCAAATTTCCACCTACCACCTCAGTCTACCAAGCAAAGCGAGAGAAGCAGCTGGAACATTACTAGTACGCCTTGCCGTGCGGACAGATATGCGAAAGATAGGCCTTCAGAGAATACTCGTTGACTGGGCTCTCTCATCCGTCCGTGCCCAATCCGATGCCGCTACTCCTACGTCAATCTATGGCTTTATTGGCATTCTATCCTTCCTCGCCGGCTTCATCATCTCTGCTGAGAATGAGATCCTGAAGCCGCTTCTCTCGCGGATATACAATTCAGTCCAGCATGCCAAATCCGAGCAATCTCCATCCTCAACTGGGATAAATTCCTCGGCTTCTGCACGCAAACTGATCATCAAGGTTGAACGGGCATTGGCCGTAGCTGGGATGAAAATAGACTCCAAGGCTCCCGACGGTTTTGATCCAAGTCTTGGTGAAGGTGCACTTGAAGACATTGTTGACCATTTGCTGACAGCGCTGGAGGACAAAGACACACCTGTGAGGCTCGCAGCAAGCAAAGGGCTAAGTGTCATTGCGGTCGAGTTAGAGCCCAACCTGGTAGAACAGATCATCGATATGATTGACGAGAGGTTATATGAGGATACATTTTGGGAAGACGCGCACACTGGGGTCGATGTACCTGAAATCTTTGAACCAAATCTAGGAGCTGTGAGCGCTCTGAGATGGCACGGTCTAATTCTTGCACTATCACAGCTGATATTCCGTGGTTCGATGCCACCGAAGCCCATCCTTAGTAGGGTCATTTTTTCACTCATTATTGCTCTCCGCTTCGAGCAAAGATCGTCATTGGGAAATTCGATTGGGACAAGCGTCAGAGATGCAGCTTGCTTTGGCTTATGGGCGCTTGCCAGACGGTATTCTACAGCGGAAATCAAGAGTTGCAAGCCGGTTAGAAACGAAACTTATGACAAAACCACAGTATCAGCGCTCCAGGTTCCGGCACAACAACTGACTTCCACTACAGACGCCACAAGTTCGGAATCCACCAAGAACACCATATCAACGCTTCAGGCTCTCGCAAATGAATTAGTCCTCGCGGCCACGTTGGATGCAGCTGGAAACATCCGTCGTGGCGCTTCCGCCGCTTTGCAGGAAATGATTGGCAGGCATCCCGAAGAGATCAAATACGGCATAGATCTAGTCCAAGTGGTGGATTACCATGGAATTGCTTTGAGATCAAGGGCAATGACCGAAATTGCCATCAGCGTCTCGCAGCTCGAGCCAACTTATTGGCATTCTACCCTATGTGGACTCCTAGATTGGAGGGGTGTACGCTCAGGTGATGTGGATTGTCGACGCAATGCCGCCCATGCAATCGGGCTACTGGCCCATAGTCGAGGTCCTGACATGGTCACGCCAACCATCAGCACTTTGCGGCGTCGGTTGCATGCCCGCGAGATCCCAAGAGATGAGGAGAGACATGGCCTACTACTTGCTTTGTCAGAGGTTGTAAGCCGTTGGTCTGATGTGTATCTTAGCGATAGACCACATCTCTTGACCACAACAGAGGGCGAAATAGCAGAACTTTGGCATATTTGCTACGGTGGTGGCGACCCCAAAACAAGATCAAACGAGGGGGTGAGAGCCACAGCTACGAAGCAGCTTCATTCCGCTCTCACATGTGAAGCCGTATGTTCATTGGTCGCAGCCCTCGCCAAGTCCTCAATCCACGGTAAATTGCTTCATCCGTCTCCTACAGAGCTGCATGAATGCCTTCAAGTACTTGAGATGAGTCTACGTCAATCCGATGAAAATGTCCTAATTGCGAGTACGAGAGCTGCGAGGGCCTTGTTTCGGATTCTAGACCGTGATACACAGGAGAAGCTTGTGTCCCGATGGGCTCGAGTTCTTAGTGATCGAAGTTCCGGTTCAGCAGAAGGTAATGTGGTGGGAGTAGCAGCCGCACTAGGCGCGGTGTTTCAACATGTTCACGCTTCGCAACCGCAAAATCTAATTATCGATACATTGATAAGGCTGGTCAGCAACGAACATGGCATAAGCCTAAGATGCACTGCACTGAGAAGTCTGACTTCAGGCGTGCTCGAATCGAATGGTAGGAGATTGCTGCATTGGTTCAGTAACAGGCAGGCTGATTTTCCTAGTCATCTCTGAAAGCTTATCTCAAGCGCTCAATGCCTGCTTGAACGATTACACTACTGATAGACGAGGCGACGTTGGCTCTCTGATCCGCTTGGAAGCCATTGATGGCACTGCTGTTGTCTTGAAGAAGGGCCTTGTAAGTATGAGCGAGAGACAAGACATGGCGGCAAGGGTCTGCGGCCTTGCTGTTGAGAAGCTTGACAAAGTTCGATTCCGAGCTTGGGGTTGCCTGCAAGCCAACTGGGGAGTCTTTGGCTCGGGTGCCGAACCTCAAATGTACGTGGAACATTGCCTTGTTACACGATTTTCTACTGACTGCTCTAAAAGCTCAATATCCGACATCTCCCAAACATCGACGATCGAGTACTTTCTACAACTTTTATCCTTATGCTCCCACCACTTGACACAAGATTGGATTAGGAAGCCCCTTCTAGAAGGCTATGTCACCTCAGGAGGAGCAGGCTCTGAGTCACTTTTGGGAGCATCAAGAGCAGCTTTCGTGCTCTATACCGAGTCTTCGGATCTAGCAACATTAACCATGCTCTGCACATACCTGACTGACCTCATTCGAGAAAACATCTCAAACGACAGACTTGCTATGCCTACCTTGAATTTCGTTGCCTTCCTCTTCGAAGCTGGTGTGCTGCAGCGGCTACGAGATCAAGACTTCGCGTGGAGAAGGCTCTTTACCGAGGTGCGAAAGGCGCATTACAAATCGGGCAACGTCCAGAAGATCGAAGCAGCTGTCAAGATATATGCGGGCATGATGGCAGTACCGGGGGTGAGGGCGGAGGTCCAAGGGAAGCTGTCTAGCATGCTTTTGCACCCGTACCCAAAGATCCGCAACGCGGCTGCTGATGCGTTGCTTCTTGTGACTGAGGATAAGAGCTTGATGGGCGCCAATTGGTCAAAACCGCAGGCGGAATTGAAGGTAGTCGTCCGTTCTTTTCTGGCCAGAGCTGGGGCTCAACCCACTGTTGCTTGACAGACAACGAGACCTGTGCTCATCTGTTGGCGACTTTTGTGGAGCAGAAGCCATCAAGAGCGGGCCACTATATTCAAAGTAAGAGCTCACGCTCGTATAACTACGTATCTGTGTAGGGTTTCATGCCATTTAACAGTTGCACTCGTAGCCGGATGAAACCCTCCAGCATCATTGCTTCGCCTTCGCTACCTTCAAGAGCCATCTGCTCAAGTTGATGCAAATGCACTGAGGGGGGGGGGCCGGCGAGAACCGCAACTTGTATCGTTTACCAACCTCTGCAACTCGACAATCAAAGCCTTGATCATGGAACTTTTGGTCAAGTAATTACACCGGAGTGACTCGTTATACAAGTCTCTAACGAGCAACCAAAGCGCAAAGCAAGTCGTTGATGACCTATCTGTTAGCGAAGAAAGGTAACTGCCCCGCTTGATTATTCTCGGCAAGTGATGTCGGAAATTGCACCGGTGGCTCCACCGTCGCTTATATGCAATCGCCCCTGGGATCAGATGGAATCAGGGTGACATCTTCCGGGCACCCTCGTCTATATATGTATAGCCAGTCCATGGCCTCCTCCATGGTTTTCCTTTATGTGCTCCAGGGTAGTCAGAATAGTCAAAAGCTTTAAGCCCTACTCGTAATTCCCGCTGCGTAACCTGTCCCTGCAACACTGTCCAGCTCCAAACCTCCGCCACTGCCGACCACGAGAAGCGCCAAGACACTAGTACAAATCATTCGGCGAAGTTCTCCCGGCCGATAGAGTACAAATCACGAAAAGACACCACGGAAGTTCTCGACCATCTGAAACTTCCACGAATTCCATCCGCCTGCCAACACCATGCCTCCCACCCCCTCGACCTCACTAGATCATCACCACCGGTCCCCAATCCCCTCCACCTCCAACCCCGGCCCCTCCGCTGCCCGCATCCGCGAAAACCAGCGCCGTTCCCGAGCCCGCCGGAAAGAATACCTGCAAGAACTGGAGCAGAAAATCAGAAAGTGTGAACAGGCCGGAGTCAATGCTAGCGTGGACATACAGCTTGCGGCTCGAGGGGTAGCGGAGGAGAACCAGAGGCTCAGGGAGGAGAATGGGCGATTGAGGGAAGAAGGGGAGAAGCTAAGGGGAGAAAATGAGAGGATGAGGGGGATACTGGACAGAGGGGACGAGCAAGAGCGTGCGAAAGCTTCAAATGGTGGGGAGTATATGGCTGCTGGAGCATCATTGCATGGAGTCGAGACTGTAGAACCCGAGGATGCTTCTTCTCGATTGCAGAAGTCCACGGACCGCGATGTGAAGGAATCTACACCTACAACCGGGAGCGAAGAAATCTACACGCAGCCTAAACCACCGCCAGAAGTCTCGTGCGTGGGCCAAAATGTTGAGATGGTACTGGGTGACGATACCTCGTCTTGTGAATACGCGGCACACATCATCACGGGCATGAGGGCGGATATCAGCGCTGATGATGTTCGAGCCGATCTAGGTTGTGGTGGCGACATCAGAGAGTGGCGGAAGTGCAAGGTGGATAATTCGAAGCTTTTTGTTGCTATGGATCGGTATACTAGATGAGCCTTGGGGTGGAACATGGTTGCATTCCTCCGCTTTCACGTGTCCTTGCGGTCGGCAATTATGATTGAAGCCGACGACCCTGTACAAAATTCTGGACAGACTTTATCTGCGACAGCCCCTCCAGTAGATGCTTAGGGATGAGTCTTGGGCGGCCTCCTTTGACCATTCCTTAGAATGGTCCGACCAGGAGGTAGTTTGAACGACAGGGAGTGCAAGCTTTCAGCCAATGGCGGTGAGACCATTGAATGGAGCAGAGCTACTTTAGTGAAGATCCACGGCTGTTCAAGGTGTGTGACTTAAAACGCCCTTTTTTGACTGTTGATTTGGGTTGCATTCCTCACATGTCTGAGTGCAGAATTTCAGCTTTAGAGTCTACCTACCTTGAAATGGCTCGCACCAACTCTCTGACATTGTCTACCAAGATCTTACCATGCTCCTAGCCATGAGAGAAACAATATTTGCGACCATGGATGAACAAAGGACAATATTTGTGTGCGGCCGTGTACTGCACGTGATTGCATGGCTGTTTGCGGCGGATGAATTGGAGAGCAAAGAACAATCTCTTCTCAAAGGGGGTACTCCAGCCATGCGGCTACTACCAAGGCTCATTTACTCCACTCTTTCGCGAATTCCTATTCAGGCTCAGAAAGACTGTTGTCCGCGCGACCTTGGAAAGGGAAAGATAACTAGCAGTATCTGGCAAAAATGACACGTAAAAAACCAGGACAGAAGCATCCCACAGAAAACTCGGCCAACGCTCCCATTCTTGAGGCCACTCCAGCGTCTAAGGATGGGCCAGAAGGATATTACGAGGACGTCTCAATCATAAAATTCGAGGATGACAAAACCAAGGCACCGTATGCAACATCTGCCAATACTTTGAGCAAAAGCAAAGCTGAAATCTACAGGGAACGAGACACTGTGACGAAGAGTTCTGGATCGGGTGGAGGCATCATCACGGGCTCGCCCAGAACGATCGAAAAAGACCTCGCTCTCAAGCCATCACGATTCGGCTCTCCGTTCGCATATGTATCTTATCAGAACAAGTATGACTTTTTCAAGGGGCTCCTTGCCGAAAATACGTGTGTCCTGTTCGACCAGGTCGTCGCCGAAGCGTCAACTCTAAGAGAGCGCCTATCACGAGGTGTTGCTCTCACGACCGATGGTAGCAACGGCCAATTCTGCTTTCTTAAGAAATGCGACACCCTTAGCACAAATTCGGAAGCAATCGACAGCGACGACTCACAATTAGAACTCTCCTGCTTTGAACTGAATGAGGACAGATTGGAGATTCCTCTGTTTGTAGACCCCACATCTGCAGCCATTCATCAGACTCACGTTGCTAGGGATGCTCCTGTCGACTCCATCAACTCGAGCGATTTGTCATCCACGAAAATCGAAAACTCCAAAGATGACAGGATAATTGACGTTCGCCGTGTCCAGAACTCCGAAACCGGTGAGAGTGAATATTTCGTTATGAACTGGAGTTTGGATCTTCTCTCCATCAACGGCATAGATGTGAACCCTACCGTGAGAGCTGGACCGCTTCCGGACTTTGCAGTACTCGAACTTGAACGCTTTTCTATCTTTTGGTGGCGTACCACTGCTGCCTTGGATTTTATGCCAGTAAGACAGTCCATGCTGCGTCTACTAACCGTCTGAAGCAACGCTGAAAAATTCTGCAGAGTCTCAAACGCAAACGCGATTCCGAGGAAAACGACGAAGAATTGTCTAGAAAAGCCATCAAAGGCGATGCCGGTGAGTCATGCAAGTTATGAACCCTGCATAGGCTGCTATGGGATGTGCAAGCTTACAAACTTCTAGACCTCTCACCTAATTCGCAAGTGTTCCCAGATTCGAAAAGTTGGCTCGATGAATATCGTCGTCGCATTCGGTTATGTGAAGAAAGGCCTATCAAGTACACATCTTCAATTACAGATGTCCATCCGCCACACAAGCTCTCCGTCTACGAATTGCAAGATATCGACGTTATACTTGCCATCGGCGCCGTTTGGCTGGGCTTGATACATGCGAAGATTGATTTCGCATATGCTGGCTCAAATCTTTTCTCCTTCGCGCGTAGCATGCGAATGGTCGGAATGCATGCTGTCAAAGGACCCAATCACTTCCTTATCCCCTTGCTTTTCAGTGAGGAATTAGAGGCCCTGACTCCTGAATCGGAGAAGGATACAGAAGAGCCTCTGGAGCCTGTATTTGGCGCGTTTCAGCGAGGCGAAGAGAAGAAGAACCAAGAAAACTTTGCTGCTGCAGAAAAAGCAAAACAGAAAGATCCTGGCAATATGAATCAACCCCCACTCTCACCCAAGGATCAAGAAATCCGAACCCGAAATCACAAGGGTGGCATCGGCCATTTCGTGTTAGCCATTGCCGAGAAGGTCAACAGAGACCAAGCCACTATCATTAAAGATTATTTGACCAAAAAAGCTCCTGTGCGCTTGAGATTTATGGATAGCTCCGTCGGACATACAGACAAGGGGACCATTAGGCGCGCCGCAAGAAATATTGTCAGAAATTCAGGGTGGCTTGGCGACACCTGGCCTTGCTTCGATGCAACTGAGGAGTACTGGACCGATGTACTAGAACAGTCGGGTAACAGGTGCGGTGAGCATACCGTATTGAATGCATGGGCGTACATGCTTGAAATACCACTAGCAACCACTCGAGGAAGAGCATTAGCCAAGAGGTCCTATGAAGAAGTAAGAACAATGATCCACCTAGCGCTTCGAGGACAGCTTGACAGCTTGACTATCCGAGCATGGATGCAGAATCATGGATATGCAATTAATGAGCCTTTGTCTCAGCTTCAGCAAACCCAGCAACAGAACCCAGATTTGCCAAATACATTTCGCAACATACAGACTGTAGCATTGAACGAAGATGCTTTTAATGAGATCATCAATGATATGCATATGCAGGAACAGGCTACCAATCAAGGTCATGCAACAGTTTGGGGCGCTGTACCTGTACCTCCAGACGTCGCCACGACCCAGCAATCAGGGCATGCTCCCAACATGGCCACCGGTGTCGCAGTGCCCCCTTCCAGTCAAGATTCAACTGCGGATCCTTCAGGCGCTTCCGAAATCTTAGGTGGTTCTACTGGTTCTGCAGGAACACCTCAATTGCTACAGGCTCCTCATGGATCCCCAAAGACTTGGCGGGAAAGCTTAGACCGAGGCCTCGCCTATCACAACGCTTTGAGAGCGGAGAATCCCCGGACTACCGAAGACAGGTGGAAACGTGCTACAGTCATAGAGAACCCCTCAAACATGGCCGACTACGACGTGGTACTAGGCATAGCCCCAATTTGGGAAGGCCTCAAGCGCCTCGGGCTCCCAGCATACGATTTCACTTATGCTGGATTGGATGTGTTCGCGCCTGGTGGAGGGTCAGGGCTTGGCGCAATTGGAAGATTCACCAGATTCATCATACCCTTGTTCCTTTCCTCAACAAAAGCTGAAGCACTTGAGGATCAAGGGGAAGGCAAAAAGAAAATCACAGACGTTGGCCATCTTCTACTTTGTGTGGCTGAATTGGTTGACAGTCATCCGAAAGTGGTCCAGATACATGTACTTGACAGCAGAGTGAATACGGTGCATTTCCAGCAAATTGAGCAAGCGGCTGAAGCAATCATCAGTCGTTCAGGCTGGCTTGGTAGGATCAGACCTGAGGCTCCGGTCGAATACAGACCTTACCTTAGGACGCCAGTCCCTCACCAGGTGGGTGGCAATACTTGTGGACTCCATGTCATCTTCAATGCTTGGGCAACCATGCTTGGCATCCCTATACATCCGTCCATGTTGCGTCGTAGGCCATCCAGAGAGAACGCGAACTATGCTACCGACGAAAGGTTTTTAGAATTGGGCCTTGAAATCGTCAATCTCGCCCTCGAGGGCTTCATGGACTCGACTACCATACAAGCCTTCTTGAATGTCTTCGGCTACTCCGTCGAGCAACGCCATGGCGATCCTGCACGTGCTGTCGTATCAGCCAATGCAATCGGAATGAACCAGGACAAGTTCGGCCGCACGCTGCAAAAAAGATTTTGGGGCCCCATACTTACTTACACGGAGGGTCACCCGAGAAGGTTTCCGGATGCAAGTATAGCTTACTTGATCTCGCAAGGATTGAGTGTGGATCAAGCGCAGAGAGCTTTGTCGCTCAACAATGGGAATCCGAACCGGGCTTTCAATTGGCACTATTCGATGGACCCTCCTGGAGAGCTGCCGAAGCCTGAGGATGCATTGTCGCCGAAAACTCCTGATCGGGGCCGAGGTATACCTTGAATCTGTAATGGGAAATTGGGTGGCCGATGGATCAGAGAGGCAGAACTATGTGTCTCCAGATATTCGTTTTGGACGAGTAATGCGACTCCTGTATGTGTAGGGACGTCAATCTCAGCCAGGTCTCCGGCGTCGGGTCATCGGGAAAGGGGATCTTACAACATGTTGGAGCTATCTCATTGGATCAGAGCATCGACCTCACGTTTCTTACTCTTCCGTTTCATGGTCTATCTCCACAATAGATTCGCAGTCACTGTTTCTTAAACGCACGTTTTCTTACAGCCTTTGTAATCCTTAGTACTGTTTCAATCAATCATACATCCGCCCCCCACTCCATCCCTCGTATCAGTGCACTTGACGATCCTTTACTTACGGGCACACGCATCACACAAAACCCAAGCAACCCCTCCATCTCATCCCATCCCATCCCATCCCATCCCATCCCACTCCCTCCTCTCGCACTCCTCACACAGCAACCCCATTTCCCAAACCGACCCCCCCCCGCCCGGATCCCGCCCCTCCAAACCACCACCTCCAAGTCCCAACAACAACAGCAACAGCCCCCCAAAAAGCCCTTCGATTCATTCAATTCATTCATCCATCCATTCAACCTTTCCCAACCATCCACTCTCTCTCTCTCTGACATGTATTCTATCCGTCATGTATTCTATCCCGTCATGTATTCTATCCGGTCATCCATTTATTATCGGCACCGTGGGCTTGAAAAACACATCCGCCCTCGAGTAAAAAAAAAAAAACACGGTGATGGATGGATTGCGGGTGGGCCGCAAAACAAACAAACAAACAAACGAACAAACGAACAAACGAACGCCGGACGCGGGAGAGCGAGGACGGGATGCGGATGCGGTGCGATGTGGAAAATTGTATGCGGATTGCGGGTGCTTTGGGGGGCTGGAGGGAGTTGAGGTGGTTGGTTGGTTTTGGGTGGTTGGTTGGTGGTGGGATAGAAAAAAATTGGCGTTATAGTTGTTGTTGTTTTTGGAAGGAAGGAGGGAGGGAGGGAAGGAAGGGGGGTGGAGGAAGGGGGGTGGTTTACTACGTAGTTACGGATGGGGAAGGGAAAAGTGCGAGATTGAGATGAGAGCATTAGTTTTAGGTCGTTGAGTAAGGCGGACGGACGGACGGGCGAAGTTCCAAGTGCGTTTTGTCCGTGCATAAATCCTACTGATCACTAAGCAGAGGGGAGGATGGTTTCGTGGTTTGACTTTGCTGGAACACGGTGGTCAATCAATGGGGATTTCCATGGCGATGTTTTCTATCACAGGGGGTTTTTTTTGGCCTTCCTTTCTCCCCTCCCCCCACCCGCTACTCAGCCTATACTACCTACGAGTAATAATGCTTACGGATCGTGCGCAAGCCTTTGAACCCTATAAACCTGACCCGTCCACCCAACCGAACGCGTTCTTCTCCCAACCGCACATATTCCCATCCTAAAGCGTGCTATGAACCTTGCTCAGTGCAATCTTCCCCTTTGCGAGCCTCCACGCCCAAACCCCGAGCGTGATGCCCACATCGAAGAAGTCGAAAACCAGCGCCCCGCCGAAAATGATAGCATAGAATGTCCACGCTCGTTCTTCGGACAGCCTGACTTTGGTGACGACGATTGCCCAAGGAAGAATCCAGAGGAAGTTGGATCCGAGAGCTTGATAGAGGTACCAGCGGGGACTGGTGGCGAGGAGGATGGCAGAGAGCTGGTATTGCAGGGCGTAGAAGACGTAGCACCAGTCTATGTTCTGGGTGGGGTGTTAATAGGGACGGGGACGGAGGTGGTGGTAGCTGACCTTCCACATTTTCTTGGTTATCAGTGCGACGTCGGCGGAGTCGGAGAGGTAGTATGCGAAGGATTCCATGCCCCATAGTGAGAGGCAGACACAGACAGGCACTTCGACTATGAGAGCAATGACACAAGAGATGAATGCCGGGCGCATTATATCTTTCGTGAGGAGTCAGCACGGGACTGGACGATATGAAGGAGCGCGATCTATACCGAGGAGATCTTGTCTGGAGGCCTTGGGCTTTCGTAAACCAACGCCTACACGCGCTCGCCATTGACCCCAGTTGTGGCCAACAAAGGCTAGTGTAGATGCTTCCAGAGCTTGGACTGGCACCATGACCAGACCCCATCGGATCGTGTTAAAGACACCCCATGCGGTCCCGTAATTCTCGCCGAGGGAAATGATTCTGCTGACCAGCCACAAGTATAGGGAATTTCGGATTGCAGACTCCGTGAAAGTGTAGACTGACGGACGTGCGAGTAACTTAAAGGCTTTGATGCCGGGTCTTAACTTTTCTTCGGAGTCTTCACAAGACCTTCGCTGCATCTTTGCCGCGATGTAGATAAAATAAAAAAGCCCGGCAAGAGCAGAACCCATGTCACATGCGAGCCTGATGAGGGCTTGATCATTGATCGTTGGCGTCCATGATCCGACATGGAACTTGGAAATGATCAGCAGGTCGAGTACAATGTTGATGACGAAACTTGTGGAGCTGATCAACAACGGCACGTCCGGATTATCCAAAGCCCGTGTACAGTCTGATACAGCGACTTGCATCGCAGAGGACAACGCTGACACCGAAGATATGCGAACGTATGTTATGGATGTTTCTCTGACTTGTGCTGGGACAAATGCTGCGGCAAGTTGATTGGAAGCCGCAATGAATACTATGGTCATGATGGCCCCCAGCACGGTTTGGAAAAGAATAAGAGTGTATGATAGGCTGAGTCGAGAGGACATGGTTCTGGTGGCTTTGTCTCCGATGATGAGCCAAGCGGCTCTTGGGAGGCCGTCGTTGAGGACATTTGCCACGGTGCCGATGTAAGTGTAGACATCGGTAGTGACCACTTGGGTTGGGTCGATGTTCGCAATCCAAAGCTTGCTGAGCGTGCTGTATAATGCTGGGAGGAGGAAGGCGCAGAAATTGAAGATTAATGAGCCCTGATATCTGGAGAGACAGATCAGAGATTGATGACGCTAGGAATTCAAATGCGTGCACTAGGCAAGCTATTCAGGTTATGTAGCGGTTGTGATGTGGGTATTCTTTCCCCGTGAAACATGGTAAGAAAATGCCAGAATTTCAAAATTGATATGCGCAAACAGCTCAGACGAAGAATTTTGCATAAATGAGGTCTGCTCTTCGTTGCTGATTGTATCAATAATTCAAGATTTTGCGACTCCTTCTGGCAACACGCCTGCAATTGTGCCTAGGGTAACTTCAATAAGACTCACGTTTCTCTACTCAAATACCGGCCATGGAATGTTCTCAGACACTGCAAAGCTGACCTATCTTTGGAAGCTGTCTCCGCAGATTGATCGAGGGGAGACTCGTGCACTTCAGTGTCGTTATCCTTGCTTGGCAGCATTGTGTACTTGCCCCGGACGAGAGTGGAGAGTCGGGTACCCATTCTCCATCGAGGACTTCAGCTATTATATCCGAGGTGCCCGGGCTATCAGCTTAAAGCGGGGAAAATTCCGAGTGTTCTCATCGTGCTTCAATTCCCATGCACGGGACCGATTCGGCACAATTGAGTCGCAGTTCACCGATAAAGCGTTATCTCTCCTAGGGCTGCAGGCATTGAGGAGCAGCGCTCGAGGTGGCCAAAGCGGTGCCTAAGAACACACGGATAAAAAGGCTCAGAGGTGCAGGTTTCGGGCCTACGCTTGCTCGAACAGCAACAGCTATCTCGACGTACGTCTTCAACAACGGCTGCAGTGATTTATAAGTTCTTGACGGGGCGGACTCTGGATTCGCCGGGTCAAATGGTAACTGGGGTACAGAGCGTAAGATACAATAAATCCAGGCGGCGAGATGTTTTCATTGACCGAATTCTTTCTCCGGATTGCTCCACATCTTTGATATCAACACCAATTTATGAACATAGTCTGCTATCCATAAGAAGGATGCTTTGAAAGAAGACAGTTCTGATTGATTGATTGATTGATTGATTGATTGATTGATTGATTGATTGATACGGGACATCATATGACTTACCCCGCAGAGGGCTTCACAGGCGTCAAGGATTCTCAGCCCCGAGATGAATTAGCGTGTCTACACTATAAGCACGTGTTATTATCGCTTTCCTTGCCTGCTCTGCTCTGCTTACCTGCTTGCCTGCTTCCTTACCTGCCTACCTGCAGTCGCGGCAGGGCTGAAAAGAGTTTGGCCCGGCTTGACAGGGGGTTAGTGGGCCTTAATCTCGCACTCGCGTATAGCATGTTGGTTGCATGCTACCGCATACTTTGGCATATAAAGTAGTGCTGTATTATAACGTACTATCGCATATACAGTACTGTTCCAAATCAACGTTCTGAGTACCAAGTAGGTGTATGTCATATAAAGTAGGTAATTTCCTGGCGGAGATGCTTACTAACCAAGCATTACCGAGGTACAAAAAATCGTGTGTCAGGGTGTGTACCAGGGCAATATGTAGGTACCTACCACTCCAAAAACTCCTTAAAGTACTAGATACATGGCCCTAAACGCTTGCGTACCATAAGCTCGAAAGCATTGGGACGTGAGGAGCCAGATGAGCTACCTGGAAGAGGCATTGCGTATGAAAAATGAGTGTGGTAGCTAGAACAGTGGTGTTTTGGAGCAATGGTAGGATACTGCGGAGAATCGCGTCCCTACGCGTAGTGCTAGGTAGGCATTTAGTACGTATATCTTTGACGTCTCCCATTGGCCAGTTGCATGCTTACTAAAGGCCCCTCTTAGCGGCTATCCCATATAACATACGTCTATGTAATAACATACTATTGCATATAAAATACTGTTCCAACTGGACCCTGATACCTCGCATTCGTATATAAGAATAGTATGTTACTTGCCAAAGTATGCGGTATTTTTGGATTTGGTAGACGTGTCCTTTGCAGGGGACAGGTCTCATTTGGGAGCAGCATAAGTAGCTGCATTCCACCTGCGTTTGGCTCTTCATTCGAATTGATCTCTTTCAGAGCAATAGCATTCTGAAAAGAGTCTATATATCTGTCCGTCTGCAAGTGCGTTCAATATCCCATCTCGCGTCAGCAACCATGAATCTGAACAACAAGCCCTCCTATCCAACTCCTGACTCAACGCTTCCTTTCTGGAGGATAGAGCCTCACGAATTGGACACTTACCGCAGTAGTGAGAATCTGCCGACCGAATGTGACCTCGTCATCATTGGAGCAGGATATGCTGGCACCGCCACTGCTTATCATCTCTATCATGACAATCCAACGCCTCCATCCATTGTGCTTCTAGAAGCTCGTCAAGCATGCTCAGGAGCTACAGCGAGGAATGGTAGGTCTGTACTAGAGCGTTAGCGAGGAGGAGCTGATGCAGATGAGCGTGAAGGCGGCCATCTAAGACCAGAAGTCTACTTCAACATGTCCAACTACATCGAAAAGTACGGCCTGGAAGCTGCTGCCGAGATCTCCAAACACGAAGTTGCTCATATCCAAGAAATCAAGAGGCTTGTCGAGAAAGAGCACATTGACTGCGACTTTACTCTGACCCGGACCTTTGACGTCTTCCTCGACGAAGCCTTCGCCAACAAATCCAAGGACGCGTACGACAGCATGGTAAAGAAAGGATTAACTTCCATCCAAGACGCCCATTTTACGCCGGCAAAGTACGCGGAACGCGTTTCCGGAGTCAAAGCCGCCAAAGGCTGCTTCAGCTTCACCGCAGCGCATCTCTGGCCTTACAAATTCGTCATGCATCTTCTCGGCCTCGCAGTTGCCAGAGGGCTCGATCTGCAGACCCATACGCCCGTGACGCACGTAACTTCGACTCCGGACGCCACTGGATGCTACTCTGTCACCACTCCAAGAGGAACCATCACAGCCAAGAAGGTAGTCTTCGCCTCGAACGGCTTCACGGCCGGCATACTGCCCGAATACTCGCAGAAGATCGTACCTTGTCGAGGACTATGCAGCCGTATTATCACTCTGGATCCAAACAAGGCGCCTTATCTGAATAATACTTACAGCTTGCAGCGGCCTGGCCATGGTATGTACGATTATCTGATACCGCGGGGGGACGGAAGCATTATAGTTGGCGGCGCCAAGTCGACAATGACCGATAAGAGCGTGTGGTATGACAACCCTAACGATAACGAGCTGATCGAGCCGGCAAAAGGATACTTTGATGGGTATATGCAGCGACGATTTGTCGGGTGGGAAGACAGTGGAGCCTATGTGGACAAAGTGTGGACAGGGAGTAAGTTAAATCTCAAGCGCCCGATTTGCATCATGAAAATCGATGAATGCCTCACCTGGACTGACCCGGATTTCTCATGCTATAGTAATGGCCTACACATCTGATGGCCAACCGCATGTCGGCCCGATCCCCAAAAGGCCACATCAATACGTCTTGGCGGGCTTCAACGGACACGGTATGCCCATGATTTTCCTCGCCGCCAAGGGTGTTGCCGAGATGATCCGGAACGACAAGACGTTTGAGCAGACTGGGCTCCCGAGAGTGTACAGAACGACTGAGGAGAGACTGCGCAGCGAAGAGAACATCCTGTTGAATAAGTCTTATTAGTTGTCTCATAGTTGTTAGCACATGAGGGCGAACATATGATTTCGAAAGTGATCGTGCCGTCTCAACGCCAGGGCTAGCTGGCCTCAACAGGCATGTTTGTGGGAACAGGGTGGAATGGCTCTCAAAGAGATGAAATCGAACGAAGAGTCACTTGCTGGTGTAGAAGGAGTATACACACAGCTGGCCGGACTTGTCTCTTCTATAGACATTTTCATGCGACAGGGATGTCATATGCGGCCCTCTAACCCCGAGTCCCACAAAAATGAATCGACGGCGTTCGAAAACACCACAAGAAACAACAAACAGCATCATTGCCACTCGGATACTCACTTATCTGAGTAGGAAGAGCACATCAAGATATCCCATGATAAGTGCATCCATCTCATCCATCCAAGCCTCCGACGAAGAAGAACAATCCCCTCAACCTAAACCACCAGCTCAACTCAAACTCATATTCTGAAACGCCTTATCCAACCACCTCCCCCCAAGCATTGTCTCACGCGCCCTCTTCCCCACCGTCTCAGCAAAAGTCTCATCCTCTCCGAGGCAAATCTTATACGAAATCCTCGCGTATTCCTCCAACCTTCCACACAGATGCGGCGCGACCTTTCCATACGCAGCCCACAGATGCATCCAGATTTCAACCCCTTCGTTCTCTAGGAGACCCCACTGTAGGACTTCGCACGAGGAGTTAGGGGAATCAGAGGATCCATGGGTGATGACGAATCCGAGACAAGACAGGAATCTAAACCCGGTTCGGATGACGTCTTGCGGTCTGTCCTCGAAGGCGTACATGCGGGTTAAGAGGAAGTACGGGTCTCGTAATTCGAGACGAGGAACGTCCTCGGCGGGCGCGGAATAGGTCTTCTCGATCACAGGGAGCAGCCTTTCCGTCTCTAAAACACCACCTCCAGCCGGTACCAGAATCGCTGCCTTCAAATCTTCCAACAGCGCGTGCCTCCTAGCGCGCGTTCTCTTGGTCGTCTTCTGGTCCTGCTGACACAAGACACAAGAGCATTGAAAGCCCCAACTCTGCAGTTTCTCCTGCGCCATTTCCCACGTGCGACCGGATTGGGGGGGGGCGTACCACAGGAATAATTCACTGTCTGCTGGAATGTCCCTCGTGGCACGCACGATGATCATGTCTCCGATGAAGCTGCGGCGAGCATTAGTGTAGCAGCTGTGATTGAAGTGGGAAGCTTTAATGAAGATGCCAGTGGTATGGTAGACTTTCTCCCGCTCTTGTTGCTCGGGTGAACGGGGGCTGATATATTCTTGCACGGGGGTTCGAGGGCAGCCGAAAACGTTGAGGGACATGATTCGCTCGACCAAGAAGCTAGAAAAAATTGTGAGTGGTAAGGGGGAGAAGTACGGGGTAAAGAACTCACGTATCAACAATCGGTAGACCATCGACCTCTGTTTCTTCGACCGGCTTATAATCACCATGATGCAAATCAGTGAAAGATGACATCAGAGAAGGGTTCCGCAACATTTTTTGCACGGTAGCTTTGATGATATCGACCTGCGCGCCCATGGTCACTTGCTTCGTGTGCGTATTCATCTGCATACACGTCTTGGAAGAACCCGCGCCTTCCTCTCTGCTAGCAGAACAGTAAGAGAAAGCCTTCTCGCAGAGCAGCAGTTCCCCAGCGACGACATCTCTCGTAGTGAAGAGTCCCCGTCCACGACCCTCGGAGAATTTGATGGCTACAGGTTCAGCGTACGTTGCATTGTCAAGATTCGGTGGACTTTCTCCGGCCGCCTTGTACATGGCCTTGAAATCATATTCGCCTTTTTCCTGCTCACTGATTCGCTTCTCCGTCCGCGACAGCTGCTCTTTAGCCTCCGCGTTGTTCGGGTATTTGCTCAGAAGAAATGTGAGGGTTTCGCGGCACTCCTGGAACCTCTGCAGCTCATACAAAGAGCGAGCGGCACGGTAGACGCCCTTTTCCGACACCTTATCCTCTGTTGAAACTTCGGTAGCGTCTACCAATGCGTCATCGTAGCGCCGCAGCTTGAGATAAGCAAGAGAGCGATTCAGCTTGATAGTCTGGACTTCTTCGGTTGTTGCCGAGCATTGGAGTGCCTTTGTGTAGCTAGCTCGGTAGAGTATGATCAGTAAGCATTACACCGGGGAAAGAAAACCATGGGGGCGTACACTTTAACGGCCTTGGTCAAATTCCGAGCCTTCAACGCAGCGTTGCCTTCCTCTTTCAACTCCTTCGCAGTCTTGCCAACCTCACTGACGCGAGGTGCCCAACGTAGAGGAATCCTACTATCATCTTTCGCGAGCCAGACGATATCAGTGACGTGATCAACCCTGATGCCATACTCTTCACAACCCATCGTCTTAAAATACGGCTCTTTGACAACACACACGTCACCCACCCGCGCAACGTCCTCTGCAAGTTCAAACTCCGTATCCTCTAACTGATGCACCTGAAGCACGACCCCGTTTCCCCTTTCATCCTCGACAACGACCATAACCGCCGTCATCCTGGTGGCTGGACTAGACACCCTGAGCAAAGCATAGGATCCGCGATGGTGCATCTCCAATCGCATCTCATCAACACACAACTTCTGGAGAGTCGACAACGGCGCAACGCTAGGCGGATAGGGGTCCGCGACCCAGGAGTGGTGGATTTTGTGTCTGTGATTCATCATCATCTTCTGCCTCAAATGCACCGCCGAGGATTCCTCGATGAGGAGGCCGAGGGGTTTCATGTCCTTGGGTCGATCGCCCTTGCGTTCATGCGTAGCATCGAGCGTCTGCTTTTGCTTGGCTAAGGAGGCGGTGAACTGGTCGAAAGCGGAGACGTCGTTGGCGTTCTTCATGTCTGAGATGAGTGTCGGTTGTTGAACAGGGGTATGGCGGTGAGGTGTTGAGATGAGTCAATACAACTGAGGTTTGTGACAAAGACGTCTTTGATGGTGAAAGTAATGTGGAGGGTTTCTGAAAACGAAGTTGATTCCCCGTACGGATCCTTGGGGAAATTTGCTCGAAGAAGTGAGTAGTTTGCTTGAGTTGGCTGTATCTGCTACAAACAGAAAATTTGAAACCTGTGGGTCGTAAAGTAGATCTGACGCGGCTAACGCGGTCACGCGACTGGACGAGCATTCATTTGGGTGGACTTGTCCACAACAAAGAAAAACTGACCAAGCCTTGTGCGTGAGTAATTCACTTTAGATGACGTCTGTGTGCCGGACAAGGCTTTTTCACTCTGAACTGACCATGGAGGTTATGGAAAACCTATTTTTTCAGACTAAATCTCTGGTTTGAGCCAAATGAAATTTCCAGTGTTGGATGGAGCTCAGATTCGGATCTGGAGCAGTCGCTGGTACCTCTAAGACCACATCCCAAGTGCCCCCCCCCTACTGTGTTTTCACGGCATAGTTGTTAGTTTGTTCGAGTAGAAGAGTTGAGGTATTCTAGCCATGATGGTATTGGTTCATGTTCTCTTGATTCAGACAGACTTCTCGGTAACTAATTACAGATTTTTTCCCTTTTAAGGCGGAGTGATTTCGAGCATTGATTTTGCACGCTGCATTAACACACACATATTTGAAAAAGGACGGCATGTTATCTACCATGTAAAAGCAAGCCTATTTGTTCCACTCAATAGCATCAGAGTTCATGAACTTTTCAATTTTGACTTGGTTTTTCCGGCCACCTGGATCTTCACAGACCGAACAATGTCATCCCACTCCTTCCCGCAGCACCACTCACACCCTCCCCACCCAACACATTTGTGAATATCCTCACGCAAACCACCGCACACGCGCAAGAAGCCGTCTTTAAAATCGCCGTGAAGCATTACACGCCTATATCTAACCCCGACCCGGCGCCCAACAATATCACCATAATAGCAGCACACGCCCTCGGGTTTCCTAAGGAACTCTATGATGAGCCGTTATAGGACGATCTGCTCGTATAGTCCGAGAGGCATGGCTTCGGAATCCCAGAAACATGGATTGCCGACTCCGCGCGCATACGAGGGAGCGAGTGGCGTGTTGGACGAGAACTGGATAGGTGTGACGATTCAAGTTGGTTCCATCGGCCACGGGATCTTTTTTGCATATGATTGATCATTTCCGGGGACGAAATGCCCCCCGTCCCATCGATTGTCGGCATAGGGCATAGTCGAGGCGGGCTTGTGAAATGGTCAACCTGTCGCTTATGCCACGTTTGCTCTCGACTCTTGTTCTAGTTGGGCTATTCATACAAAGCAGAAGATATCACGCACTGGCACTGGCGTAGGAGGTAGTGGAGGCGTACCAGCTGGGAAAGTGATGAAGGTTGAAATCGAGGCAGACCATTTGGCGGCGATGGAGGCGGTGGAGAAATGTGCGGAAATCAGTGCCGAGTGGTTTGGGAGGTGGTTGGAAAAGGATGGAAGGGGGAAGAGGAGATAGTAAAGAACAGGGGCAGTGGGAAGAGCGAGAGGGGGGGTGACGGCCGTTAGTGAAGAGCGGAAGGAGGTGATGAAGAAAGCATCCAAGGAGTTCAAGGCCGACAAGGGAGAAATTGGTGAAGATTTGGCCAAGCCGAATGAAGCAAACTGTAGAAAGCCTACTTCAGACTTGCATGAGGCTAGGCGAGGTGACTATACAGCGCAATCGTCAACGTCAAAAACGAATGGTAAAAGCCGATCCCATTTCCCTTTTATAATCCATTCGAAACTATCTGTCACGGACTTTTGGAAGACCTTTCACTGTTCAGTGAGAATCAGCCCCAGGTAGCGATCTTCTGGCCCAATTACCCGAACTTTCTATTCCTTCGGCTTGAAGAAGGTGCCTGAAACCCTTTGACAGGGAACCCTGCACCTATTCAATCATTGCTTTTGTAGCTCTTGCATAGACTTTCGGCTGCCAGTCTCTCGTCATCAGGAATACAGCGTCTGCTGGACTAAGGGAGTGCATAAATAGCGTCAATCGGCTCAGAGCACTGGGAACGAAAACAAAGTCTTACAACAAACGATACTACGAGGGACTGGTTTTGGATCTTGTTCATGGTAAATACACGTGCTTTGATGAAAGCTCCATCAACCTGGTCAACAAGTCCCTTCAATGAAGGACCCGAGCCATACATCTCGGTATTAATTATTACGTAGCACCCATCGCAGGGTGGAAAAAGTACAAACACCAACATCGTGGTTCAAAAAGATGAGGGTCACAAACGATGGTGGTGTCAGGTGCTAACGATAAGGTAGATCCTGCACTATCCACAAACCGCTCCGATAAACTTGTGCAAATACAGGATTGAAGATGTGTGGCCTAGACTTCTCCGTCACGTGCAACTTGATCGCACATACTCACAGTAGTACCTGAGTACATTGACTCGGACATCAGGCTCCTGACCGATTTTTTACACCGCCAACAACCGGGGTCCGCTTTCAGTCATGGGTACGTTCGACCATGTTCTGGACGAACTTCCATGCCTTCGAACCCGCACGCACCAGTGAGAAACCACCCCTATCCGTGATTTTGATTATTACCATGCACCACGTAAAAGGAGTCGTCAAGTCCTTCGATAGCAGCGCTGTGAGATCGGATGGCTTGGGGAACGATAGAACACACCAAAAAAGCCTCTACCCCCCTTTCCCCATTCTGTTTAGAAGCCCAACCGGAAAGCGCGAGAGCGAGAGCGAGTGAGAGGATATTGTAGCCCTTTCTCAAGAGAGGTTCCCCTTCAATCCAAGAAGCTACGGCCTAAACTACTCCAAGCCCGGTCCTATTGGAATATTAGATGGAGATTCCAAACCCACGCTAGACCCTCGGTTACACTCTCAGATAGTAAGTAGGACAGAGAGGCTCCCCCAGCACCTCTCATACAACCCCCCCCCCCCCCCAAAAACAACTCAAATCCCATCCCATGTTCACGAGTTACCGCGGACCGAAACAACACCCCCCCCCCGACCCCTCCCCACAACTCCATGATGTCTTCACCCGGTCGTACGTTTTCAAGCCTCCAATCGGTATCCCAACAGGGTAGGGTAACTATCCAGCGACGGACGGACTAGAGTAACTACTACCTTAGTGATCACTACGTGGTCCCACCTGGGTCCTAACGATCAGCTAGCCATGTAAACCGGTCCCAGCCTTCCCCACATCCCCCTCCCCCCCACACCAGTCCCCACCAACTCCGACCTCACCAGCACAAGCACACCGGTCCCCACCACTCCCCCCAACCTCCACACGGCGGGCAATGAACGGACCCCCAACGCCATCCGCCCAACGCCAAAAACTCCCTGCACAGCTCCCCAAAGCCAAGAGAAGCCAAGCCAGGCAGCCATACAATCCGTGCTCGTGCAAGAGGATCAATCAACCCAGTCCGCTAATTCCACATTCCACATACATACATACATACATACATACAACGAAGCCCCCAATCGGACCTATCTATCTATGACGGGAGTTGATGGAGAAGAAGAAGAAGAAGAAGAAGAAGAAGAAGAGCGGTGCAGAGAACGACAACTCTCAACTCTCAACTCTCAACTCTCAAAACATTCCATTCCATTCCATTCCATTCAATTCCCAGGTACGGATTCGTTCGTTCGTTCGTTCGTTCGTTGGCGGGTAGATGTCACATGCCACAAATCACAAACCACAAGCTCAGAGGGTAGAGTAGGGGGATCCAAAAAAGAAGAAAGGAAGGAAGGAGGAGTGGAGTGGAGTAGAGTAGAGTAGAGTAGAGTAGGGTAGAGTAGAGTGGAGTAGAGTAGAGTAGAGTAGAGTAGAGGAGCGACGATGATAGAGAATAGAATAGAATAGACAAGACAAGACAAAGAGAGGAAGAGAGGAAGAGGGGAAGGGGGGAAGAGAAGAAAGAGAAGAGAGAAAGATGAGAGACGGAGACGGAGACGGAGACGGAGACTTCATTTTTAATTGCACACTCATGTGATGTGATGTGATGTGATGTAGTATAGTATAGTGTATTGCACTCACTCGATCGATGGACGTGTACTTATACTTATACTTATACTTGCACTTGTACTTTGGGAGGAGGAGCAGCATAACCGAAGGATAAGAAGGTTTTTTTGGTTAAGTAATAGCGTCGCGTCTCTCGCACGCATGCCGTGTCGGTGATCCCGTATCATCATCTTGGAGCCAAGGATATGGAAAATTGCCGGGGGGGTTTTTTTTTGGTACGGGACAAAGGCAATTGAGAAAGCAGAGGTGACGGGCTTGCTCGAGGTCTGTATCAATGAGGCAATGAATTCATCACCGTGGAGCAGAAAGTACTGTATACTTTGGAGCAATGGTCACTATCTACCAGTAGGGCCCATTGTCGACCTCTGGAACGGTGATGTGCTGGACTCGGCTGCCGGGATGAATATTCATGCGTGAGATGCTCGCTTGCTGGGATGAAAATAATTACAGTCGAATTATTACACCGCCCTGAAAGTCATGCTGTTGAAGTCCGCCATTCGATCCATATCTTCTCTTCTAGCCTCCTGAGCCGTGTGAGCCGGTCCCGGCTATGTCAATAAGGTACTGGGCAACAGTATTGATATCACCTAAGGAGAAAAAAACCACTTAGCGCCCATCCTGTCCACTTTTATCTCTCTCATACAGATTTCCGCATACTTTTTCGTTTGGGAGGTCTTCCACCTTTGTTCTTCCCTGGTGCCTTTTCACCCCGTTTCCGCTTATATCCTTCAGGTCTCGCGGTGCCGTTCGGTAGTTCTTCGTCTTCCATCGATATAGGTGTGCGTTCAGGTCCGCTTCCCTTCTTCCTACGCTGGGATAGCGGTGGTATCTCGAGTTCTTCGCCCGTTGCGATTCCGGGTCTCTTCCGACGGGCGGGGGGCGGTGACATTCTGGCTCCGGAAGATTCGAATGATGGTTGGAGGTTAGGATCGGCATGGGAAGCTGAGCGCCACGCTTGGTGCAAGGCTTGCTGCATTCCGTTTGTCGCATTAGCTACTTGCTTGTCGACGTTGTTTCTCATCGTGACCAGCTTTGCGTGTATTTTTACCGAAGCCTCGATATGGCGTTGGAGCTGTTTGTTCAGACTATCCGCACTCTGACCCGTGACCTCTTCGTCCGAGTTTTCCGGCTCGAATGTGCCATCGTCCCAGACCGGGTATCCCAATCTCAGCTTCTCATTCTTCGTCAATCCCAGCTGGTGTACACCCGTCTCGTCCGTTCTCTTGGCCACAAATTCTATATTCACCATGTCGTCATCCGGGTTGTGCTCATTGGTAGAGAAGCTGAATCGGAGGTAGGGATAGCCAGACTCGTCGCGGACTTCACTAAAAGTGACCATGGCTTCACTCTCCACCGAGCCTTCGCCAGGTGCTTTGTTCGCAGCTAGTTCAAGACGGTTGACGATCTTATCTTGGTAGTCCAAGTGGTATTCGAGCTCGAGGCTGCCGAAATTGAGAGAGACATTGAAATGCCTCCCATCGCCTCCTTCCTCGGCGGGTAATTTTTGAAACTTGAGCTCCCAATTTGAGAGGTCTATCTGCGAGCTCCAATCCAGCGTTCGCCTTTTTCCTCTGCAGTATGTCCAGACAACGTGGTAGTCGCCTTGCACGTGTTCCACGGGGAAATGTTTGGGGGTGAGTTGCTGTGAGGCGAGGTATTTGTCAGTGAAGAATTGCACAGCAATGAATGGTAGAGTATCATACCAGGCCGTCTGTTAGATCTCCGTCATCGAAATACCTCATGATGGCTGCTGGTGGGTTCGCTTCGACTTGTCAAGTGGGCTCTAATTCGGGAGAAAATATACGTAGCAGGTCAGGCAGAGGGTAGGAAGGAAGAGTAGGTACTGAAGGGAGTGTGTAGAGGAAGGAGGAGAATAGAAAATGGAAAATTGCGCTCGAGGAGATGCGGTGGCTGGGGAGAAGGCTAAAGTAGAGTACAGTAGGTAAGTAACACTAACGCGCTTACTTTAAACTTTTAGAGTATACTTTACTTTATACTTTATACCTTACTTTTTCAAGGTGCCGACACGGCGACATCACCCATGTCCACCGATCTCTTGGCGCTCCTTCCCTCTTTCCCTCCTTCCCTTCTTCACTCCGTTTTTCATGCCAATAATACCCATCTATCTAAGGTACTCTATCAACTCAAGCATCCTGTGACGGCGTGGTTTTATCTACATCAATCAATCAATCTACAATGATCTGATTCAGGACTGGACCGGTAGCAGCTATAACCTTACCCGGGCCTCTCTAGATGACTGCATACAGACATCCTGCATCTCAAATTCCCACGTACACGACTTCTGACGATTTTCTGTTTCTCCAGACTGATGGGTTTCGAGGAGCCTATCTAAGCGTCTCCGCTGCTGCTCGAGGCCTAGCTCTTCCGCCTCTCGGCCCAGTGTTCTGTGGCCCTTGCTACTCCCAACTCCAACACGACGATCAGCTTTCGAACTGGTCTCGCGGATGAGATGTTGTCTCCCGTGAGTTCCCGACTTATCGTCAGGTGCCAGAAGAAAGACCCAGCGATAATCCAAAACCCCACCATGATGTTTGGAAGGGTCCAGTGCGTACAGCGCGATGTAGAGGACGGAGCCACTGGGTGGTAACGGTGGCGGCGCTTGCTCAAGCTGGTCGTACTTTCTCTTCTTGGCTAATAGATTGCCTGGTGGTGGAGTGGGCGTTTCCGAAGATGACATTGCCGCAGTATGGTCTGAAACTAATGACGATGATAACGGAGGATTATTGCCTGCGGATGAGGGTTTTGATTCCTGGATGCATGATACCGTGCATGCTCGGGTGCGCAAGCACAAAGACATCTGATTCGTCAAACGTTTTCGCAGATGGTTGCCTACCCGATCAATAATTGCATGAAAGCACAAGTTCCTATACCACCATCGCTGCGTGCGTGCTGCCAGAAACATAGCTGCTTAAAAAAATCTATCGTTTTCAGCCAGATGCGCACTTGGCATTCTCGCCAGCTGTACGCATGTCTCCAAAACAATCATCACCGCATTTCACTCTTCTTGTATCTCTGCTTTGAGCGTCTTCTCGTATTGCTGAAGTTCCTCCGCCCGAATCTTTTCCCGCATAGCATCCCTCGCCGCCTCTTACGCTTTCGCATTCATCTCAGCGGTATACTTGTCCTTCGGAAGATCATCTTTGACCTTTTGTTCGAGTTTGCTCTTTGATACGGTTAACACGATTGCTTGAAAAAAAAATGACCCCAGACGTGACCAGCTCGCGCGGCGTATGACGTCCAATGGGGAAGCGTAAAAGGCAGTTTGGCCTTGCGGTATCTTTCCACGCTCGTCCTCCGACGACATCAAGATTTTCCCCCCTCCGTCCAGATTGTCGTCCGCCTATGAGGGTGGTCAACAGCCACCTCCAGCAAGAGGAATCGCTGCTAGGCCATTTGCAGTTAGTTAGCAATGGGAATCTTTGGTGGCAGACGTGGACCATCCTTCTTACACTCCACGAAACGCAGGGTGTCACATCGCGGAGAAATTGAACTTGGGCGGCAGGAGGTCTGCTGTCTTCGTGGTCACTTGGGTCGGATTGTCCGATATTGGAGATGATGTTGGCCTCGCAACAGTACTTGCCGATTTCTCAGCCAAGACCTTTTCCCTCCCCTTTTGTCTGAAACACATGTGGCTCGGGCCGTGCGTTCTCTCTCAGCAACGTCGACGGCGTTGGCGAGGAAGGATTTTCGGCGCGCGCGCGCGTTCGCAGGCTTGGATTGAGGAGGTTACATGGACGTAGTATTCCGCCGAAGAGGCGTTCGCCGAGGTGATGTCCGCGACTTGCAAAGCCCCGCTTGATCATGAAGAAAAAGGTAAAGTAATGGTACTTTCAGGACTCGGGTAAGGTAGGTAACCTGAGCGAAAGGCATAGAACGGTCGCAAGAGGATATCCGATGTTGTAAAAAAATTCCAATGTTTAAAAAAGAGAGAGAGAAGTCGATCGGAAATCAAGCATAGATGCAAAAAGAATAGAGCATCAAATGATCACGATGTTGGTCTCGATTTGCAAAATGCATGCTGTGTTTTGTAATTATCCTCGCCTATGAAGCTTCCCTGCCCTTGGGTATCTGACAAGATGAAAGGAAATTCGTCAAAGGGGGTATCACTTCCCAATAACCCGCTAAATCGCAGCATAAAAGAGCAGCCACCACGCCATAAGTGAAACAGTGTAGAGGTGAAGTATGTCCCGTATGCTCCACTCGCATAGACTACCACATCGTGAATAGAGGCTCTCAAGTCATGCCCCTTCCCTTCCCACATCTTTCAGCCACTTTCGCACTCCCTCTCTTAGAGTACTATCGGTGGGCAAATTCTGTCGTCCTCTGTGCGATCCCCCAATATTCTTCTCAACACGCGATCCAGAGGATAACTCAGCGCTGACGCTTTTGGCCACTTGCTCTAGGGCACCCAAAACCATCTTCTTGCATTCGCTTCGAGGAACCTCGGACCCAGTGGTGTCTCCACTGAGAGTATGGCGAGACGGCGATGAAGTCTGAGACACAGCGCGAGATGAATGGCCGCTTTGAGCAAGGACACGCTCGACAGCGTCAATGAGGGTAGGGTCCATGTCCATGATGGGCTCTTCTATCATTTCTTCCTCGGAGGCATTACCGGTGGTGCTACTCTCCAGCAACGCATTGGCTTGATGGTGAGGTGATGTTGCATTCTTTCGGCGAAGACAAAGCCGAGTGACCGTGAAATTGGTAGTGTCTGCAATTAGCGTTGTGCAAATCTCCGTCCATTCACTGGCCGCGTCGCCAACTTCACCCGTTGTGGGAGTGGTGATGGTAGGCGTTGGCTCAGTTCGCATCGATCGCTTCACGTCCTCTTTGAGAGTGTCGTAAGGGCGAACTGCTTGAAGTGCAAAATCCTGGTGGTACCTCCGCAACCAGCCAACAACATCGACAGCGGATTCCGCGCCTTTGTGTGGAGAATCGTGAACCGAGGTTCGCCCATGCAGTGAATGACGGTCATTGAAGCTGCTGGCCGCAGTAGGGGCAGCCAGAGGCGAGCTCATGATAGATGTGAAGGAAGGAGAGTATGCAAAATTTGGTGGCAAGTCCACATCAACCACGCCATCGTCTTGGTCAATCGAAAGCGTAAGAGGAAAGCGATCAATTCCTGGTCTCTCCGGTATGTTCCTTGAGGGCGAAGCCTTATCGACTGCCTGGCTCGTAAAGTGCAGACGCCTTGCACTAGCAGGGCTAGGAGGTGTTGCAGTGTTGCTTTGTAGCGGACGCTGAGCTTTGCCGATCATGTCCACCTCTTCCACCATCTGAGTTAGCTTACTCGTTGACTGTCGACCGCGTACCTCATTGGGCACTCCTGAGATCCCAAGACCTTCCTCAGACGAAGCCAAGAGATCACTGTCCTCGGTAGATGAAGCACGCCGACCACTCCAGAACCCACTGATCATACTGCCCCATCGACTTCCTGGCTGTGAATCGGAGCTTGCGTTGCCATGCTCATTGCTTTCGGACCGGGATAGAGTGCGCTTCAAGGACAGGGATGCAGAGGTTCCACTGCTCTCTGGCCTTGGCTCTGCTGCAGTGTGATTTCGAGAGTCTATTGAAAGATTCGAAAAGTGAGTGGCAGGAATGACGGTATGGTCGATTACAGGTTCGGGTATGACGGTCGCAGTCGTGGTCGTGCTGCTTTTCCGTGTCACTGATGCACTGGACGATATAGGTAGAGCGGCGCTCCCGATCGAACGCGCATCCGACGTTCTTCGGCTTCGATGTTGGATATTCAGACCCTCAGCCGTGACATCATCACCTGGTGCCAAATCCGAACCAGAGAAACTGACAGATCTTGCGTGGGGTGTGGCACTAACAGCGGCACGGTTTTCCTCATTCCTTCTGTTCATTGCCCTACGTAAGGACTGCCGTCGTTGCGAGAGTACGCCTGAAGGGGGAGACTGAGAGTCTCCCACGTTTGACCAGCTTGCATCACACTGTTTCTGCCCGTCAGTGGTGAGCTTCCTGTGAATGCCAGGCAGGAAAGCAGACAGCAAGAAAACCAGTCGGCGGGCGGTCATTTTGTCCTGCGACACAATGACGGTACGATGTTGTATCGCACTCACTTCACCGTTGACGTCGTTCGAATGCTTTGCGTGTCGACGTCTGTATCGACTCGGGCCCAGGGATTCCAACCATTCGGTGTGAGATCCAAGGAAGGCAGTGAGCAAGTTGAAGAGAAAGAAATTCTGGTCTCGCCCTCCAACAGACGACCCAACCAAACGAGCTTCTTCTCTCCAGATACCCCACCTAGACTGGCCTGCAATAACTCTGCGAGTCTTCAAAACAAGAGCTATCCGGTTTCCAATTAATTCAGTGAGATTTTGAACTAATGAGCATTGTTGCAAAGCCCCAGCAGGAAGCTGCAACCTTCGCTGCGTTTGTGGCTTCAGCATATTCAATTTCGTGCCTGATCCTCGGTCAGGAGCCTTGGATTGTTCTGTGGACAGAAAGTCCAAGTACGGGAGTTCCTGCCTCACCAGCGCATCGCTGATTTTGCAACGAGCAATGATTTCCAAAGAAGACAGGGCTCGAATCAAGACAGGCCAGTGGGCGATAACGTAATCAATGTCGCGGTTAGAGTCGAAGGCGATGCCATTGCCCGGAGCATCCTCCCGTGGCCACGACTGAGTGTTGATCGTAGCGAAGCCCATGAGACTCGACCTTTGTGGGGAGAAGTGTTGCATAGACGGGGTAGGTGGTCGTTGCCTGTATATTGGCATTTGGAGGAGGACAGCTACGGCGTATGTCGGAGTCTTCAGCTGCTTCGCTTTGTTTCTACTCTGAGCTGCTGCATGATCGCTTTCATGACGTGGCTGACCACGGACTGATTTTACTGGCTCGTCAATTCCTTGAGTGGAGTGAACAGTTTCATTAGGGTCGACAGAGAAAAGCCGAGTGATCAGTATTGAAGAGCTGGTGGAACGTGGAGGCTGTAGATCTGCATCTCGAGACTCGGCATCAGCCGATAGTGATTGGAGGTCTGCAGCTGTTGTTGATCGAGTCAGAGGAGTCTTCCTTTTTGGAAACGCACCAGGAAGCGGCAAATCCCTTGAAGCTGGGTTCGGGCTCTTGTCATTCTCGGCGTCCAGTGCTTTGGGCGGCCCGACATGGAGTTTCGTGCTGGAAATAGACGGAAACCCTGTAGCGCCAAACATGCAATCCAGTAAAGCATCCGTCTCTTCTCGACCTTCTCTCGAAATCTTGCTCTGCGTAGTCTCGCCATCACTGGTTGCAGGCCGTACAGTATTGTTGCGTCTTCCAGCGTTGCTGAATAGGCCACCAAACTCACTCACAGGAGAGAGGGGCGATGTTGGTGACGTGAATATAGACTGGGCTGTTTGGGAGAAGGAAGACTGCCGAGTATGGGGAGCGGTATGTGACTCTTTGACATTGTCATTGCCTCTTCCTCCCCCGGTGAAAGAGCCACCCTTTCGGTGTCCATTTTTAGACGCTTCTAGAAATGTAGCATTGCGCGCTTGGGGTATTGGTGGTGGGGGGTGGGAGTCGTAGAGGACAATTGGATGTGATGACAGAGCATTTGCATCCTGAGCTATGATAATTCGGACGTCTCGAGGACTCTGTATATCCAAACCACCTCGGTCATCTGAGCTACTTGCTACTGCGGCGGCGATTGAAGGATCTCCTTGCCTGAGAGGGTAGGCATAGTGTTGTCCTTGGCGTAATGTCTCGGCTTCAGGGTAGAGTAGATCGTAGGTATGCGCTTCTTCAGTGACCGACTCCAGCTGACGTTGGCCTCTTGGGGTGTGTGGTGAGGGCGCAGTGGAGAAGAGCTGTCTGAGACCGGAGACGGAGGACTGCAAAAACATGATCCTTCTGTATCAATGTGTTATACCGGGTCCTTAGGAATGGTGTGACCACAGTGGCAAGCCTCGCATGCCCACAGAGGCCATGTCAAGAAGCTCGATATTATGCGCTGAGACGCGCTCTTTGCGATACATTGACTGAATACTCGAGCTCGCAGAGGTCTTTTCCAGGTTCAAAAGTAATGGATCTTGTTATGATACCGAGGGAGAGATGGGAGTGAGCCGACAGTAAGGACAGAATGGCTGCTGAGGATGTTTTGTGATGAAGCTGCACAGAAATAAGCGGTGAAGGATTGCCCAGGATCGACTCTCGGGATTTCTGCATCCTCCGATCCTCGCCCGGCATTTAGCGTATGCATAATGGCGCCCCCGATGTGATGTGATGTAACCCTGCAACACAATTAAATTTACGGAGTACTTATGCCTGGAATCAATGTGTACGGAAATCAATCTTCTTCTTATCGCGATTCCAATATGAATGTCGTCAATGGATTGGAAATATGAGATATATACGGAGTACCTAGTATATTCATCGGGATGTACGGACGGCGTACGGAGTATACTCTAAGGCTGTGGAGATCTCGTGACCTCTCAAACGTCCATTTGTGTTACATCCCTTATATGTGAATATCTGAATGAACAGTGGAACGGTTTCCGACGACGTGAGAATCGCATTCAGAAGAAGATCAGCTTCATATACATTTCTGTTATCTACTACCGAGTAATATTCACAATGACAGTGAGCGAAGGAGCGCGATTTTTGCGCTGCCAAGCCAGGCCAACCGATCGCTCACTCCGGGTTTCTATAAAAAGTCCAGGCTGCAGCTGATGGCTTGCTCTGAGCGAGGAATCGCTCACTCCAGGCTCCAACCGTCTACTGAATCGTCCTCTTCATCAACCTTTGCATAAAGACATATTCGTAGCAAACCTCGTGTGTGAGATACAAAAACCCGCCATGGCAGAACAGGTGCTTGAGACCTACCACGGCAACTGCCATTGCGGAGCTTTCAAATTCTCCGTCAAGCTCCCCGAGCTGAAACAGGTCGTGCCGTGCAATTGCAGCATCTGCACAAAGGTCTTGCCCATAATTTTTTTAATGGCTTTTCCTGAAGCGTAGCAAAGCGTGCTGATTGGAGGCCGTTGCAGAAAGGCTACCTTTGGGCCTTTCCCTCGTCAAAGGATTTCGTCGTGGAGAAGGGCGATGGCACACTGAAGGACTATCATTTTGGAAAGAAGACCACGGCCCACAAGGTGCGGCTGAAGCATTCACGCTCCGGATTCTAGCTAATGCAATGAAGTTCTGTCCAAATTGTGGCACGGCAGTGATGGCCGAGAAAGGCAACGAAGGGCCATCTACTGGTATCAACGTAAGAAAAGAGCATCTCCACCGGACAAATATTGGGATTTCAAAATTGACAGAGATGGCAGGTCCGCACGTTCAAAGACTTTGAGGAAGACAAGTATGAAGTGGCGGCCCCCTACAACGGCGCCGGTCTCGAGCCACAGTATACACCTCCAGACGGTCCGGAGGTATCGGATCTGAACCAAACCACCAAGCGCTACCGAGGAAGCTGCCACTGTGGCAAAGTCTCCTATGATCTGCAGAGCAAACCGCTCGAGGAGATTGGGATCCTGTCGTGCAACTGCAGCATTTGCTCCCGGGTATGCCGTCATTCCCCCCCAACCAATCACCATCAATACTCCGATTTTAACGACGCGAACAGAACGCCGACCTCTGGGTCTACCCCATGGAAAAAGACGTCGAGCTCCGCGGCGAAGACCATCTCACCGTCTACCGGTTCGGGCGCAAAGTCGGCGGGCACGCCTTCTGTTCGACGTGCGGGGTCCCGGTCGTGAACAAGTTGGGGCCGCCCGGAGGGAAGAATGCGGGCGAGGCTACGAGTATAGCGGGGAGATTGCCGGTAAACGTGCGCACGATCAACGGGATCGATCTGAACGCGCTCCCGGTCAACAAAGCGGACGGGAAGAACTTGAGGGGGGACCCGTACGAAGTCTAAGGCCCTCACCGCGGCAAAAGGATTGTCTGTGGCTCTCTCGTTTCCGCCCAGGTCGTTTTTACGACATGGAGTCAACAGACCAAGAAGGAAGAAATAAATAAATAAATAGATTTTCGGACCCGATATGCCTGCCTTTCTTTTTTGCCCCGACTTGTGTGTTACATTATTGCTCCTCCAACGGACTCAAAAGTCATAACGCATCCGAAACCGTGGGCAGGTTTTTGCAAAATTATGGTATGGTCCCCATCCTTCTTCCCCCCGGAGCCTCTAGTACAATATCTGATAAAAGTAAGAGTGAAAAATCCAATCATCAAAAACTATTTCGGAAAAGGTGTGAGGGTACGAGTAGAGTTGTCAATCATCATCATCAGACACGACACTACTACTGTAGAACAAAGACAGTTACGTTTTCGCGAACCGTTCTCACTACTCGTACTAAGTATCGAGAGACCCCCATTATTGAAACGCCCTTAAGTAATTCTCTACCTGTAAAATCTACTGCGTAAAAAGGTCCGATTTTTTTTTCCTCTCTACTCACAAGTAATAGGCAGGCCCACGAACTTACTCGTAACTTAGGTACTGAGCAAAAACTCCGGTCTCACTACCTTTGATCACTCCTCGCGATCGATGGTCAGACATGTACCGTTTCATTGCCACATCGTAAAAATCACTACTCTAAGAGAGGATCGTCCCTTGAGAACATATGGCCATAAGGGCGCACAGATCCCAGGCCGAAATAGAAGAAACAGGGCAGGCAAAAAAGAGACAGTCGATCAAAACACGAGAAAAGATGGGACGGCAAGCGGACGGCCTTCAAAGTTCAATATAAATACAAGGCCGGGCTGAGAACATAAAAGAACCATCTCCCTGATCAGATAGATGCCTAGACAGACTGCGTACCCAAAAAATACTACCATGCAAAGCCAAAACGCTCAATGTCTACTGCAGGCCTTCCATGAACCTTTCGCAAGCTGCAGTTGTCTTCAAACTCCAAAGCTTCCCGTCGTGAATATCGTGAGGATATTTACAGAAAAGATCGGTAGACAAGCCTTGCTCTTCTTCCAAAACCCTTCTCGCCGAAGAGCCGAGAGTACTCATGAAGATATGCGCCGGACGCCACGCGCCGGAAGGTCGTCTTGTGTATCGAATGCCGCAGCGAAACGCGCCGCCCCATGCAAAAATCCGTGACTTCGTCATCACCACTGCGAATCTGCGTGCAGCGCATCCAGAGAGGTATGCTTTGGTGTCAAAAACAGGAATACTGTTCGAAAGGATCGCACGGTTCTTGGCCTAGAGCACGTCGAGTGCTGCATCGGGGCTGCTCGCTGGGAGGCTCATTGTCCGAGGGGAAAAAGAGAGAAGCTATCGGAGACTTGCTGCTCAAAGAGTGTTGAGCCTCCGCGGCATGGCAACTCCAACGCGCGTTCGCCTCCAGTACGTCTCGAAGCGTCCACGGTACACAGGCCATAGGACGATTTAGGACGCAGGGATCTATGACTTCCCGGTGCCGTTGGGATCAGAGATTGTGATGTGAGCGCTTGAAGTGATGGCGAAGGAGAGGCGGGGAATGAGTAGGTTTTCTGAAAGAGAATAACTGGCTGGATTGACGGGTGAGACGTTTTCAAGACGTGTACCGTGATAGCCGCGGTGGAGAGTGCCAAGGATATCGGAGGGGGGGTATGATTCTGGGGATGTGTCGCGAGTAGGGTCGTAGGCAGAGATGTCAACATGATGGAGGATGAAGATGTAGACGTGGGTTGTGTAGCCTGTCATTTCGGCAAGATCTTTGATACTGTATATTATACGTCGATCAGCGTTGACGAGTGAGGACATGAGGCGTTTATTGATGATGAACTTTTGTATGCGGTCATGGGAGCGGTTTGCGAGAGGTGAGGATATAGTGCTATTTATGAGAGAGCTCAGAATGATCGCCTAGACCCACCACATTCTGGCAGAAAGACGAGAAGGGAGGTGATAAGATAGTCAAGGCTGAGCCAGAGTATTCAGGGACAAGATCTTCCAGCATGTTGCGCGGCCAGGGTTGTAATGTCTGGTCGGAAACGAACAGGAACGTTCCGAGCCTAAGTAGCCACGACTACACTATGACGCTCAGCGGCGGTGTTGTACCACTGTGGTATGCAACCCTCTCGTCCAAGCTGAGATCACCTAGTGTTGATTGTGGTTGGGTCGTCTGGGGGATAGAACCTAATTGAACGTGAGTGAAAAGTACAAGAAGGGGAGAATGGAGAGATTTACCAGGCTGCTAGAGCAATGATCATATACAGTACCTGGAGAAGAACGCCCTCGAGCCTGTAGAATTGTCAGAAGGTCAAATCGCCGACTCTCAGCTTAAAGACTGACCAATGGGACTTTCCATCCTGGATAAGATAATTAACCAGCAAGACAGAAACGAATAGCACAGCGATCTGGAAGCCATCGAAAGCAAGGTTCATTTCTGCGTTACCCATGATCCAGCCCAAAACAACAGTGAAAGGGATGACAAGCAGAGCAATTTGCATGCTCGATCCGACCGCGACTCCAATGGCTAGGTCCATCTTATCTTTGCAAGCTACCGTCACTGCTGTTGCGTGCTCTGCTGCATTCCCCACAATGGGAAGGAGGATCAGCCCCACAAAGGTTCTCGAGACCTTGCCACCCTGGGTGATCGCATCGATGCTGTCTACCATGAACTCGGCGCAGATGGCGACAAGGGCGGTCGAAGCGGCAAGGGTGAAAATAGCCACCCAAAAGCTCAATTGAGGGAGTTCTTGCTCTTCTGGTTCTCGCATTGGCGTCTCCTGGGTGACTGACCCGCCCATAGAGGCCGAGATAGCACCCATCCTTGCAATTCCTCTAATAGAGTCCCCTTCCTCTACTTTGGTCCGCCGCTTTTCGACCTTTGTACTAGGCGCGTTGTACATTGCTGCGTGAGTCTTGAGCTGGAAAAAGAGATAGGCTGCGTAAACCAGTAGGAGTAGGATGGCGGTGCCGCGAGAAAGCTTGGTAATGCCTGCCGATTTCACAGACTCTTGATTAGAGACAGGGTGTTAGCAAGTAGACAAACCAACCCCGAAATGAGAACTCACGAAGCCCATCTGCCCACGCTTGAAAAGCTGCAGGAATGATCAAGCTCCCAACCGCTAGAGCTAGCAAGCTTGAAGCTGTCTGCGCGACCGTGATGTTAAAATGCTGCTCGATACGATTGAAGCCTCCGAAGAAAAAGCACATTCCCATGACGAGGAGGAGATTCGACAACATGCTGCCGATTAGGGATTCCTGCACTATATCCACTTCGTTCTTGACTAATGCAATGATGGACACAATTAATTCAACAGCATTGCTATTGTTCAATCAGTGACGGTTGTCGGTGACCAACTGTGTAGAATCTTACCCGAATGTTGCATTTAACAAACCCCCAATCGTCTCCCCAGTCCGTAGAGCGATCTCCTCCGTTGCGTAGCTCAGCATGGCGGCAAGAGGGATGATAGCAATAAAGTTGATCACGAAGACTCCGACCTTGGGAACGTTTGCGAAATTGACGGCTATGCCGATGGGAACGAAAATCAACAACACGTTGATCCAGGAGTTGAATAGAGTAGCCCTGAATTGCGATGCGGCCGTGAATTTCTGCGTGTCTTTTGCAAATATCCCCGACCGTGTTCGCGTCTTCTTCACTTCCTCCCCATCCTCGTCTCGCTTGGGTTGACTGACGTAGGGGAACCTTTTTGTGAACCTTCTTCTTGGCTTCCGTTCCTTCTCTTCGCACTTGGGTTCTGAAGCGACCGCCGTGGAACTCTCTGTTGTCCCAGAATCCTCACTCTTCTCGTGGTCTCGACTGAAATCTTTCACTGAGGGTGCCCCTTCGACAGGCGACTTTCCAGAAGAAGGCTGGGAAGAGGAGGGCATTGTGTCTGCATGTTTAGGCTGCAGGAGTGTTTCTAGGGTCTGTGATTTTCGCTGGAGCTCGATTGAAGAAGTGATGTCGCTCTCCGAGCAATTTGTGAGGGGAGGTCGCAATCCATTCTCCTGGTCAGCTTGATTGGGATCCTTGACTCGTGTTCTGATCTTGCGAAAGGGGTTGTAATTTGGGTTTTCATCATCTTGCTCGGTATACCAGGCTGCTTGTTTGGCAGCTGCTCGGTATTTGTCTGCAATTCGAAGTGTCAGTACGGATCGGACATTACCGAAATTGTCCATTGAGTATGAGGCTCAAGAGTGGCACTTACGCATATTCTGGACTCGGCAACGTGGTCAGTGCGCTGAAGCGCAAGAGAATGCTGAGGAGGTTGTTATGACTCTGGCGGGACTTTCAGCCTTGAGGTGAGATGGTGTTGTGGTAGCCTTAATGCATGCCTATGAGGCTATCGTTGAGGTAGGTAGGCGGCCTCGCGGCCTGTCAGCTGGGCCGCAGGCACAGCGTTGTGATGACGGGTTGGCGCGAAAACAACTGGGGTAGGGCGGTTGCTGAAGGCTGAAGGCTGAAGCAAGAGGTAAAAAGATGTGACAATGAGGTCCTCCTTTATTTGGGTAAAGAGTAGCCGGTAACGAGAAGGAAGGAAGAGGAAGACAAAGAAAGGCGAAAGGTTTGCCAGCAAACCGGATGTTGTGGGAGAGTTGGCAATCGCCAAGAGCCAAGAGTAAGAGCCAAGAGCCAAGAGCCAAGAGCCAAAGTGATGTTGTCAGGCGAGTCTGGGAATCATCCAGGATCTGCGTTGAGGGCAGATTTGATTCATTTGAAAGGCCGCTTCTAGATAATCCCTGAAACTCTAATAAGGTAGTGTAAAGTGTAACTTATAAGGCCGCGACGCTCGGGCTTACCTAGAGGACTCAGGAGTAGGGCAGATTAATAAATACTCGTACTACGCAGCGTGACCTTGGACAACATAAGATAGATGATAGATGATAGAAGTGATCATTGGAACTTATTATATGCACTTGAATACTCGAAGAACGACCCCCTCCTTCACCAAATTGCATCATTATTCTCAAACCTCTCTAAAACAAAAGGGACTACCCCGGCGCCACAAGTACCGATCGAGAGGATTTAGTGCCTTGATTTGTTGCACAGCCTCCTTTGCTGTCGTGTAGTGTCCCCGTGCGCCAAGACCTGCCACCATCCAAACGTGATTACTGAGGGGGTGGCAACTGCCCCCTTCAAGGGGGACCTTACGGGTCTAGCCCCAAGGGGGTTAGAGTGAGACATTACATAGCATATTTCGTAGCAAACTGAATGGACACCTTTACAACCCCGGGGACGTGGGGACATAGCATTTCATTACCTACCTAGGTTACAAGTAGAGTAGTATGACCTTCTCTGCTGCGCTGCTGCGGCACAGACTCGTCATTATTATTCGCGACATATCCCTCAATCCATTTTCTCTCCCGCGCGTTTCCTCATGCGTTGCCCGAGCAATGGCGGGTTGATAAGCCTATTAGCGAAATTCCTTCATCCGGTTCGCCTCACTCAGTGACTCTGGCATGCAAGGCCATCCAACCGCTATGCTACCGAAGTGACCCTGCGAGGCAAAGTTTGCGCACGCCATTGCCCTACGAAACGGTTTCCTTACAGTTTCCGTTCCGTTTGAAGTGGCATGAGTCCAGCTGCCCAAGTTGCAGACTCCTGTGACTACTGCGAAACGCGCTCGCCTGATGATGAGACGTCTCATCTTGCTTGACCAGCCACCGTGATATTTGTAGCATGAAAACCATGGAAAATATGGCAACCCAAGATCCTTCTCGTCCGCTCCGTGCCTCACATCTTCGACACATGAGCACGGGCAGTTCCACCACATTTCATGGCGTGGTCCATGCAAATGACACCGCGCCTGGAGCACATAGAGCATCCACAGCCCCTAAAGCGAAATCTGGAGTCTCACAGCGGCTGTTGTGTAGCCTTTCAATACACGACGAGAATTTCTCCAAGGATGACGTCGTTATAAATCTAGCGCTTTTCCATGGTAGCGATGTCAAGGCCGGGACTTTGATGCAGCTGACAGCCTTAAAGGGGAGTATTGAGACCATCGTCCATGGTGTGAAGTCGCAGAATACGGTGCAAAAGCCTGCGACTGCTGCGGATATACAACTAGAGGATGTGGACAGGAACCGGCATCATGTTTTCAGTGCAAAAGCTACAAGTGAAGAGATGCTATTGAAACAGCCGAATGTGCAGATCTCAATTTCACGACAAGTTGGTCACTCATATGGCTTTGAGAAAGGGAGCCAGGTGTTAGTGTCAACAGCTGACGAGACATCCTGCTTCGCATCCCACGTAGAAATTGTCTTTCGAGATCAGTATCTTGCCCGTGCGGACATGTGGCGCCTGGTCTCCGCCGAGCTGGCTAACCGCTGCATCTTCAGAGGCCAAAGGATCGTTTTCATGGAGAGCATCAAAGCTAGCATCAAAACAATTTTCGTGAAAGGTCGGAAAGTGCCGTCGGCTTTTTTCCATCCATCAACTAAGCCCATCTTCCGCAGCGAATCTGCCCGCTATGTTTTGTTCATCCAGATGTCCAAAGAAATGTGGGATTTTGATGCCGATGGTACCGGGGAGATTATGTTCGACAAAGTCATCAATGGCTTTCTTCCCGAGCTCTTTAAGAGATGGCAACAGCTGAAAGTCAGGCATCTTGTCAGCATAGTACTATTCACCAAGATGATATACGAGGATAGGCCGGCCGCCAGCTCAACCAGTGCAAACTTCAGCCATGAGAGACCACACAAACGAGTCAGTGGAGATGGCCATGACGCGAAAGACTTCTACCGAGTCGTAGTCAGTGATATGGCAAGCGGAGAATGGGCCGATATCCTCAATCAGTTGAAACGAGAATTCAAGGTATTCCTTCGAGACATTTCCATCCGAGAACCTGATGTGGGAGACCACTTACCACTCGGAGCGGACATTTCTTCGGCTTTGGCTAATTTACCTAGTCATGTAATCGCTGGTCGTCTTTCTGCGGCGATGCATGGGAACGTTCTTGAAGCAATAAACCTGGCATCATCCCAATTTTCCTCAGATTACATTGACCGTGATCTTGTCAGGACTGGAGTGTCTATTGTGGTTTTGACCCCGAGCGCGGGTCTATTCGAAGTGGACTACAGCCTCTTGGTTGCCACTACCGACAATCTGATCGATAATGGTGTTGGTATCGATCTGGTCTGTTTGTCAAAGATGCCACTACATTCTGTGCCTTTGTTCAAGTATCAACAGCCTCGTTCCGAGTTGGGTGATTTAAATACTGGACGGACATCTCACCTCACCGAAGACGGAGATACGCCAAAAGGCAGCTTTTCAGGTCGGGTGGGTCAAAAGACAACACTGACATCGTCAGTGACGTATCAGCAGCCACATCAGACAAAGGAAGCACTGGGAGGGTTATCGGGCCACAAGTGGAGCTATGGAATCCCACACTGGGTCGATATTTCATTCTGGACTGCTTCGTTGGACGAGGACCGCGGGGCACTCGGCGCCCTGATCAAAGCGAAGAATAAGTCAAGTTTCGATGCACCAAGACATAAGACTTTCGTTCCAAGAGTGAAAATGTACGAACTCCAAATGATGGGCGTTATGGAAAATGCCATCAGCGATATATCAATCCCAACTCTATCTCCGAGCTTCAGCTCCTCTGTCAGCCAATCTAGACGTCTATCCTCCGCGAACATGTTTGGATCCCCAAGACCCGCGAGCGTACGTCCAACCTCCAAAGTTTTCAGTTCGCAAAGTGACGGATCGGGTGGTGATACACCAAAGCTCTCCAATTCAGTTATGTCTGGTCGATCCAGCAATCCAAAAAGCATCAGTCCCTTGTTTCAGTGGATGGATGAGTATGATGACCTGCTCTTCCGCCATCCTCTCGTGGCGATTAAAAGAGCTCGAAAGGCAATATCTACGAGTCACCGTTACAGCCCATCACTACTTGGCACTTCCGCTGGCACCCGTCAGGGATCTATTAGCATGAGCAAGCACAGCTCTGATGAAGAAGGCTTCCATAGTAAAGCAATGCCAGAGCGCCGTGCATTGCGGAAGAAAGTGAGCGGGAAACGAAACGTTGCTAACGCTGAAAGCAGCAAACAAAAGGCTCATCCTACTCCAAATGTAACACCACGCCAGATCAGTTTTGGGCCTCAAGGGTTCGATTTCGCCAGGGCAAAGGCTATTGCTACTACGAGCACTGAACAGTCTGCTGACTACAAAGTTCCGACGTCTCTAATAAGTCAAGGCTTCAAGTCACGGTTTCCTTTCACGCAAACCTCCTCTTCAGCGAAGCTGCCCAAAAAGGCGCACACCAGCACGTCCTCAGGCAGTACCTCTAATCCTCACGAAGCCAGTTCAAAGCATCATGACTTGCCGCAATTCTCCGACTCTGAGCCGCAGCAGACTTCACGACCAATACCAATCAGAAAGCCTACCGCCATCCGTGTGAGCGGTGAAGGCGGATCCAAGAGCACAGGGGCTCGAAATTTTTATGAAAATCAAGCAGCTGCTCAACCGACCGATAGACTTGAAGCATTGCAAGACCTTCGGGGACAAAACGATACGACTTCTACATCAGATCATGAGCGCATCGACGATTTTTCCACGCTACCAGCGATCCTATCGCCCAGTACCACACTAGCCCCTTGGCTAACGATGCTGAATCCCTCCAATCCATCAAAGACAAAGACGGTAGTAGCTAGTCGGCTTGGAAGGTGGCAGCACATTCTCCCACGTCCTCTACCAACCTCACAGATCAAATGGAAATCTATGTGCTCCCCTGCTGCGGTTCCACTCACCACGGAGGAGTTCCCTTCCGCCGAACAACTTGCGGAGGAGTATCAACAGAACATCTACAAGGTCGAACTCCCAGAGACTGTGGTTCTATCAGAGACGCCTCGATCGCTGATCAACGAGATGCTCGGGGTCCGCATTTCACGCGGCTTTCAAATTGTTGTGGGTCCACGCGTTGCGGAGAGTACGAAGGTGCCCGTCTCGCAGTCCCTCAATATCTTCGATGGGCAAGTGCTGGCTGAGATAGGGGCCGCAATTTTTGTGTCACGAGGTAGTACTATTCAGAAGCTGATTCGGTCTGATGAGACCCATGTCCAAGTCACCCTGTACATTCGTCACGGTGCTGTCGCAGCCAAAGACGCCGAGGCCGAATCTATGCTGTATAGACCCTACATTTGTTCAATGCTGGCCGATAGTTACGACGTCCAGGAGATATCCCTGGTTCCACAGCGAGGGAGCTTTGACTGGAAGATGATTGATAACTTCATCTTAGGCCATGAAAGACCTCAAGCCAAAGACTTCGTGGATAACCTACGGCCTTGGCGCGCTCGATTCGTATTGATTCCCGTAGACCCTCCTTCAAATACGCGTCGTCCACTACGCCCGATGAACGAGGATAACGAAGAAGAGATCAGGCTGGAGGGAATCAGGAAGCTTACCCAAGTATGGCAGAAGTTTCGATATATTCCGCCAGAGGAGCGTCGATTCCAAATGCATTTGCGAAACCGCAAAGATACCAACCCATTGGACATCTTGTATCAAACAAGGAACCCTTCCGCCATTGTCGCTGCCGAGCTAGAGAATGTTGCCGAAGGAAATGCTACCGGGAGACCAGTGCAGTTGCTGCCGGAGTCGGACCTGTACCAGCGTTCAAACCTCAACATTGCGTCTCTTGCCGAAACGATACAAACCGAAAAAGGGGTTCGCATGCTGGATCGAAGATGGCATTGGAGGCTCCATTACAACTGTTTCATTGGCTTCGAGTTGACCTCTTGGCTGCTTCAGAACTTTAGAGATGTCGATACCCGAGATGAAGCAGTTGAGCTTGGTAATGAGCTCATGGAGAGCGGCATGTTCCAGCATGTTGAGCAACGCCACAACTTTCGCGACGGCAACTACTTCTACCAAATCGCGGATCAGTATCGTACGCCTCGACCAGAGTCTAGAGGTTGGTTTGGACGAGGTAAAGCATCTGTGCCCTCCACTCCGATGTCGGAAGACGCTCCCAAAGAGCTCCCTACGACGAGTCGCTCTCGCGCAAGCTCAGCTAGTATTCCAAACTCAGAAGCAAACCCAAGCACACCCACCGGAAAGAAGAAACATCTGGGTGTTGCCCTCAGCAAGTCGTTACTATATGACGTGGACCATCGTAAGCGGTCGTACAGACCAGAGTTGATCAACCTGCACTACGATAGACTGCACAATCCCGACAACTGCTATCATATTCGAGTCGAGTGGATGAATACAACGCCAAAGCTCGTCCAAGATGCCGTCATCTCATGGGCGACAGCCGTCGACAGGTATGGTCTACGTCTCGTGGAAGTACCACTCGGAGAAGCTTGTTCGATCAGCAGCATGCATCCATTTCGCGCGCCTTATCTCGTGAAACTCGCAAAACAACCACCCTCAAAACAGCCGCAAAGCTTCTTCGCCGACACCACCACTTTCTCTCCTCAACCTCGACCTGAAAAGCACCTCTACCAAAGAGCGATCATGAAACGATTCAGCTTTGTTCTTGACTTCGAGGCCGCCTCTGACTTTCCTGCAGACGTCGATGTGACCTATTCGTGGGGCAAGCCGGACTATCGCTACCCGCAATACATCCATCGCTCAGGCACGGTCATCGCACAGATCACAGACGGCGGCGACTTCTTGCTTTTGGCGAATAGGTTGTACAACAATCGTAATGCATCAAATTCGTTCTATCAGGATGCAGCCAAGGCAGAAAATTCCGGAGACTCCGGACCAGATCGTAGCATGGGCTTCTTCCGCTCCATCCCCCACCGTGGCAACCACCGGCCTTCTCCGAATTCCTCCCCATACAATTCACCTCCAGTCCGTGCCACTTTGGATATACCGTCTGCCGCGGCAGCGGCCAGCAAAGCTCCAACAGCGATTGCTGCCCAAACAAATTCAACCGGCTTCACGCGGTCTGGAGCCGCGACGGCATTTACATCAGCTGAAGCCATCAAAAAGGACTTTGAGACTTTTTGCATGAATGTAGATGCACTGGAGGCGTTTTACACCGAGATTCTGCGTAAAGCTTCAACATCGGTCCCTAGTACGCCGTTTATGGGCTCAAAGACGCCGTCCAAGGGGCCAGAGTCACCGTTCAATGAGAGTAGCATACCTACGTTGGCGTTGCCGGGAAGCTTGATGTCGAGGGACAAGAAGGTAGAAAGGGGGGAGAAAAAGCCAGAGGCGAAGATGAGGATTATTGGGGAAGAAGATACCCCGGTTGGTGAACCGGCAAGTGGTGCCTTTGGTTGAAACCCTTTGTCCAGTTTCTCCCAACGGAGGATTCGCTCTACTAAGATCTTACTTGGTGAATTGAAGAAGTGCCGCAGGAGTCTAAGCCGGGAATTGGCGATTGGAATCTCTAGCCGCGGTTCTCATTGCACAGGTTCTTGATGTCTCGGTTGTGGCCTGCGACATCCAGGTCGTCTAGTAGCTGGTACGCTTCCTAGCCGGTACAATTATTTGAGAATCTGCTGCACGCTTCGACATGTCCAGTCGGGCGGCCTTGGTATCCTCATCTTCGCTTGCGCTGATTGCGAGGATTCAGCTTTTTCGATATTGCAATTGCTTCCTTCATCTGGGGTTCGGGCTTCTTGCGGACGGTCAACCACTTTCTCCTTTCTACTAAGGGTTTTCTCCTTCTTTGGACCTCCAACTTCCTCCTTTCGAATATCTAAACACTCCTTCTTCAGACTCGCTCTTTCTTTTTCCCATCTACGAGTCTCGGGTTCTTTTCGGTAGATACACCGCAATCTTCTTATCTTCCTCACTTCTTGCACGAAGCTTCCAATTCTACTAAGTCTACCAAAGATTGGAAGTCCTCATCAGATATTTCTCACGCTCTCATCTTGCTTACTACTTGCACGTAGCTTCCAAGCCTACTAAGTCTACCAAGAATTGAAAGTCCTCAGCAAACACAGCAAACTCGTTACACACTCTCTCAACTTCTTCAGTTCTTGCATGTAGCTTTCAAGTCTTCTACATCTATCAAAAATTAGAAGTCCTCAGCAAATACGTCACTTACTCTCAAACTATTGCTTCTTGCACGAAGATTCGGAGTATTCTACGTCTAGAAAAATTGGAATTCCTCAGATTCTTCAGATTCTTCAGCAATACAGCACTCAATTCCAATCTGTGCTTCCTTCTTACACAAATCAATTTTAGTATTCTACAACTATCGGTACTTGGCTCATCACCAGATCCACTGTTCTCTCAGTATTGTGCCTAGTTCTTGCATGCAAAGCAAGTCACTCTTCCACACTCCAAGCCTTGTAAGTCCCCCATAACTTCTTACGCATACACCTCCCACTCTCTGCCCTCATTGCTTCGCAGCACAAATATTATACCCTTCCTCCGTCAACTCTCCCCGAACTCTCTACATTTCACATTTTTGCTCTGAGCTGGCTTAGCTCATTTGCGGACCAATCTTCCTACCATTCAATTCTTTACTTCTCTATCTTTCAGAATCTCAAACTTCTCTACTACAAGTCACACCAACTTTCACTATTCAATTCATTCCATCATTCTCATAACTCTCAATCGATCTAGGAAAAGGCCTCACATCAAACCCAAACATGGTCCAACTTTGAAGCATTATTTTTCTCGCCTACAAATCAGTTGGCCAGGCATGTCTACCCCATCACTACACATCTCTACCGCTCAATCCTTTCTCTCCTTCCTAAGCCATCTACTAACGAACCTTCGCAGTCATTTAAGGCTTTGCCACCATGGCTTCTGAAAATGGCGACCCATTCGACGGGCTTTCTCCAAGTGCATCCCATATGCAAGAGGCTGATACCTACGATGATCTCCTCGGAGTCCAAGTCCCAATCGAGGACTTTGATCTGCCAATGCCTGACTTCCAGGAGGAGCACGCCCAACTATCTCACACGCCCCCAATTGCGAACATGATAAACCAGCAAGCTTCACGTCCCAAGAAGAAGACCTTCACGATCAAAACGGAGGCTCTAGATGTGCCTTTCACCTCGGGGATAGCCATGAACACCGTGGACAACCCTGTCGAGATCTCCGACACGGAGGATCCGGACTCTATCTACAAGCATGGTACCAAGATGTCAGATGGTGTTATCATCCTCTCCGATGAGGAAGATCACGAAGAGATCATTATCTTCGATGACGGATCAACCTCAGTAGCAATCAAAAAGGAGAATCCTGACGTGGAGCTGTTAGGAGCCACAAGGGGCCTGGTTGAGGTTTCCGGTTCCGAAAACGATGAGCCATCCACTGTTCCAGCCCCTAAGCTAGGCAAATCATTCTTACGAACGCTTGAGCCTAGAGCCAAGCGTACGTCAGCAGACATTAAGAGGATGCAGCAAATTCAGCGCCTGTATGCGGAGAAGGCACTCGGTAGGAGCCTTGGCCCGAGAGCTGGAAACCCTCCTGCAACTCCTAAGGTTTTTCAATCAACAGGACTAGGTTCTCCTAGTCATTCCTCCAGTGATGCCTTTGCTTGGATGAACGAAGTAGTCAGCCTCGACGACGGTACTGCGACTGGCTTTCGAGAGTTGAAAAAGATGTACAAAGCCAAGCGCAAGGCGCGCCAGAACACATTGGAAGATGACGTTCAATTCAAGAAGGCTCAAAACGAGGAGAATCAACGTCTTAAGAGGCTCGCGCAGGAGACTGCCGATACTGAGTCAGATGACGAGGCCGAAGATAGCGATGACGGCCTCTTTGTACCCCGACAATCCTCTTTTCATTCAAAGAGACCCTTTTCAAGCATGATGGATCTCATTGATGATGACGATGACGACGACGAGGTTGATCCCGTCGAGCCGCCAAATCCGAAGAAGCCAAAACCCGCCAAAGCTGACCTTTCAACAAAGAAAAGCCGCGCCAAAGCTCGTCGAAAGGAATTGAGATGCAATATGCGGGCCGGCATCGAGGCACACCTCCTGAGGGACCAGAAGAGAATTGAGGATAAGGTGGCGAAGGTAGCTAAAGTAGAAGAAGTACGCACCGGCGGCAAGAAAGCTTCTAAAAAGGCGAAAGCACCAGATCTATCTGCCAAGCGTACAAAGACTGGGCGAATGAACAACATCGGCAGTTTGCTGACCAGCAATATTTACGAGGACTCAAACGCAAATATTGAACGCCAAGCTCTACCAGTCATCACAGAGAGAAAGAAAAAAGATTTCATGTCATCACTGATTGCGAATATACCTCTCGAAGACCAAAAACAGGCCAAGTCGGATAAAATTGATATCTTGAATGCATCTAAACTCCTGGGGTCGCGGAAAGTGGTCCCTGACGGTCACGGCAACTGGACCTTCAAAGGTATGAAGTCTTCGCTTTATCATTATCAAGTATGCGGAGCTGCATGCATGCGAATGAGAGAAACAGGCGAACAGGATCCCTATGGTGGGATACTAGCCGACGAGATGGGGCTAGGAAAGACGGTTCAGTAAGTACTGCACCTTCTTGAATATTTTCATTAGAGTTATTGGGCGAACTGTTCTCTCGGAAATCCTTGTTTAACACTTCCGACTTAGGATGATTGCAACGATGCTAGCCAACCGCCAGACTGATCCAGAGGAGCCGAAGTGTACTCTGATCGTTTGCTCACCCGCTCTGATAGGCCAATGTGAGTTCTGATAGCGTATCCATGCTGATGGGGCCCGATTCTAATCGATTTCAGGGGAAGCGGAGGTGGAACTACATGTCGACCCCAACATGTTTAAACGGATCGTTCGCCACCACGCCAATACCAAGTTCTCTGGCAAAGGAGCAGAAGACGACATGGAGAGGGCAGATATCATGTAAGCCAACCAGTACTGGGGCATGAAAATCGCTGACTTGCCTAGCTTGACCACATACTGGGAGGTATATTCTCACAAGGACCAAGAAGGCTAGGAGCAAGCTGATCATTTGCAGGTAGTCAGATCCTATCCAAATTGCCAGATTCCTGAGGAATTGGAGACTCCTGCTGAGAAGGAAGCATGGTGGTCTAAGGAATGGGATGAAAAGCGAGGCCTTCTTCACCGAGCTCAGTTCTACAGAGTTGGTAAGGATGAATCCCTTCCTGAACGTAAAGGTATGCCTCTGTTGCTGACTCCTCCTGCAGTACTCGACGGTCAGACCCCCGTTCTTGCCGACCGATGCGGTCCACTAAGTCCGTTACAGAAGCCCAAGTAATCAAGAACCACCACTCGCAGACCTCGATCGCATGTCGTGCCTTGATGGCTAAGCATAGATGGGCTATTAGCGGAACCCCGATCCAGAATAGATTGGACGAGCTGTTCCCCTACTTCAAATTCTTGCGGGTCAGGCATACGGGCTCGATCGGTGTATTCCGACAGAATTTCTGTCTCAAAGACGATGATGTCTGCAACAAACGTCTTCACAGTTTCTTGGATGGTATGATGATCAGAAGAACGCACCAAGATAGTCTACTTGGAGCGCCTTTAATGAAACTACCAAAGAACACCCAGAACACTCTTCGACTCAAGTTCAACAATGTGGAAAGACACATCTACGAAACCGTCAGGCTCAAGTGTATCAGAGCTATTAATGCGTGAGTCATTTCTATGTGTCGTCGTCGGAGTCTAGGCCTAACAGTCACAGTGTTGCTAGGGATGGAACCCTCGAAGAGAAGTACAAGATGGTCGTAGTAAGCTCAAAAGTACAAACTTGACACTCCGGCCTACTCATTTTTGCATAGATCTACTTCCAACGCCTACGGCAGACCGTAGCCCACATTTTTATGGTCCAAGAGGTTCTGCAGAAAGAACTCAAGATCAGTGATGTTGAGGCAATGAGGGCAGGTCTCTTTCCGAATGCGACAGATACTACCACTCCTGAAGACCAAATGTTGAAGGGCTTGAACAAGATGATCGCTGAAACAGAAAAGGACATTGACACCTCAGATACAGTGTCAATCTTTTCCAATCCTGGTGAGCCAGTCAAAGTACCAAAAGCTGGCAAGAAGTCCAGCAACCTCGTCTCCAGATTCAGCAAGGTTCTCAAAGATTTAAAGAAGAATTCGAAGTGGTCAGAGCTCCGGGAGCGCACGCTGTGTAGTTGTGGTAGGCCAGCGGAAGAGCCATGGGTTACCAGCTGCTTGCATCTTTATTGCAAAGATTGTCTCACAAATCTGGCCTACGAAGCATCAGAGTCGGACCTAGATCAGACTGCATGTCACAAGTGTGCGACCATCTTCACGGAGAGCCAGCCTTGCGAGGGCGTGAAAGAATTGGAGATCCGGGATCTTTCGGCTTCGGTCTTTCAAGGCAACAAAGACAAAGCGCCAGAAAAGAAGAAGTTCAAGCTCACGATGAATTATGTCGACTCGAAGGAGCATGGGCTCGTACTGTCCACGAAGACGCTTGCTGTGAAAGAGCAGCTCGAAAAGTGGATCAGAGATGATCCTGACAGAAAGATCATCGTCTTTACCGAATGGTTGATGGTTATGCATGTTCTTTCAAGGGTCTGCCAGAAAGAAGGGTGGAAGTGTTGCCATTACAATGGAAAGCTCTCCCACAAAGCACGCGACGAGTCCCTAAACGCCTTCCGCGATCCAACGTCTGAGGTCAAGATTTTGATCGCCTCCCTGAAATGTGGGGGTACAGGTAAGTCAACCCTTCGCTCAACTGTTTTATACCTAACTCCGCGAAGGCTTGAATTTGACTGTCGCCTCCAAGGTGATTTGCGTCGATCTCTGGTTCAATAGCTGCGTGGAACAGCAAGGTACCGCCGTTGCGAATTCATCATTTGCGTATACGCTAACAGTCGAAGCCTTTGCTCGCGTTCACCGCATCGGGCAGAAGGAAGAAACGTATATCACAAGATGCGTTGTTGAGGACACAGTCGATGAGCGACTGATCGAAATGCAGGAGAAGAAAAAGGACATCATCAGCACTGCAATGGATGACAGATCTGTTATGGCCAATCTCACGATCCCGGAGCTTCTGAAGCTGTTCGGCCCTGTTGCCTACGACGAGAACAGCAAACCCTTCATCCTTGTAGACGATGAGCTTAAGCTCCGCTCAGAGAAGCCGACCGCTCCAAGAGCTGAGGAAGATTCTGCGACCTAGACCACTTAGTGGATAGGGTTTGGTGCTTGAGAGATGGGCGAATCTCTTTTCTTTCGACCTTCTTAACGTAATATAGCATGGTTATTGAGGCATTTTCCCACGGCATTCGCACTTTCTACAGCGCTTTCGCAGCATCTTCCCCATTTCATCTGATTCGCCGCACCGACTCAACGACATTGCACACCTTGTTGCGGCCCTCGTGGCCAAATACTCAGCTTCATGGCGGTAGTCAACCTTGGCAACGCAGACTGGCTTCGTGCTTGATCTGCCGTTACGACATTTTCAATCTGACTCTTCCATAGCTTCAATATAATTAATTCAACGAATCTGTTCATTGCATATGTTCCCTATAATTGACCTTGAGATCTTGATAGCGCTAGTCCGAAAGTAGAAATTCACTTTAGATACGAGTACGCGTGAGCGCGTTAGGAACGCGTTCTCACGCGCATCTCTTGCTTTTCCCCTCCAAATTGTAAAGAACACAATCACACACACTACTCTTTCCCAGCGCTGCAGCAGTCGCAAACATGTCTTCAATTGTTGATGGTCTTTTAGCTTCCGACAATCCAGATCTCGACCTCGCAGCAGGCTCCCGCAAGAAAGGTGCCCCAAAAACGTCCAACGGTCGAAGCCGAAGCGCCCAGCGATCGTCGATACCGCCATCAGAGAGCAATGGAGCGCTCAGCGATGTGGAAGGTTTCCCAGACGATGAGATTGTCGGTGTGCGAGGCACGGATCGGAACAGGCCTCGAGATCCTATGGCACGAGCTGTGCCCAAGGTAGTGGACCGTGTGGGCGAGAAAGTCGCTGAGGAATTTGAGAATTTCCTCGACCAGTACGCAGCCTTGACAGCGAGATAGATAGACAGAGCCCATCTAACACTTCCAGGTTCATCGAAGATATCACATTATCCGGCGCCCCACCATCGAGCGCAATGACAAGCGATAAATACTACATTGCCCAGATTCACGGTCTCCGAATTTACAACCTTTCTACCCTCTACGTCGATTTTCAGCATCTCTTGTCATTGCAGAACCAGACCCTGGCAAATGCCATTGCAAACGACTACTACCGATACCTTCCCTTTCTCACACGAGCACTGCACAATCTGATCGCGAAGTACGAGTCACGGTATTTCAAGGAACACAGACAGCCTACAAGCGCTTCGTCGCAGACTGGGACATCCGTTGCGGGCAATGGGGTCAGCCAGGCCGAGACTCAAGGTTCGAGGACCACGAATCAGCAGACGGATAAGCTGTTTACATTGGCATTCTACAATCTACCTCTGATCTCAAGAATACGGCAGCTACGAACTGCCTCCGTTGGCAAGCTGCTCTCAATATCGGGCACTGTGACAAGGACCTCAGAAGTAAGGCCGGAACTCTATCTGGCCACTTTCATCTGCGAAGGATGTCGAACAGTCATTTCCAATGTCGAGCAGACCTTCCGATATACCGAGCCGACTCAGTGCCCCAATTTGACCTGTGGGAACCGGCAAGGATGGCGTCTAGACATTCGGCAAAGCACATTCGTGGATTGGCAGAAAGTCAGAATTCAAGAGAACAGCTCAGAAATACCCACAGGAAGCATGCCTCGAACAATGGATGTAATTCTACGAGGAGAGATCGTGGACAGAGCGAAAGCTGGAGAAAAGTGTGTGTTTACTGGAACGCTAATTGTGGTGCCTGATGTGAGCCAGCTTGGACTTCCCGGTGTTCGACCAGAGGCCACAAGAGACAACCGAAACGCACCGAGAGGAGGCGACGCAGGAGGGAGTGGAGTCACTGGCCTCAAAGCCTTGGGAGTCCGCGATCTAACATATAGGATGGCATTTCTATCATGCATGGTAACCCCAGATACTTCGACGCCAGGACAGGCAGCCAACCAACAACTCAATGGGCAAGCTGGGAACATTCTAGCCTCCCTGAACCAAACTGCTAGCATCGACCCTCAGGACTCGGGAGATCACGCGCAGGATGCGTACCTGCAATCATTGACTTCTTCTGAAATCGAGGATCTGAAGCAGATGGTGCATAGCGATCATATCTACTCGAGGCTGGTCAACTCCCTAGCGCCGATGGTCTACGGTCATGAGATAGTCAAGAAAGGTCTGCTACTTCAGCTCATGGGCGGTGTCAGCAAAGTCACTCCAGAGGGAATGCAATTGAGAGGAGACTTGAACATCTGCATTGTTGGGGACCCTAGTACCAGCAAGAGTCAATTTCTCAAGTAAGTCCCGCGTGCATTCTTGGATCCCTGAAGCTGGAGACTAACCAGACCCTAGATACATCTGCTCCTTCCTCCCTCGCGCAGTTTACACCTCTGGTAAGGCCTCCTCCGCAGCCGGTCTCACAGCAGCGGTGGTCAAGGATGAGGAGACTGGTGAATTCACGATTGAAGCTGGTGCTCTCATGCTTGCGGATAACGGCATTTGTGCTATTGACGAGTTTGACAAGATGGACATTGGCGACCAAGTAGCCATCCACGAAGCTATGGAGCAACAGACTATATCGATTGCCAAGGCTGGTATTCAAGCAACATTGAACGCGAGGACTAGTATTCTTGCTGCAGCAAATCCTGTGGGAGGACGGTACAATCGGAAGACCACGCTGAGGGCGAACATCAATATGAGCGCACCTATCATGAGTCGTTTCGACTTGTTCTTCGTGATCCTGGACGAGTGCAACGAGAGCGTCGATCGGCATCTTGCGGAACACATCGTCAACATTCACATGTTGCGAGATGACGCGGTGCAGCCCGAATTCACTACGGAACAATTACAGCGCTACATTCGTTTCGCAAGGACATTCAAGCCGGAATTTACTCCTGAAGCCAGAACGCTGCTGGTGGAAAAGTACAAAGAGCTCCGAGCTGATGACGCCCAAGGCGGTATCGGAAGAAACAGCTACCGCATCACTGTTAGGCAGTTGGAAAGTATGATTCGCCTGAGCGAAGCCATTGCAAAAGCCAATTGCGTGGATGATGTGACGCCAAATTTCGTCAGAGAGGCTTTCAACCTGCTGCGCCAGAGCATCATCAGCGTTGAGAAGGATGATGTGGAGGTTGAGGATGACGAAGACGAAGTTCTTAACAATGGTACCGCCAATGGGCATGCCCACGGCCCTGACCAAGACGGTGATTCTCCAACGGCTGACGGCGATGATGACGACCAAGATGGTGACGATCGACCAGACGGCGCAGCTGGGCGAGCATCACAGACACCTGCACCGCCACGCCGAAGAACGAAGATTACCTACGACAAGTACATGGCCATTCTCAACATGCTGGTGCGGAGGGTGAACGAGGATGAAATGACGACGGGCGAGGGTGTCGAGCACGAAGAGCTTGTGACCTGGTATCTCGAGCAGAAAGAAGAAGAGCTCAGCAGCGTTGAGGAAGCAGAAGAGGAGAAAGAGTTGGCAAGAAAAGTTATCAAGCGAATGGTCAAGGTATGTTCAACGATTCCTAGTAATTCCAGGAATCATCTGCTAATCGATAATGCAGGACAACATCTTCATGCAAATACGGGGAGAAGGTCTCGACGGTGATGAAGGAAGCTCAAGAGATGCGGAGAAGGTCGTGTACGTCCTGCATCCGAATTGCGCCGTGGAGGAAATGTAGCGGACTCATGGCAAGATATGTTGGCGTTTGGGGTCCAATACCCGGTCTCGCTGGGAATCAAGAGCATACGGGCATCTGGAACTGAGCGTTTGAATGGGATAATACCTCAATAGCAGGCGAGACCAGAGAGTGTCTGTCACCTTTAGTACTGTAAATTATGCTCCTGACGCCCAAAGTTTTCTTGGATGTACCTGGAGATATCCCCAGCCAACCGGCTCTTTGCAGCTTTTTCGCAGTCAGAAGGCGTCATTGACCGTGGTGCAGGAGAGGATTTGTTGACATCCATCCAAATGATCTGTCCCAACGTATAGGAGATCCCAATGGAGCCTTTTTTCGCAGAGACGTTGCGATACCCGCGCGCAACTGGCTACCTGATACCCCATCAATCACCATCTTGATACATGCGACATCCGAAACCTGGAGATAAATAGACACCCCCATGATCCAATTCTCCGCCACCACCACCACACAAGTGCTCCTCGCGCTCTTCTTCCTCGCACTCACTTGCCACGCCCTTCCCGCCCTCAACACGAACCAATCACATCCGGTACTACCATCCGGCAACTCCAGCGCATCCGATGTGATAATCCCGCACTGTAAGTGAGTGGGACCTCGGTTCCCATCCCTCCTTTCCCCGTCTCCACCCCGTCAAAAAAAGGTCGCCGGACAAAAAAATGCGAGTAAAACACCAAACAAAGCCTCTGTGCACCATTTTTTCCTCCTTGCGTCCCTTCAGACCCCCTCTCCTCTGACACAGACACCGGTCCCGTGGTGTGACAGGTTTTCTCCCAAGCGCCCTGCGCGCCCTGGTCCGGGAGAGCCCGACTTCCGGCTACCGGTACCGGTTTCAGCCGGAACCCCCGACGCGGGGGGGGGGGGTCCAGGTGCCCAAAAGGGGTGGCGCGCGGGGGGGACTGCCTGGTGCTGCTGAGCTGCGAGAACGACTTCGACGCCGACACCTTCGGCTACGCGGACGTGTTGCAGGAGGCCAGGTTCCTGGTCGACCAGGTGAGTTCAGTTCAAGCCGGAGAGAGAGAGACCCCGAGCCTACGTGGAATTCGTGGTCGCGAACCGAGTTGTTCAGTGGATTGACTTTTTGGGGCGGGAGTGCGTGGACGTAGCGGAAGGGGAGGTGCCCTGGGGCGGAGTGGCGAAGATTGGGACCGTGGGGTCCTTCTACGTGTCCGTGAACGGGCGGCTCAAACCTGAGGATGTGAGCCCCGCTGGGTTGGAAATCATCACCTCCTAGGCTCAGTCGAGTATGCTATATGAAACGGGATGAAAAAGATTTGATCGAGCAGGCTACAGCCTCAATTGATAACCCTTTCTGCGTCCTCTGATCAGCTGTCCCAGATTTGACGTTTTCTCGGCTTTCAACCCTCAGTCCCTTTGGTTTTTGGGGGGGGGGTTTTCACACTGCAATACGGATACCAGTCTCGACTCCAAGCATTATCATACCGGAAGTTCAGTCGGGCGAAATGACGTTCCCAGCGACTTCTTGCTCCGAGACTCGTGGGCTTGAAACTTTCCCCACGGTCACTCGCTTTGGCTTGTCGCGGCCACATAAGGTATACCTTGACACGTTTCCCGTACCAAGAAAAAACACCGCTCCAACATACATACTCCTTGTGGTGGCCGCATGCACATTCCAACCCGCCCAAAAGAACCCCGTTTCGTCGTTGCCTCAAAAAACGAAATGGAATGCTCAAAGTTTTCGTCTACCACAAAAGTGTGCAAAGGAAACTTTGATGGGGTCATCTTCAAAGCCCGCGCGCGGACCAAGTCGACAACATCCGAGAGTGTTCTCCGCGAACCCCGTGCGAAGGAATCTCCTTCGGGGTAGAAGGCAGCTTCGTCTGCAAATCCCATCGGTTTAGCAAGGAGATTGTCGATGTTTGTACGAAACGCAGAAAAGCGCGTCTGGGACCGCGCGGAAAGCGGAACGAGCTCAGCACAAGGTTCTTTTACGTACGGAGCAAGCGTGAACGCGGCTGTGTGGCTCAAGCTCTTGAGACTTTGACATGAATATAAAACTTGCCACGGTGAGCACCCGCAGAGGAGTGTCATTCTAACACAGAAGAAGAACTCTTCAGAAATAGAGTCTATGAGTTAACGCAGAGGATAATCTTGAAATTGGCCGGAGTGTTTGGGTCGATATCTATCAGAACACATCGTGAGGTACATTACGCTATAAGTAATCCCTAGCGATCGGTGCGGTAAACCTTGATTCGATTTATAAAAAAAAAATCGTTTCAAACCCGATTACAGTATATTCGGACGGGATTGAACGTTGGGAGTTCGAAGATCAGGCCGAATTTCCAGCATTTTTCAGCTCCGGTATGACTCCGACCACCTCCTTCAACACTTCTGGTATGACAGCTCCAGCATCTCCTTGGAAGAACCAGTCTCCATCACGCAGCCGCGTGATAGGCTCCTCCATCTCTGGTTGGTCCAGGTTGAACACAGCGATCCTAGCCCCAGCGACCCTTGCCGCGTGTATATAATTTGCCGCAGGCCATACTTGCGCACTCGTCCCCACTACTAGCATGAGGTCAACCTTACCGCCGTCCAGCCATTTGTGTATCCGATCAATGGCGGGCATTGGTATAGGCTCTCCGAACCAGACTACAGCAGGCCGTAGAAGAGACTGACACTGTGGGCAATGGAGAAGATCCTCTCGGGGTATGTCTTTCAGCGGGTACTTGACGTCAGAGATATCGTGCTCCTCGGTCACCTCAAGAGCTGGGACGAGAGGATCTGCAAAGTTATCAAAATCGACGTATGAGCACAGAGTGTTGGTGCATTTCACATCAAACAAAGATCCGTGAATGGATTGAATGTTCTCGGCAGGGTGCTTCGCTCTTTGAGAAAGCACTTTTCCCCGATGTCAGCGCACTGCCGTCTCGGATTCTGTAGTTCGCTTACTATCTATGTTCTGGCTTATGGCCAGGAAATGCGGCTTTTTTGCTGCCAATTTGGCTAGCGCCACATGCGCTCTATTCGGCGTTGCTTTGAGCGCAAGATGTCTCCGATGGTTGTAGAATTGCCATGCGAAACTTGGATCTCGATTAAATGCTTCTGGTGTTGCCAGCTCTGTGGCGTCGTGTTCCCTCCAGAAGCCGCCAGCACCACGAAAGGTCGGCACACCTGATGCTGCTGATAACCCCGCGCCAAAGAGGGCCAAGATGCGAGTGGAAGACTTGAGATGCTCTACGAAGGAGACGTAGAGCTCCAGGGGAATGTCGAGCGTCGCGAGGGGCAAAGTGCCCGTTGGAATCTTGCGCAGCTGCTGCTTTGCATATCTCTTGCGCAACTCTTCGGCGAACTTTGAGGGGAGCTTAGGCCTCGAGGGAAGTTGCGAGTGATTTGCTGTCATTTCTTATATCATTTTTACACAGTGGAAAGGTGGAGCAAACTCCCACTAGTTATAAGGATTCTGAAAGTGAGGGACTTTTATGCCGTAGCAGAAGAGGAATATTATTATACCATAGGGACTGTAAAAGTGAAGATGTTAAAAGTATTCCATTCTGGAATTGAGCCAGACTATATACTACTCCGTCGCATAGAGTATCTAAGTACAGGAAGCTCCTAGCGAGTGCGGAACGAGACCGCTGCCAAGCCAATACTAAACAAGGCAACATAGCCGAAACATCAACATCTGATTGTCGTCGGGGAACCCTTCGAACACGCTCGGCATACGCAAAAGCCCCAGCTCCACCCAGCTCTTTCGAAAAAAAACCCGCCGAGCTGTATCCCGGTCGATACCATCTCCTCTCCTCCTCGTAGATTGAAATGCATGATGGATCAGAGCATTCCAAAGATCCCGCCGCCAACGTTTCCAAGACGGGGTACTCTATCGGGTGCCGCCGAATTTTCCGGAAACTCGATATACGTAACTCGTAACTCCTCAAGCATCGCTTCCATCAGCCCAGCCCAGCCCAGCCTAGGGCCTTGGGCTGGGGCTGGGGCTGACTCTGGAGAGACATGGCTAGGGCGGGGCGGGGCTAAGGGCTAGTTTGGCTAGGGCTGGGCTAGCCCGGGCGGATCTAAGGTAAGCGAGCCAACCAGAAGAAGGCTTGACAACGCTAGCACTAGTCCCCTACTACAAATTATCTACGTGTTCAAAGAAAATTGACAGAACCTCCACGAAACAGGCCATGAAAGAAAAAATTGATAACTGTAGAGCTCTATAATTGTACTCCTCACTCGTAACGCTTTCGAACGACTGAACTGTGTCAGAAACACGTCTTCACTCGACTTATAATGAATCTCAGCACGCGAGACTAATTCACAGTCTCGAGAGAAGACGATGTAGAAGTAAGACAAGACATGACTTAACGATATAACTTTATCTTTTGTTAGTTAATGCTATTTGTAGTAATAACGTGCGACGTTGAAGATAAGGAGAAAGATGAGAAGAAAGTAATTAATAACTAGATTATTAATGAAGAGAATTAGATATCTTGATCAAGAAAGTATAAAGATAATTGATTGAATAATTAAAAAAAGTCGATCACGAAGAACTCTAAAAATCTCAAATCAGCTATGTTCGATAATTAATCGAATCGAATATTGATTTCTCAGCTGGTTTCTCAGCTGTTTCATCAGCTGAGTTGATCGCTGAGTGCTATTTTGATATTTTATAGAACTCACGCACGAAGACACTCACACGTCTCGATCGTATTATTCTTTAACGAGCTTCTAATAAGCGTGATCAATCGCTCTGCGCTGTTAAAGACTCGCTCGCACTCTAAAGACATCGTCGATATAACGAGCATATTTTATTTAAGTCTCGTCACAGTCTGATTAGTGTGATCTCTTTATTAGTCGATAATATCGAAATCTGAGCAGTCTCTACTGCTGATACGATTATCGAGCTCGCAGTAGATCGTATAGCTATCTTCACTGAAGTCGATATCATTATTCGACACGTCGAGAAAGTGATCAAATGCGATAAAGTCGCGAGAAATAGATGCTACAGCAATCGACGTAACAGTGAATATGTCTGCTTTAACGTTCTTATAATAAGTATTTTATAGTGTTTGCACGGCGTTCTTCTTATGATCTAATAACGCTGGACAATTAAGCTCGATTCACTTTCATCTCTTTATAGAATACATTATCACTGCGACGATATAAGCAGAAGACTCATTAATAAGATCTTAATACTTTTTTAGCTTTATAACACAATTATTAAGCGAGTGAAAAAGATACTTAAACTTATTAATAACGTATAGTTTCGACTTCGCAATAACAGTAAAATTTCTTTAATATTCTTTTATTCGCTTGATAAGAAGCTTTATAATAGATAAGCACTCTCACAATCGATTATAAGTATCGAATTTCGCGTTGTCTTCGAGTCGAGCAGTGACGTCTTTAAAAGGTTTTAAAAGCTTCAGTATCTGAGTTAGTGTATCTCAATCGTTGAGACTGAGTGTGTCGTCTCTAATTAAGTCATCGTTATTATTCTCCTCGCGAGACTTCTTTATAGACTTTTAATATTCAACGCAGAATCGATCAATTTTATATCGTAGTCTTATTGCTCGCTCGATCATCGTATAGACGAAGTTTTATCGCGTCGCGTTGTTAGACTATATCATAAGATCTTCGAAGAGGTCAACGATAGTCATGACATCACACTCAATCGCGCGAAATCTCTCGCGTCTTTGAGAGCTGCTGCGAATGAACTTAACGATGTTATATAATTTATCTAGAGAACCGCGTTTTCTTTATATATTCAATAGTTTTCGTTCATGTTTTAACTTCGTAACGACGAGAACCTCTACTATAAAAGCGTTAGAATCGATATTAAATAGAAGTGCTTAAGCGGCGAGATTCATGATGTGATCGAGATAGCGAAGTCGTCGTGTCTTCTTTTCGAGATCAGAGCGTACGACTTTGAGTATCGCATCAACGCATATGTTATTGAATTTAACGTTGTCAAGAACGAAGTATTCTAGTCGACGAGCTATGTCATAGTCTCGAATAATTGCAATCATCTCTTGAGTCATATTTTCATCGAAATGAGAGTCATATATACGTCTAATAACTAGCATAATGGTGCGCGAATTCCCATTGTGATTAATGAAATGACTGATAACAGCTAAGAAGATCATGTTATTTTCAGAAGTTCATAGATCGAAAGAGAGATATATATTGCTTTTGCTTTGACGAAGCATCTCTTTCACAACGACTTTATACTCTTAAAATGCGTTCAAAATTCACTTGCGAATAATAGTACTGAAAGTCGATAGATGCTTCACGAGGGTCTTTGAGAATAATTCAAGCAGATCTCTAAAGAACTAATTGTTATATACGAAAAATGCGATATGCATAATAACAATTCATCGAATAAAGAAGTATTTCATCTTTTTTACAAGATCAAGATCTATAAGAGATCTAAATCGAGATTCAGTCTATAGTTGCTTCGTAACTGTAAGGATCGTACTGTGATGATAATCGTAGTGTAGTATATAACGAAGATAACAAGCTGAGGAGCAACTATGGACTGAGAGAGAGATCATATATATATGACGAAGTGAATCTGCCAAGACACGCTAAGTCTGATAGGGCTAGCGTAGGTGTCAAAGGTACGAGGTGTCAAGGGATGCAGAGTACGCTCGTAACACTATCCCCCTCTCGGAGAAGCGCTGGTCCCCAGTGCTGTAGAAAAGAAGAAAAGAAGAAGAAAAAAAACAAACGTCATATATACTTGGTCGCTGAAAAATCATAAAAAACAAAGAACTTTTGGCCCTAGCGCTCGCTTTCTCCTTGCGGCGATGATGTTGATTCCAATTTAATTCGATGACGTCTTGGCGATGCCATGTCGCTAGCATGACGTCATGCGGTGGCAGGGGTTCAGGAATGGCCTCCATTGGTGAAGAATTGAAGAAATGGTGGTCAAGGACGTGTTTTGCCATGCAGCAGCCATTTGATATTCGATTTTCGAACGGAGAAGAAATCCAGAAATGAAAACCTGTAATTGGCTGAAGGCCTTCCGAACCGCCCGAGCCTTAAACCTTAATTCAATATCAAATGGTTTTGGCGCAGTCTTCTTCTTGAAACCAAATCCATCGAGGGCGACGACGACATCAACAACACGCTTCGGGCCTTCGGCTATGGCGTCTTCGTTAGCCATAGACCATAGCTCGAGGGAACGCGAAGAAGGAAGGCTTTACTTGACGTTGTTGTTGAGAATTCAGTCGTTGAGCACTCGTTTTTGCCTGAGTGAAAAAAACGAGTCTTGGCGCTCTTCTGAGGAACCAAATTTGAGGCGATTGTCGGGGTCTTTGCATCGCATGCTGATTTGACTGCGCTAGACCCGATTTGGCGACTTGGAGATCTCATATCAATTTGGCGTTCATGGAACTTCTTATATAAATCCTTGACTGTGAGTGTGAAAAGAACGGTTCTGAAACGAGTAACTGAGCGAATTCATGAGGATTTGACTGATTTGAGAGGTGCATAGCGCATGTAGAGGTCAGCGACTGTGAGGTAATTTTTTGATGTTGATGACTGATACATCGAAGGCGGGGTTGTAGAACGATATTTCGGCGGAGGTGTTGTCGGGCAAGATGTAGAGATTTCAGATGAGGATGAATAAGAAGTAGCGCTCTCAGCAGGGGTGAGTGCTAACAAACTAGATTTATGAGACGCTATGCTCTTGATGGGAGATGATTGTTGATATTCTCGACTGCGAAGGTGTTTATGCAGCTGATTCTTTGACTCGAAGATTGTCTCGCAGTGCTTGCAAGAGATCTTATTACAGATCATTTGACTATAACTTAACAGTCGACTGATGAAGGAGAATAAGACTGAGCAGATAGTACATTTGTGATATTTCAGCGAAGTCGTCTAAGAAGCTGATTTTGAAGTCTCTTATGCAGCCGCCGTCGAAGGTTTTCTGAATTTGACTGTCAAAACCTTCATATACTTGACGAGAGTCACATCTTTTAGAGTTTCTTGAATGCTTTGAGTTCACTAAAATGTTAATTCACGAAGACATTTAAGAAGTAACTCTATGATATCGACATAACGATACTAGTTCGCACACTGTAGAATAAGCTCGACGAACTTGTTAATATCATTATATAGACGGAGCTTCGAAAAGTTATACTGCAGCGAAGGATCAAAGAAGGCTAGATCTCGAGAAATGAAAGTAGGTTTTTGAGCTTCTTTCTGAGCGACTTTTTGAGCTTCTTTCTCAGCAGCTTCTTGAGCTTCGTCGACCTGAATGCTTCTAATAAAGAAACACGATGATAAGAGACGTATATGCTCGGCGAAGGGATTATCGTCTGATTCTCACTCCGTAGCCTCTTGCTCACATGCGATACACTTCACCTCATTCGAACATAATGAATGCTCACTATACTGGAAATCAGTCGTCGCGAGTTGTTCGAATCGTGATGTTTTATGAGATCATGAAGTAAGTGTGACGAGACGTTCTTCGTAGAACTTTATGATTAATCGATTACTTAGTTAAGAGATCGACTGATGAGGGGAAGAGATATAAGAGAGAGAGAGTTTCTTAGAAATTGAAGTATAAAGCTTAGACGGGGCTGAGTTTGATGTTAAATATAGGAATTTCGATGTTGAAAAGTAATTTCTTATTCAATTGCTGCGGGATGTCGAATTTCTTTGTTTCTCATATAACTTTTTATTTGTTGACCGTTTGACATCTCGCAAAGAATATAAATGCTTTGAAGTGTCAGGACCAGTACAGAGTCAAGTCATGTAGGTGTATTGAATAAGACAACTAGATACAGGACAACTATGTATTGGGAGGGAGGCCATATATGTATGACGGAGGACACCTGCCAAGACACGCTAAGCCTAAAAGGGAAGTGTCAAAGGAAGGCTGTGTCAAAGGGATGCAGGGACGCCGAGATGCGGGGTACGCTCGTAACATGAAGTGTGTTCTTTGTGACGATGTTATTCTGAGAGGGTGATTTGTTGACAAATTCGAATGTGAAGGTCAGACGAGATAGAATTTGCGAGTAGAGAAGGGTTTCTTGCGAAGGGTGTTGTGAAGACGTTTGTTAATCGAATCGAGCGTCGTTCAGACCTCTTGTATTGAAACGTTTTGTTCTTGAAATGAGACGTTCAGAACTCGAATTGAATGTGTGATTGTGAAATTTTTGATGGTTGATTTTGAATATTGCGTCGAGAATCGGATAGCACTTTATTTCTTCTGACGTGCTTAATCAAGACAAGGATAAGGATATTTGAAATGATATTCTTTCGTAGAGTGATTTCTTGAGTGATTTCTTGAGTGATTGTGATGTGAAACTCGAAGACGATAAAGTTGCTGAAGTTGCGGGCGGAGAAGAATTCTTGAAAAGGATATAACAAGCTGAGTTCTTGTTCGCTTAAGTTGTCACGAAGAATAAAGATATTCTGAGATGCTGAAAGAATAATTTTTCTTCTAATTGAGGCACGAGATTCTCGTGACTTGAAGATCTGGTCGACTAAATAGTCTACTGTCTTTCTAAGACAAATGATTGAAGCATATATGAAGACAGACCTCGAGGGTTTGAAATGAGCTTGTTATAGTGTAAGAATCGTACTGTGATGATAATCGTAGTGTAGTATGTAACGAAGATAACAAGCTGAGAAGCAACTATGGACTGAAAGGGAGATCATATATGTATGGCGGAGTAAATCTATCAAGACACGTCAATTCTGATATGTCAGGACCAGTACAGAGTCAAGTCATGTAGGTGTATTGAATAAGACAACTAGATACAGAACAACTATGTACTGGGAGGGAAGGCCATATATGTATGGCTGAGTGAACCTGCCAAGGCACGCTAAGCCTAAAAGGGATAGTGTGTCAACAAAGGAATGCTAACACAGGCAGGTGTCACCAAGGGATGCGGGGTACGCTCGTAACACTACCCCCCCCCTCCGAAAAGACATGTCCTCATGGCTGTACTAGAGTCGTTCGCTATGCATACAAGTGCAAGAAAGACAAAAAGCAGAAAACATGGTGCTGGGGGCTGGCGCTATCCTTTTCTGCTGTGGAGCTGACACCCAGTTGCTCCGGTGACGTCTTGGCGATGCCATGTCGCTAGCATGACGTCATGCGGTCGCAGGGGTGCTGGAATGACCTCCATTGGTGAAGAGTTGAAGAAATGGTGGCAATTAATGATTTTTGATGTAGGTGGCCTACAAGAAAGTTGATTTGCGGCCGGAGAAGAAAATCGCTGAATGAAGGCCTATTATTGGTTCGTTAGACGACCCGAACCGTTAGGCGCGCGCTAAAGACGTCACGTCGTTGCTTTCTCAGTGTCGACGCAACATTTGCCTTCTATTGCAGCAGGATTGGCCTGATCAGATGCCTCAGGGCCATTGCTGAAGGTGTAATAGGGTCCAGGAAGTACTGGGCAGGGTTATGGGACCAGGGGGACCTGCGGGACAGACGCCTAGTCGGGTAGTGGGCGGAAGGGTTCTGAGAGGTGAACGCAGGCCTGAGACTGAGTATTGCAGTATTTGTAGACGTTGGATCGTCTAGCGAAGGGCCTTGAGGTATTTCTTATGAAATTCTTCGACGACGTCCTTGGCGTTGTCGAACTCGCCCCTGTCGGCGTCATATCAGGTGAGGTCTTTGTCAAAGCCTTCTCAATTGACTTGGTATTTGAGTCGGCCCCAAGGCTTTTTGAAAGCGAGGATGTCGTCTACTACTCATTCTTTCAAGCCGTCAATCATTGTTGGCTTCGGGGAAGGATTCTTCTGGCCCGGTAAGGGGTCTGTGGCGGCTAGACTCAACAATTTGGGGCTGAAAACGTCATGTATTCGCATGGTTTTGGGCAGTTCCAGTCTATACGACGAACCTGTCAAGGCCTTGATCTTGAATGGACCATATTTCTTGTCATCAAGTTTCTTGGAAGGTCGGGTGCTGATAATGTTTTTGCTGTTGAGGAAGATCAAATCTCCTTTCTTGAATTTGACGTCCAGTCTATACTGATTTACCTGGGCAATCATGACTTTTTGGACTCTATTCATGTTATCTCGGATGTATTCCAAGACCTTCTGCATGTTGTCAGCAATGTTTTCGGCCTTGGCGGCGTCTAGGCGTCTCCGAGTGGTAGCGTAGGCCGTGAAGTCCTTGCTGAAGCTCATGCGTGGATGAAATCCTTTATTGACATAGAACGGGGTGACTTCGATGGACGACGAGACTCCGTCGTTGTCTGCGAATTCCGCCATGAATATCCACTTAGCCCAGTCGTCTTGCATATAGTTGCAATAGGTCCGCAGATGACGTTCAAGGTCTTGGTTGTTACGTTCGGTCTGATCGTCTGTCTAAGAGTGAAATGCGATGAATAGTTTTACTATAATGTCAAGGCGTGTGTAGAAAGACTTCCACACAGTGACAACAAACTGAGGGCCTCGGTTCGACACTATTGATGACGATAGTCCGTGAAGGCGAAAGATATGATTGACGAGCATTTTCGCAGTGTATTCGACTGAGATACCTTCGTTAGTGGCAGTGCATGAAATGTAGTGACGTTCCTTGGTCAGTCGGTCCATTACTACAAAAATGGCGTTATGTTCTTTCGATTGTGACAGGCCGACGATAAAATCCATGAATATGTCCTGTCAACGTTTCTGTGGAATTGAGAGAGGCTGAATTAGGCCGTGTTCGCGGTCTCTAGACGTCTTGAACCTCTGACATTTGTAGCAGTTACGAATGTAAGTGGTCATAGTGTTCTTTATGTCTCGTTAGTAGTATTCACGACGGAGCAACTTATACGTTCGATTAATCCCTAGGTGATCGTAAGCGGGTTGATCATGAATCTCGATAATGAGGTCAGTGTACATTTGCTGAGGGATTCATAGCCTGTCCTTGTGATACAGTATGTTATCGTTCACCGAGCATTTGGCGAGGGTGATATCATTCAGTTTCTCCTTGCCTTCGATAATCGCGTCACGAATTTCAGAGCACTTCTCGTCATCCTTATTGACGATGACCACTCTATGATAAATGAGGTCGTCAATTGCATTGATGACGTATTCCGTGTCATCGAGTTCCAAGCGGTCTGGAGTTAGAATGATTTGATACTGTTGTCTAATCCTTTCGTCGTTGGGACTGCTAGGTTTTGATCCAGTCATTCTGGTAAGGGCGTCTGCCTTAACATTTTGTGGACCAGGTCTGTAGACTATTTTGATATTGTATTCGAAAAGCATGTCCAAATAACGGGCCTGTCGACGGCTAAGGTCTCTTCCTTCGGCGAAGTACATTAGACTCTTGTGGTCAGTGAAGATCTTAACTGGGACGTTCGTGCATTTCAATTCGGGTCGTCAGTGCTCGAGGCAACGAATAATGGTCAGCAACTCCTTATCGTAGATTTGATAGTTGCATTTCGTCGATGTGAGGTTCTTGCTGTAGAAAGCAATCGGGTGTAAGACTCCTTCGTCGTCATATTGGGAAAGAACCCCACCGTTGACGTAATCGAAAGAGTCGGTCTCGAGTATAATCTCTTTGGACCTGTCAAAATGACGCAAGGCTGGGGCCTGGGTGACTACTATTTTGAGTTGGTTGAATGCTTGCTGACATGCAGTAGACCACTCAAAAATGACATCTTTGCGTGTGAGGCGGACGAGTGGTTTAACAATTTTCGAGAAGTCTTTGATAAACCGTCTATAAAAATTGCAAAAGCCAACGAAGGACTGAGTTTCCTTGAGGTTGGTCGGTGTACGCCAGTCGACCACTGCGTCAACTTTACTCGGGTTCATTCGTAGGCCTTCGGTGGATATGAGAAGTCCCAAGAATTTGGTCTCTTGGACGTGAAATTCGCACTTGAGAATGTTCACCTGTAGGCCGGCCTCTCGTAGTCTCTGGAGGATAAGTCGGACATGTTTGACGTGTTCCTTCTTGGTCTTGCTGTAAATGAGAATGTCGTTCAGATATGTCTGACAGAAGTCATTCAGGTAGTCGAAAAGGATATCATTCATGTACTGCTGATAATTGGCGGGCCCATTGATTAGTTCGAATGGCAATACCCGATACTTGTAAGCACCAAGAGACGTGATAAACGTAGTGAAATCTTCGCTGTCAGGGTGCATTCGGAGTTTGTTAAATGCGGCTATGATATCGAGACGTGTCATGTACTTGCAACCCTGGATTCTGGCGAGAACTTCGTCTATCAGGGGAATGAGATAGCGGTTCCGCTTTGTTATTTGGTTGAGTCTTCTGTAGTCGACACAAAATCGCAGACCATCATTTGACTTCTCAGCGAATAGTATGGGGGAGGCGAATGGTGCTTGGCTGGGGACTATGAAGCCTTTCTTCAAATGCTCGTCCAAATACTTCTTGACCTGTTCCAACTTTGGGCCCGAAATGGGATAGATGCGGCTGCGAGAAAGTTTTACCTTGTCAGCCCCGTCTATAAATTCCAATTTGTGATCACATTCTCGGTGGGGAGGCAATTCGTCTGCCTTAGATCTGTCGAATACGTCTAAGAAGTCATGATATTCCTTCGGTAACTTCTTCTTGACGTCCTCGAGGGTTAATTCCTCCGTGTTATTGACTCGGACAGCCGTGTATAATCCACAGCATTTCTTATATTTGAGTTTCGAATGGCATGGGCACGGTCCATTGACTGGTATCCGCGAGTTTCGAACGAACGATGGCGGTGCAGAGTTATGAATCTCGCTTGGTGTTATGCTGAACAACTTATTTGCCTTATTACTTGTCAGCATGTGAAACGCAGATGCTCCTATTTCTACGATATTCAGTGTATCTGGTGACGAGGTTCGTTGTTCCTTTGCGGCCCTTGAACTAGAAGTCCTTCGTGGTTTAGAAGGCTGCTCAGAGGAGGATGGTGACTCGGAGGCGGTCTCGTAGCCCTCGTCTTCGCACGTAGGAGTCGGAGGTCGCTTGAGAGTAGGTGAGGGAGGTATTGATGAACTTGGTGGACTTGGTGTAGACAAGAAAGACAAATCCTCCGGTGGTGACGTTTGATTCTTATCGTGCTCGCAACGACCGGGCACGAATAGAATCTTGTTCTTTAACATATCCAGCAAGACTCCATGCTTGTTCATCCATGGTTTACCCAATATCAAGTCGTGTTGTATGAGAGCGATCAACATGGGGCATGTCCCTTCCCTATGGCCATTGACGTCCAGTCCAGAAAGGAGACAGTGTGTAATAGGTCTCTTGAACAGTTTTCCATCATAGCCTCGCAATGACTTGGGTACAGACAGTGAGACTACTTCGAGTTCCAATTCTTTGCATGCTTGGGCCACGCGAGACTCATTAAGAACGGTGTTGACCCCCGTGCAGCCGCTGTCGACCAGGGTGTCCTTGAAAACGCATTTCTTGTCCTGTGAGAATAGTGTAGCCACTGTCCGAAATGAACGGCGTGCCAATGAATCGTTGAGAGTATCCACTAGGCACACTTCGTCGTTGCCTCTTTCCGTGTCTTTGAAAGAGGCTAGGCGTTTCCCGAGTCGAAAGAGTCGCCAGACTCAGCATCGTGATACTGTTCCTCGTTGTCAATGAGGTCCTCAGTGTCATAAGCCTCAATGACATGCAGTCTAGCGTCCAACGCTGCTTTCTTTCCGACCTGGGTCTGCTCATTTGAGCAGTTCTTCTTCTGATGGCCCGAACGTCCACATTGAAAGCACACATACTCTTCCTTGACCTTGATCACAGGGGTGAAAGGTGTCTTGTTAGCAGAGGTGAATGATGTGGCCGATGTAGCAACGGGAGTGATACGTCTTGTCGAGACGACATAGCTGGGTGAAAGACGGCCGGAGCGAGATGTATAGGTCTTCTTTTGGACCAGAGCCTGTTTAGCGAGTTCCGTCTGTTTATCGAGATCCTGGGACCGCAGAGTGTTGTTCGTCTTGATCAAGTAGTCTCTCATTGAGAGGAGTGTGATGAAATTTGCACTGAGGCCGCTGACACCGATAAATTTGATGTTGAGTTTGGGATTCAATTTCTTTGCGAGATCATCCATTAGCGTGCTCTTATTGATAGCCAGCTCTCCACCTAATCGCTTGAATTTTGTGAAGAAATCGCGGAAAGGCAGCTCTGGCTGTTGGGTCAGAGAGTCATATTCCCGCCTAGCGTTTGCGCGACGGTCGATGTCCTGATAGGACTCAGCGAGGTCATCCATGACGTCCTTGACTGTCATATATGGATTGGAGGAGTCGGGTTGACGACGAATGGCGACTGTCTCCTGGGCATCGCCTCCAACACGGTTGACGACATAGATAATCTTAGACCGCTCAGTTGGGTAGTGGTCTTCGTTAACTATGAGTTTGTCCAGGATGGCGTTCGACCAGGCCTGTCAAGTAGGGTCTACACCGTCTGTAAACATTGCTGGGTCCGGCATGCGAGTGAACTTCTTCGTCTTGTTGGTTGCAGAAGGAACTTCGGCGGGGGCGAGGGCGGGGGAGGCCTGACCAGACCCAGCCTGCTTGATAGGCTCGTTCGAATTGAGTTGTGCATGTTCTGCATCCAGGTACTTCTTCTTGTATACACGAATGGTGTCGTGAGATTCGGAGAGTTTGGTCTGGAGGCGATCGACTTCTTCATGCAATTGGTCTCTCTCTTCCTCGACGCGAGACTTCTCTTTGCTCAACGTGTCGTAGTGGATGCCTACATGAAGGCACTGGTCTCGCTCATAGCGAAGGTCCATTAGCATTTCCATGACATCGTTTGGTCGCTTCTGGGACCACTGTTGCAACTGGGCAACGTTGGAAATCTTTCAGACGTTCTCTATGTCAGTGACGTCATTTTCTGGCACGATCGAATAGCGCCTATCCTTTGCTTGCTTCTTCACTGTCTTGAATGCGTCTTTTATGTTCGTGCTTTCTGACATATTGAATGATTTTCTTTGAAGAGGAAAGAAAAGAAGGAGAGAGTGCTCAAGTTACTTCGAAAAGTAAGGCGGCAGTCGGGCAGAAGGTGTTAGAGAGAATCGAAGTGTTTTCGTTTTTGTTTCGATGTTGAAAGAAAAAAGTGTCAAAAAGCTGCGGGATGTCGGTTTTCTTTGTTTCTGATGCAACTTTTTTGTTTGCTGACCGTTTGACACCTAGCAAAGAATGTGAATGCTTTGAAGTGTGTTCTTTGTGAAGGTGTTGTTCTGATGGGGTGGTTTGTTGACAAATTCAGGTGTGAAGCCTCGGCGGGGTAGAATTTGCGGGCAGAGAAGCAGTATCAGCCTCAGAGAAGGTTTTCTTGCGGAGGGTACTGTGAAGACGTTTGTGAACCGAATCGAGCGCCGTTTAGATCCCTTGTATTGAAACGTTTTGTCCTTGAAATGAGACGTTCAGAACTCGGTTTGGATGTGTGGTTAGGAAAATTTTTGTGGTGGTTGGTTTTGGTGATTTCTTTCTCATTCGTTAACCTTACGAATGTTCCAGCTATTCTTTATCCTCTGGCTGTCACGAGACCGTTTTTCGCCTTGAAAACGATTTACCTGTATGGTAGACTAACTCAGGGATACGATGTCTCATCAATACTAAGTTCTTGACAAAGCTTCTGTCAGTCAACTTCTTTGAATTCGATTGCTGTCACGAATGGAGTGAGGGTGATCTAGTTGTAATGTTAGAACCAGTACAGAGTTAAGTCATGTAGATGTATTGAATAAGACAACTAGATACAGAACAACTATGTACTGGGAGGGAAGGCCATATATGTATGGCTGAGTGAACCTGCCAAGGCACGCTAAGCCTAAAAGGGATAGTGTGTCAACAAAGGAATGCTAACACAGGCAGATGTCATCAAGGGATGCGGGGTACGCTCGTAACATGATAGGGCTAGCGTAGGTGTCAAAGGTACGAGATGTCAAGGGATGCAGAGTACGCTCGTAACAGTAACTATAAAAGTGTTTATAATTAACGTTCTCTTGTTATTAACAGACGTATCGATTCGAGAGCACTCTTATAGATGTTTAATCATCTTTTAAAAGAATATAACATATGAATAAAGGTGATTGACCTTCTTACGCTGATCATGATCTATTATTAGACGTCAGTCTAATTCACAATAGATGAAATGCTCGTATAATCAACAATGATTATAAAGTCAAAACTTCTTTAATGTGTCGATCTCGATGATCTCCTCGTCGTGATTTCATATCTTAAAGATCTTTTTAATCTTTAAGAAATATGTTAAATCCTTGATGTATATATAGAACTTTTCATGGGTCGAAACACGGCTTTCTGATAAGATAGTATTCAATTCGATAATTAGCTTTTTCTGAGAATTCCTATGAACGTATTCGCCCTCGTTCGTAGTCGTGCTTTTAGTAACACGTGAAGTATCATTATAATGATATATGATGTTTATTCTATAAGGCGTAGTAAGGGTGTTGTGAGTGGGAGTTTGATTGGCGATGAAGGTGTTCAAATTATGGTACTATAAATTGTACGCGAAATTTTCAGGGTCCACTAGACTGAAAAACCCTAGCCCAGCCTAGCCAGCCAAAAGGGTTAGGCTGAGGCTGGGCTAGCCAATCAGAGGCCTAGGGCTGGGGCTAGGCTGGCTAGCCCCGCCTCAGCCTAGCCCAGCCTTTTGGCTGGGCTACTGGAAACCCTACTCGTAACTCCTCAAGCATCGCATCGCATCGGCTGGCACGATGACGGTTTTATACCTTGTAAGGATCCGCTGCTCGGGACGTGTAAAATGAATCGGGCGAATAATGGAACACCCATATAACAGCGGGAAAAAAGTCTCCGTCGGCATGGCCCAAACCCCCCGTATGCCCCTCGTTGCGCGCGCACGCAGCGCAAGTAAGCACGGACGTTGACGATTTGCGAAATTTTTCTGGGCCCGAAGCTCGCCCCCGGCGTGACCGTTTTTGGTATGGAGCGTTTTTCTCTCGATATGGTTCCGATTGGGGGACGACTGGTCGCCATGTAGAGATAGTACCAAAGCTACATGATCGATATGGTACCCTCTACATCCGATCATCAAAGTCTTGATGCTCGTATTATTATATAAGCCTGTCGTGCGCGCAGTAACTCAATACCTACTCTTGTTATAAGTGAGGTATAAAAAGTCTATAATCCTATTGTTCAAACGTGTTACTAGCTTGACACTTTACAGATAAAAGCATTCGATCAGTAAGAGAAAAGACTATTGATGTGATGCTTCAAATTCGATCTCTTTGAATTTTCAAAATCGTCACGGCGCTTTAATAAGAATCCACATCAACATTTATAGCGATGGCTCCATCTTCAACATACACGGGCAAAGAAGTCAAACGCGGGAAGATATGTCGCAACCCTTCTTCTCCAAAGCAGCCACCCGCACGGTAGAATTCCTGGCAACAAATGAGATCACCCCACTCTGAAACAAGTTGCATATGGCTCCCGTCTGAGACAACCTCCGTCAACCTCCAGCCTTGGTTTCAGGTGCTTGGCGACTGATTTGGTTATGAACTACTCATTCTAGGAAAGCCTAGGCGCCATTGATTCGCCGAGCCTTTTACGACCTTTGAGCTTGGTGGTGGAGAACTTCCGCAACGGTCCTGAACTATTATAAGACTGCCGACCTAATTGAAGTCCCCAGTACCATGGAGGCTTCCGAAGCACTTGTCAAGTGAGCCCAGTAATAGACCAAGAAACACAATTGTGGTACGACACCCCTCCGATTTTCCAATTTGCCTGCCCTTTAGGCTGGACGAAATCCGGACCTAGCGTACCGATCAAGGTATCCCCACATTAGCTCCTTTTGTCAAACTCACGGACAGGCGCGCGACGACCGGAAAATCAAAACAGGGATGAAGAGGCGGGAAAGAAGGAAAGAAGGAAAGAAAGGGAGTTAGAGAGATAGAAAGAAGGGAAGGAAGGAAGAAAGAAAGAAAGAAAGGAAGAAAGGAAGAAAGGGTGGATGGAAGAATCTTACAGCTATCCATTGCGGGCAGGAACATCTGCACGCAGGTCTCAACGGGGATACTTTCAAAATCAATCGCTGGTTCATTGCACCCTGCGGACGTCCACACCGCGGCGACGGCGATGCCGACCCCGTTATCGCCAGTGCTCGTTGAGAGCTTTTGTTCGAGGGGAGAATCCTTGACGGTGTCCTGGCCTAGGACATAACTCTCGCTCCGCCACGACTGGCAGAGGGCTGTGATTTGCGTGAGAGCCAGGTCGCGGCTGAACATGGTATAATTGGCGTTGTCGGTGGGATTGCACCTCAACGTCGGCGTCGGCGCGGAGAGGGACGGGAGCGTTGTGGTGGGTGGAGGGCAGTCATTGACGGTGGGCTGGATCGTGTAGTCGCAATTCGTGACTGTTTGCCCGTCAACCGTTAAGGTAAGGAAGCGCACGCCGATGCCGTCGCAGTTGCAGTAGTTCGCGAGGGTACAGGCTGTCTCGTCCGGATAGGAGACGAAGGCGCAGGCTGGGATGCCGTTTTCGCCGGGGATGTTGGTGGGGGCTGGGGTTGTGGTGATAGGGTTGATGGTTTCGGCGGGGAGAATTTTGTAGTTGCAATTCGGTGTTATCGTTGTTGTTGTGAGGCCGGTGGAGGGAGGGAGGGTCGGAAAAGTGAGAAGACTGCTGGAAGAGGTGGACAGAAAACATTCACACCATCCTGTTGGGGACATCCATGGGGCTCCGTCGTATGTGCATGTTGGTCTGGGAGGGTATAGAGCGCCTAGATCAACGATTGAAGCGAGGAGTGCTTGTTGAATTGTGAGCCAGGAGGCATTTCCATAGTTGAAGTATGGTGTGATGACCGGAGCGCACGAGCAGCCAGACACAGTACCTGAGCTAGTGCATGTGCCGATGGTGACGATTCCTAGACAACTTGAATCCTGGCAAGCCGGAGCATTTGAGCCGGTAGGACATGAGCCTGATGTAATGGAAGTAGCCGTAGATGTCTCGTCAAAGTCACTGGAAGGAAGCGTATTGATTGTGGCGATGGTCTGTTGGTGGTTCAGCGCTTCGTCGAATAAGACCAAGAACAACACCGCGACGGCCGTGATAGTGGCATCAGAGAATGCGACGAGTTGTGTAAGAGACCGGCCAGCATTGAACACCGATTGTAGAGATGCCGCCAGCGCTCCGCCTGTGACAAGTGGTGCTATTTTGTCGATAGTCAGAAAATTTATAAGATCGTTCGGTAGGGCCGCCATGGCATCTGCAGCAAATTGGGGTGCGCAGTCGCTTAAGCGTTTGTGCTTCTTGCTTTCCGTACTACATGGCTTCTCGGCTTGATCCTGTAGCCAGATCAAAGCTGTCGGATCTTGAATTCGAAGCAAGTAATTCCCATTTGTCGCTACACTGACCTGGACTGCAGTCCCAGTCAACGCATTCGGATTTATAGGGGCTAAAGTGATGGTAGAGGTGGCTGTTGGGATTTCTGTGATTGGAACCTCCAATACAGGCTCATTGGTGGCGGCGAGATCTATGTCTGAAGCCTGCTGGGCTGCTTTAATAGAGGATGCAACTTTTGCTGCAAGGTTGACACGGATGGGGACTTTGCCGTCTTGTTTGTATAGTTCAATAATCATTTGTGCAAATGCGGCGAGAAGTAATCCACCTGCGAACAGTGCAAACCCCACTGCTCTGCTCTGTAGCTCATAGTCGGCCCCTAGGAGTGCGTCTTGAATGCTGCTCTCGCATCCCGTATTGTCCGTGTTACAGGTGCCTTCAATTGTTGATCCCAGGCTGCTGATGAGCTCAGGACCAAGGTACAGATCGATATCACCATTGTAATCTTGATGAAGTGCTAGTGCTCCGCCGGTAGGCAGGGCCGGTCCATTGGTCTGCAAGACACATATCAGTTCCGCAATGGCTGTTACGCTGTAGACGCAGTAACAATACCAATGTACTTGTAACAATGTTGTCTGGGTCTTGAAGGTAGATGGTCTCTTGGGCATACACAGTTTCTAGCAGCAAGCCGATGACTGCACATTTTCCGAATAGCATCATGTTTCTGAATTTCTTGGAAATTCCGCTGATGGAAGGGAGAAAGACTGCATGCAAACTCTTCACTAATTGATGAGGAAGGGATACTACAAATGAGAGAACATGTGATGGCCTTGAGAAGACGGGCAAGTTGGAGATATGTGAAGTCAAGAAAGATGCGGCCGATGGCTTCTTTAGTCACATGACAGGTGCAATATTACGAGTAAAGCGTCTGACTCTTCTCGCGCATTTTAATGATGATAGCACAAGAGGCAGTAGGAGGATGGATGAAAGTGAATGCTTCGTTGTACTAAAAGTTGGATGCTAATGAGTAATAACAAAGATAACAATATTAATTAATAATATTCATCCTGGGTTGGAGCACAGATACATGTACACTATCGTGCTCTTCACTTTACTTTATTAATTGTGGATCCGCGGGAAATAATAGAGTAGAGCTTGACAGTTGATTTCTAATATCAAGTTTGATCCTTAATAATATTAATGGCGCTGGTCCAATGCTGGAGTCGTTTTTACCTTAGTTTTCTGTTGGCAAGGGGCACTGGTGCATATTGAACATGTGTCGAGCGAAAGACTGTTCAATTCTTAATAATATTAATAGCAATCACGATAGCAGTAGGATCGTAATTATAAATACCTATAGGCTATAATATGGTAATCTTAAGAAGTCGATGTTTTCGCCATGGCATCTAGTACGTAATGACGATTGCATCACTCAGCCCTACGAGTACTCGTATTAGCGTATTCAAAATCCATTTCGTTTCTTGGCATTGGAGGTCCGACGCAACGTCGTATACATTTTTGTACTGTAGCTACTTCATAAACCCACAACCAACTTGCAAATATTTCAAATAAACAAAGTTTGAAGCTATACACACCTCAGGCCCGTCATGTCTCACAATATCCGTGTTGGTACAAGTGCTAAGAACAAGGTCGAGCATCTTTTTTACTTCAATTAAAAGTCTTCTGCAATTACTAAAGAGCTATGCTTTATCGATATACAATATATCACTCGTACTGTTCAGTTTGATAAAGACTTTGAGAACTTTCTTTAATACGCGATTAATTGTAACAAGTGTGATCAATATGCGTAATAACATTTCAAGCATACAGCTGAAGAATATATCTTCGAGAAAGATTACGAGGCCTTAAAACGAGATCTTAAGGCGTGATCTTTGAAGTATAATGATGAATAGTGTGCTATAGTAAGGCGCAATCATGTATATAGATTCATATTTGACTATTTGAGATATTCATAACTTGTTTGTGGATTTATGGAGTAGATGCGCATGCTACAGTATAAAAATGTATGAAGCGGTGCGTCGAGTCTTCAGTGCCAAGAGACGAAACGGATTCTGAATACGCTGATACGACCTAGTCTAAGGCCTGTTGTACCTTTAGCTACGGTATGCTTCTGGTTCAGCCTCATTTCTGCATTGACCATTTTAATATAAATTTTTTTTTAATTGCCCGCTATCATTGATGCTTATTTTCTATTTGAAATTCAAGGTATTTGATATTCAATAATGTTGTGATTTGTTTCTTACCCTGTTGGAGTTCTTGCTTCGGACTGGAATTCACTGATCCGAAATCAGTAGCTAGACTACTCGTCCAGAACATCGGGCACCTTGCTGCTTTGTCCAGTGCAGTTTGGAACCCAAGATGCAACGCACTGCAGTGCTGTACATATGAGACCGTCACGGATACTGACAGTGCCAATGAGAATGCAGTGTCCCCTTCCCGCCCTGTACTTGGCTTAGCTAGCTGAGTGAGAGTCTATCCACTTTCCTCATGCTCCTTTGTTCATGGAGAAATCGTACGCCAGAGTAGCTATTAACCGAAAGCTTGACCAACGGGCAATCGCAATATCAACTCCAAGGATATTCCTGGTGGCATTCTGGTGGTGTATGAGCACATAGAATTTCATTATGTTATAGTGCAACATGATAACATCAAACGACGTCGGATTACTACCGAGGAAGCGCCAAAGTCAAAGTCTAAGTCTCTGTCGAGCTTTTACCGACATTGCTATGTAACACAAGAAATCAGACTGGTGTCTTGATATCTTGTTGGATGAAAAAAGCCTTGCGCAGGTTCCGGGTACCTTGTTCCGATCCTGATTTTATTCTCTACTACTTTTCAAATGGCATCCCCACGCCCAAACAGCCCAAACAGAGATCCCCAATTCTTTGAAGATTCTCACGGAGCTCACAGTAGTTACGTCTTGCTTATACGAATTCCTTCCCATCTCTCCCTCTCTTGCTATGCGTCTGTTAATGCTATTTTCCCTTGTGGTTTCTTTAGGTCTAAGCAACGCCATCATCTTTGATGCCTCATGTGCCGGTAAGAGACATTCATTGCTAGAGTGACCTTAACGCTATATATACTGATGGCCCTTTTCAGCCTACGATGCACTTTTGAAGGATGGATTCACCACAGCCTTCACGAACGCGAACTATGCACAAGAAGCTCTACTTAGGAATCCTTTAGAGCCCGGAGTCAACGATGTAGCAGGCTGGCTCTTCGGTTCGTCTTCCAATTATGCCGTAGCGCAAACACGCCTGGAGAATGTCGGAAATATACCATCCAGCTTCTCATATGATAGTATGTTACATTGACGACTCCAGGTTGTAGAATGACGAGCTAAGCTGCAATAGAGACGGACAAAAGTAACTTGGCAGATATTGTAATTTACTGCAACTTCGATCGCTTTCAATCAACTCCCCGAGGGTTCTACGACCTCGACACTGGCGCCTATAGTCGCATCTCCAATGATAATTTCCAGGGATGTAAGACCGGCAAAGCACCTTCCGGAAATGATCCACCTGCGGCAATGACTATCAACTACGAACGCCCGGGGACGGTAAATTGCAAACGCCTTCGGCAATACTCTCATACCGTAACTAACAAAATCGATACAGCTGACCACGATGGATCTCTGTAATTGGTATCTGGAATTAATCCTCACAGTCCGTACACATGCAGCCGGAACCTCATAATGGTTCCTTTCGCTCACGGTGTCTTAGGAAAGGTTTCAAACGATAGGAGACGTTGCTACGCCAGGTGTACTGCAAAGAATCGACTCCGATCCCGACAACTCCGATCCCGACTACTATGACTCTGACTCCGAGGACGGGGCCACGAGCATGGATGCAGCCACGCTATTCGACACGACGGCCCTACACGAAATGACACACAGCAAATTTGTAGGCATACTGCAGCAAGATACTGGCGTGGGCGAACAATACGATTGGATACCCTGCACGAGTCTCAAGAGTCCCTTGAATTCAGGTACGTATATCGCTTTCGGATAGACTATTCTAATCGACCTGTGCGTACATATAGAAAGTCTAGCTCTCTTCGCGCTAGCGGTGTATCTCATGATGAACGGCTACAACATTCTGGAAGACGGACAACTGTTGGCCGTGGCGCAGCAACTCTCCCGACGAAGCAGCCTCTTGCGGGATGAAAAAGAAGTATCGCTCCGTTTCGGATATGATGGTGAGGGGCGGAACGGCACGGTATGGGTAGCCTGAATGGGATGAGCACATAGGCATGATAGGTACTATAACAGAAAAAGATGCTTCTCTATATCAAAACTGCTTCAGTTACAAAGTACAGGATCAGAGCAACTGTGGTCAGGGTATTATTACCTAACTACGTCAGGTTTTCGATTCCTAATGGCGCTGGTACAATGGTGTGTTGGTTTTGTGTTTTATCCCTGCGCTCGCGAGCCTGCAGTTCTCTGAACCACACCACGGCCCACATGAGTATTGCGTTTCAATTGGTGAGCTTGCGGTGGGCGTTAGATGGGGATCGCTCACTCAAGTCCCTACGAGGACTTGAATGGAAAGAGTCGTCCAAGGGGGAGTGGTGGCTGGGGGATTATGGGCTGCAGCGTTTGAGAGAAAGCTGGCTTGAGCTGAATGCGAAGATACAATGCCAGAAGGGGTTGAAAGCCTGTTACTTGTGGCCCAAGTGCTGGATGACAGTGTGTTCCGCAGCCTGAGATGCACCTGAAAAGCCTGTGAGTATTTGGTATCTCAGGCCGCCCCGGTTTTCTTCCTACCTGTTGCAAGGTACTTTTAGGCTCGATAGAGATTCTTGAAGATCAATCTATGCGTTCCAGTGGTAGTTGTTTTAGGGTTCCACGTCGCCTTCCCGATAATAGGGCTATACTTATCTAAGTACTCGTATAGGAAGCTTCTAGCGAGTGCGGAACGAGGCGGCTGCCAAGCCAAGTCTAAACCAGGCAACATAGCCGAAATATCACATACGCTAATATTTGGAGAAAGCAGGAAGTTCGTGATACAGAACCTCGAGAACTCCATGCATCTACTGCATTGGACTCTCAGGCCATACCACCACCCTTTCACATTCCCATCATGAACATTTCAACTCTTAGGCAGCATGATCAGGATTCGCAGGAGCAGGACAATCGTGCTCCCGGTCCTACTCTTTAGCCTGATATGGCTCGTCTTCAGGGGCCATCTCGCATGGCTACATCACCCTTTCACAGCAGCTACCAACGGCACATCGGCCGATGAAGTCCCTCCCTCGCCCTTCCAACCCGGTCTCATCGAGTTCTGGGACTCCACCTCCCGCGCCCTGGTCGAAACGAAGCCCGACTGTTCCCTTCCGACCGAGCCCATCCAAGCACCTTTGAATGATTTCGCCGGCCTCAAGAAAGGTTTCGACTTCCGCCCGGACCTGCTGCAGATACCGCAACAAGATGTCGACAAAATGCGAGACGCCCATGCGCGCTTCGTGGCTCAACTTCCAGAGCTTACGCAAAAGCTTCCATACGCAGCAGGCACACAAGGCATTGTCGTCGCCGCGTCCGGCGCTCTGTTACCGGTCTTTCTCGTATCTTTGAAGATGCTACGGCGCACGGGGTCACTTTTGCCCGTCGAGGTTTTCATGGAGTCGAAGGGCAATTACGAGAAGGAGATCTGCGAGATAGTGCTACCGCCCATGAACGCAACGTGCATGATCCTGTCAGAGGTTCTGGAAGCTGTGCCCCAAAGGCTGAAGATGTCGAGATACCAACTGAAGGCTTTGGCACTGGCGTTTTCTTCATTCGACGACGTGCTCTTGCTCGATGCCGACAACTTGCCCGTTGAGCAGCCTGAAGATTTCCTGAACTCCGAGCCCTTCTTGTCGAAGGGCTTCGTGAGCTGGCCTGACTACGTACGTATACTTTGGCCCACTCGACATCTTCTTCCCAAGCTGACAGTCTCCAAGTGGGCCAACACGGCCTCCCCCAAATTCTACGAGATCTCCCTGCAGCCCATACCTCCAACCTCGGAACGGGCAGCTTCCGAAGCGGGTCAGCTGCTCCTATCCAAGAGCAAACAGGCATCGACCTTGCTCCTGATACTTTACTACAACTACCACGGACCCTCCCACTACTACAAGCTCCTCTCCCAACGCCCGGCCCTCGACGGAGACGGCGAAACGGACAAGGAGACCTACCTCGCCGCAGCCACGACCCTGAACGCATCCTTCCACGCCGTCACCACAAAGGTCGAAACCCTCGGCTACACGCAGGTGCACGACAACCAGTTCAAGCGCGCCGGAATGGTCCAGCACAACCCCTCCGACGACCACGGCAAAAACGTGCTCCACGACGCGGCGATCGGAACCGTCCGGCCGTCCTTCCTGCACGCCAACACGTACAAAATGGACGCGGCGGCCATGCACGACGTCTTCAACGTGGAGATCCGGAGCCAGCGGATGTGGGGGCCGGCGAAGGAGATGGTGGCGCGCTTCGGCCGGGACGTGGAGAAGCAGGTCTGGGCCGAGACGCTGTACACGGGCTGTCACCTGGAGCACGCGTTCGGGGCCTGGGCGAACAAGACGCACGTGTGCAAGAAGATTGGGAGGGTCTATAAATTCTTATATAATTGAGGAGGTTTTGGGGTTTGGGTTTGGGTTTGGGTTCGGGTTTGGTTTCATTGCCTGGTGTGATGACCGACGACGATTGGGACCAATTGAGGATGTTTTTTGTTCGCTTCGCTTTCGCGAGGCATTTACGGAGGCGCTCTCTTTCTTCTACATACTGGATACCCTGAAAGAAAGAAATAAAGAAAGTATGCCCTTTTTTTTCCCCTCCTTCCAGAATTCGATACCAGGATACACACGGCAACATTGAATAGATGAGACATTAACCGTAAACATTTGTCAGCACAAGGCAAGTGATGAGTACACAAATCAAAAGAGTCAATGTAAGCCCCGTAGAAGTTATGGATTGATTATTTCTACTTGCTATGGATTAAAACCAGTAAGTCAAGAACACTGCTGTCGTCAAGGCTGCCGAAAAACAAGAAAGTGGTATCAAATGCTACTTGCTGTTCGTGTATCGCACATTCCAACCGTACGAATCTATCAAAAACCAATGGAAGGGTATCATGCTGAAATGAGGGTGCAGGTCTCAGTATCCTCGGCGCACAAGTAACCTTCAGTAGTAAACTTTCTCCTGGTAGATGGGAGGTCTTGCAGTCTCGTGATCCCACACCATCTTGCCCTTCTCGTCGAACCCAGCGCCCTCGTCAGTCATGGGAATGACCTTGCTTGAGTGGCGGCATTCCTGCCGACTGACGCCCATCTCATCCCTTGGAATCCACAGAATTGGTGTAGCGCTCGAGATTGCAGGATTATAGAAAGCATCGCGCTCGACCTCGGGAGCATATTCGATTTCCGCGAAACCTCGGGGTACGAGACGGCGTAGAGTATGGTAGTCCGTGTATATCTGCGGGAAAAGGAACTTGGTAACGAAGTTAGGCTTCTTATGGGGTGCGGCCGGGAGGTCTTTGCTGTCGGTATCGGTACTATTACCAGCCAATCTGTCTTTGGCAGTGACTTGAAGGCCTTTCTTATCAGTCATAGGATCGCCGTTGGTATTGCCGTTTTCAAGGGAGAGAAGAGACTCTTCCTCGGTCTGGAGCGATTTTGGCAGATACAGGAGTAGAGGGTCAATGGCCGAGTTCAGTGAGAAATGGAACAACACGAGGAAAATGAGGTAGATAATCATCAGGATCAGAGGGCCGATGGCGGTTTTGATAGCAAACAGTCCGATCAGACAGATGATGGCGAGGTAAACTCCAGTCGTTGTCTGTTGCAGAGCGCGTGGGTAGACGAGACCTTGGGTGTCGATATTGGCATTGTGCACATACAACATGTTGTAACGGTAAGCCAGGTAGATCAGATAGAGGCCGATGGTTGCAAATCCCAAGACCAACGGTGCAATGATCGAGTAGGTGATTGCTGTCAAGAGGTTAGCTGTGCAACACATACCAAGACGATATCGTCACTCACCAATAGTAGTCAGGAGCGTGTAGATCGGGAAAACGGTGCCCCAACCAAGTCCAGTGAGAGTAGTGAATCTTTTGTACATCTTCCTTGGCGTGCTATCGAGGAATTTGCCCAAGAGCTTGTACAGAATCAACCCCACTAACTGCAGCACAGCACCAGAACTGATGATCAGGCCCTGAAGAATGAAGTAGGATATGTAGAAATTGGAGGCTTTAGGAAGGTCTTGACCTAGGAGAGAAGTGACCGAGGAAGGATCGCCGATGATCGTGACGACTGAGGCCGAGGCGGACGACGTTACAGTTGTCACCAAGAACACTTGAATCACCTGGAAGAGGAAGTAGGTGTTTTGCACACGGAGCTCGACACTTGAAAGCGATGGTTTCCCAGCCACTTTCGCCATCTTTCTCAGAATGATGGGCAATAAAGCCATCAATACCGCGAGGAGGACGGAGGGAAGAAGACCCTGGACAAGTCCAAGAATGACAGATGGAATCTTATTTATGAAACTGAGCCATGGAAGCAACGGCCCTTTGGCTGGCGAGGTAGCCGTAGCTGGCGTGCCTTGCGAGAGAGCTGAGATGTTAGAAAGAGCACCCACGAAAGCCACGGGAATTGCCCAAAAAATGATGAGCGCAGTGACGAAAGCGGAGGTAGCGATATTCCTGACAATCCTTGAAGCCCAGTTGATCTTTAGGCTACCCCAGATGACTTCTTCCGGGCTGATGCCAATAAAGCGGGGTGACATCTGTAAGGGCTGATGATGGGCAAGACTCTGATACGCTGCTTGCGCCTCGGTCTGGGTATAAAACTCGACGAAGACGGAGCCGATGAATTTGCCTTCTCCTGCACGGTAAGACGCCTGCTTGGCATCAATCATGGGAATCAAGCGCTCGAGTTCAGATCTGCACCAGTTGATAGTGTCGACCTTTTTGCCAATCAGGAACTTGAGGCGGTGAGTCGGTCGCTGTTTCGGCTGGACCCAACGAGCGGCTACGGAGCCAGATTCGCCATCAACACCGTTGTTGGTGAGTTCAGCCCCCTCCTCATGATGGCCACCCTTCTTGACATCCTCGAGACGAGCCTTGTTCGACATGGTGACAAGCTTGGTTTCCGCAGCTTCAAGCTTCATGGCAGCCTTGTCGCGTTGGTTGACGAGGTCTTCGATCTCTTCGCAGTCGTTGGCGATCCAGAGGTTCTTGACTTGCTTCCCAAAGATACGGCGCAGCTTTCCCTCATCAAGGTAATCTTTAGGCACCGAGGTGAAAAGAACCGTCCTGGAAGACATGCGATTCGCGTATAGCGGCGAGAGCAGGTAAGCTTGACGCAGATTGATGTAATAGATGCTCTCGCGCATGACGACGTAAAATACGAAGGTGAAGAAGATCCAGGCTATGAATGTGTGGGCGTAGAAACGATTCTTGGTATTTGTAACGTTACTGAAACTGATGAGGTCCAACTGCTTCTGGCCTCCGCCGCCTGTCGCATTGACAGGGAAGAGGACCGGCCATGTGATGAGACAGCCGACGAAGCAGACGGCGGCAGAAACTTTGAGATATCGAAGCAGGAGGAAGCCATCGAGAGAGTGGTGATTGAGGACATAGCTGTCTGGAATCTTGTTGAAAGTGCCAATCCAGTTGAACATGCCATTGGGAAGTTCGGGAGATCGCTCCCTGTAAAGATGGAGTGTCAGCCTTTTGAGTTTGGCGATGGGAGGCAGGAGTGGTTATGGCTTACTGTGGACGAAGTGAGCCAAGATAGCTTCTGGGCGAGTAATTGCGCTTGAGCCTGGGTCGAAGACAGAGAAAAAGCGAAGTGTAGATGACGGCGACCAGCAAGATGGGTATCAGGGTGGCGACTAGTTGAGAAAGGGAGGCGGAATTCTTGGTGCTATCAGTTGAGGAGCCTGCCTAGAATTGAGGTCAGCAATGAATTGGGGAATGATTGTCGAATGCATTTTTACACTGGCTCGCGGGAGGATGGCATGGTGAAGGGAAGTGGCTTTGTCCATTGTTGATGGGCTCTCTCGGAGAGGGAGAGAGATGGAGGTGACTCGCAATGCACAGAGGATAGAAGTTGAAATGTGTGCAGTGTAAAGTTGTAGATAATTTGATGAGAAGAAAATGAATGTTGTTGTTTGTTGTTTAGTGGATGATCAGTTGGCGAGGCCAATAGACGGGAATGTGAAGGTAAAGGGTGCTCAGGGTCCAATGTGGCTTTCCCTGTTTTTGTGTTGTTGTGTTGAGTGTTAACAGACTAGTCTTGGCGCATGCAGCAGCAATTGCCAGCAATCTCTTTTTTTTAGCCCTTTTTTTTATAATTATCAACTAAGGTACCTTATCCAATCCAATTGATTGAATGGGACGAATGTAAACCGGGGTTAAGAATGAGAATGACGGGTTTGAGATGGGCTGATTTCGATGCGAACGGTCGACTGCTTTGGACTCGTGCCTGAGGGTCTTCGATTTTAGGATTCCAGCGCTCCCCTTTTATTATTATTATTATTCTTCTTCTTCCTTTGATGATTTACCCGCAATCGAGCAAATGCACGATGATGATACCACTTTTACACAAGTAGCCCCTCGATCTTGCCTCAGCCACAGCTCGACGAATGCCTTTGCGGGAGAATAAAAAGTCTAGAAGCACAGCGGGAACTTCCCATGATATTGCAGACCCTTGCACAGCTGAACTATGCTGACCGAACAGCTCAGATCACCAGATGTTGCTTGAAACTGGAGTCCGTGTCCTGTGACCTTTTACTTCTTTTTATTAAGCGCCCCTGACCTGGTAGTGGTAGGGCCGTAGGCTGGTAGGCTGATGGCGCCTCGCCGCCCTGGTCGTGGCTGTGCTCGCTGGTTCCTTCCGCTGTGGCACCCTGCCCAGAACCCTTGTTGGAAGGACACGGCGCACGCGCGATACAAACTAGGTAGTCTCGCCAGCCTTTTCACTTGCTGCACTTCTCCCTTTCTTCACTTCTCATCCTCCTGCTACGGAGTAAAAGCACTCCCGATTACTCGAGTAATAATAATTAGTTATCGTTATACTGGTCGCAATATTAATATTATTGCCGTTGAATTCTTCAGTCCATCGGCATAGTTGCGCCAGAAATCAAGTTTGGAGAATACTCGCGCGCCACACGGCCGTATTGTTGTAGGTAAGGTAAGTTAGAGTAGAGGGCGAGCCGGCGAGGCAAGAATCAAACGGGTGGAAAGGTGTCTGGCCTGAAGCCTTCTCCCACACCTTGCACCAAAAGTTGGAAAAGTCAATTTCAAATACGAAATAAAATTGACAGTAAGAATTGGAGAGTGCGTGCGTGGCCACAAGTACATACCTTACGGTATGCATGCGAAAGTACTGTCTCCGCAGCACTCTCTGCAGCTCTTATCTGATTAATCTTTTCATTGGACTTGTCCGCACTCTGCAGGCTCGCAGGCACATCCTTCCACTTTGAGACTTTGCCAACTTCCCTCAGCCGCGCTTCTTAATAAATGCATACGGCCATACGCAACCACACACGCACCCACTGCTCCGGAATTCTGCCATGCAAGCGCTCTCCTCGTATGAGCTCCCTGGGCCGCGCACTCACCTATCATTTTCGTGCACAAATACGTCCCCGAAATGGCTCCAAAGACTCCATGTTGATGGCAGACCATGCACCCACTGTGGACTCGGAATTCCAAGTTTTGGAAAATTGGACTGCGATTTGCAGAGCGCGAGATATCACTACCTCACTCCGTCTGCTTCCGATAGGGCCATCTTTCTGCTCTGTCATTTGCGCGTAATTTCTTGGCCTCTCGTTCCGCCTTAGCATGCTGTTTTCATTCTCGCACAAGCCAAAGTATTTAGAAGGCATTCCAGTGCGACAATCTGTGACTCCATGTTGAATGATTACGCACCGAGTTCAGTCGCTGGAGTCACCAGCTTCGGAAGGCTGCCAGCTGAAAACAGTCTGAAATGAAAGAAAGTATCCCTCCTTTCTATCGTGGATCAAATGACTGTGTATGAGTTATATCAATCCTTTTCCAGGCTTTGAGCCACTCTGCTCAGAGCTCGGGTGAAAACTTGAGGCTCGATGAGGGTACTTGCGTGATGGGGGTCCTTCTTATCGATAAACGGCGTTAGGCTTTAAAATTGTTCTTGACTGGAAGCCCTCTTCACTGTAGATTTGTTGTTAAGGCAATTAAAGCAGTTAACATTAATGAAAATGATACTAATACTGACGTTCAGAATGAAAAAGAAGACGCGAGACAAGAGTACAGCAACGAAGTCCCGTTGATGTGATATTACTCTATCGAGAAGAAAGATTGCGAAAGTGTCTTCGCAAAAAGACACGAGTTGTCGAGACCTTAGATCAAGATGACATATTTATACGTATCTAATACTCGTACTATTAATCATGACGAGCCTCCTTTGAAAGCTTGCTTTGAACCCATGTTTCGAAAGCGCAGCTACTCTAGGCCTGATATTAAACCTCTCCTTCTGAAGTTACTTCGACAATCATTTCATTCTCTCTATTATCTATCACCATTATTTCGTGAAGTCAAATATCTATTCTTACCCTCAGACATCTATTCAACACTAATAACATATCTAAAGAAGAGATAGATCGACTCAATTCGTAGTCTCTATCTTCTCGAATCGATAATCATATCTTATAATTAATCGTTAAGCTAAATAAGAAAAAGCTCGATAAATTCACGAATATTAAACTATAGAAGTTTAGACGCGTTATAAATTATATTGCTACTAATGAGTCTTTATTTTCTTTAATATTCGTATTATAATATTAATAATACGTTAATAGTTATAATCTTTTTATAAGATAATATTCTTCTTAAACACGATTTTTAATTTTAAGATATTAAGTTTCGACTGCTCGATTATTAAGATATCTGCTCGAGCTTGATTCTCATATATTCTTATTTTAACTTATTAACGACACGACGAAAATAAGATTTTATCTTTGTCGTTGATTCAAATTACGATACGTCTATTATTCTCTTTAACTTATGACTCGAAGATTCTTTAATAAAATTCTATTCGAAGTATAACAGAAACAAAGAGAGATTATATAGACTTATTATTAAATTTCTCTTAAAAAAATTATCTACGATCTCGCGTCGTAATTTATAAGCTTTAAACTTATATCTCTTTGCGTTCGCTCGCTATTAAAAGAAAGTTATCACTTAATAATCTTTTTATATTATTAAAACTTCTTATTCGTTCTCTCTATATTCTTATAGATTAATAATATCAACGTTCGCGTTCTCTTATTGTTAGCAGCGGGACCAAGAGGACAGCTGTCGCATGAGCCCGGAGGTTGCCGAGCGTAACCGAATCGCTCGGCATACGCATGCCAAGCGGATCCTTGGCGTGAGAAGCTTAAGAGGGCCATGCCCCGAAGTTTCCCATTTTCCTTCCTTAAGAATTAGTCTTACTATTAGATATACTATACGCAATATATATATCTTCGCTAAGTTCACATTGCTACACAACCCTAGCCTGTCTATATATATCTATATTATATAAGTCAGTCTAACAATAATATCGCTCTTATTCACAATATAAATTATATTAAATTAACTTAGCTTCTTCTTCTTCTCTCGCTCGACGACTCGAGTGAAGAATTTTATAAGCTTAATAACGTTGTCGACGATTTTAAACTCGATGAACGTCGTGCGAATTTCTTCGAAGTATTTGAAGTTTAGATAATCTATTATCAGTATATATAAAAGAATAAGATAGGGCTGAGCTAAAAAACCTTAATTTGTATGTGTAGTTAATAATCAAATCGTCAGTCCTACGCTTTTTGGCTAGACCCGCTTTGTTAGCCCGCTAGACCTTCCGAGCACCCTCATCAAAAAATTTGATGGTTTCTTTTTGCAACTTCAATCACTCTATTTCCTCTATATATAATTTCTTCAAATTTTTGTAAATTATAGAGCTCAACGTGCGCATTCTAACGCTGCAAGAATTATCAAATTTGGTCTGAGGGCGCTCGGAAGGCCTAAAAGACGCTATACGGGCGCTAACCGAAGGAGGAAATCAGATAGAATTTATCATTGGCTGCACATACAAATTTAAGGTATTTTAGCTCAGCCCTATCTTATTCTTTTATATATACTGATAAAAAGAATTAAATTATAATTTCATATTCTAATAATTATATATTAATTAATAATATTTATAGAATCTTAAAATCTACAATTGTAATTATTTGTATATATATATCTATCTATTAACTATTTAAATTGCAAGTCAAGCGACTTTAAATATTGATCGTTTTAATTTCTCGTCAATTGACCTATTCCCTCTCTGTTTATTTTTATGTGTCATGAGCGAAAGCTTCAAACTACTTTTGAAAATAAAATGAGGATGTCAGCGTTCGCAAGCGAACGCTGACATCCTCGTAACTTACGCTGTCGCGTAAGTTGATGATCTGGGTTGTCCGTGGACGATATCAATGCTGGCAGGGAGGGCCGCCGAGAAAGGACTCAATCCTACGGAGCTACTCTCAGAATACATTGGAGAATGAAGAATTCATCTTTTGGCTGCTCGTTAGATTGGTCGTTTCGGCCCACAGTGGAGGTTTGTCTTCTTTGGGAACGACTTTTGTCATTTTCAGCTCATTTCTACACCCGGGAGTACCATTATCAGCAGCCATCCTCTTCCAATATTGGTACCTTAACACTTTGTTTGGACCCTACATCCTCTCATAGGGAACTTTCCAGTTAGGACCTGTGATGTTGTGAAATCAATCGCCCAATTCATGAGCCTAGCGTGATAACCCCGCGCGTACCCAAGGTAGTCACCAAAGGTTTTCAGTCCAACAACGAGATCTGCGTAGATGGCAGATTGTTTCACTTCTCGACGCTACTCTCCCAGATCCGTTGCTTCGCCAGATATAGCGCTAACGGTCATACTAAGATCATCGCTCCATATTACGATCGCAAGAATACCCTCTCTTAGGAGATGGACTCGTGGATGCAGTTCTACAATAAGGCCCTGTTGTACTGTCAAGCTTGTCGGGGTTGCGACCTCGAAAGAACACAATTTACAGCTTCACAATTCAAGAAATTGGTTGAATCCAAGCATGAGGCCCCGCTGATTGCAATCAGTATAGGTCTTAATTGCCCATTGAGCCGCATACAGAACAGCTTCTTGACGCCATTTTTTCATCTTGCATTTATTACCATTCAGAGCAGCACCTGGCCAGCTTTCAGCGGAAGCGTTCATCGCCCTCGGAGTTGATGACATCATTCGCTTCGTCATGACTTGACACATGTTCTCGTGCTTGATTTATTCGAGAGACAAAGATACTCCATCTTCCAATTCTCTCATTTCCACATCTCATTAATCCAATCGATTGGTCCACCAATGGCACATCTAATCACAGGAAACAAATTTGATCCTGACAAGGACATTCCAGACCTCAGTGGGAAAGTAAGTCTACTGCCCAAAACTACCTTTCATTCCCATTCCCACACGACAGCACTGACTATTTTAACCAGGTCTATGTCGTCACTGGTGGTACAGCAGGAATTGGCTTTGGAATATCAGCACATCTTTTGAAGCACAATGCCTCCAAGATCCTACTGCTATCACAAAAAGAGGAGCACGCCGATGAAGCAATAGAAGAGCTCAAGAAGTACGGTGATGCTAGCAAGGTGCACTGGGTCCAGTGTGATTTGAAAGATCTGAAGAAGACGCATGAAGTCGCCAAGCAATTGACGAGTGAGAAGCAGATTGATGCTGTAAGGCAATCGCAGAGCCCCTATAATTACAACGTGTTGACACTCGAATTAGCTCATCTGCAATGCTGGCCAAGGTGTTGGAAAGTATAGTGAAACAGTGGATGGCATAGGTGCGCAGCCCCTTGGTCCTGACAAGCTCACAGCCAATACTGACCCCTTCTCACTGAACGCAGACTCCCACTTCCAAGTCAATCATCTTTCCCAAATGCTTCTCGCCCTCACCCTCCTCCCTAATCTCCAGTCGACGCCAAACTCCCGCCTTGTCCTCCAATCCTCCGACCTCCACCGCTCCCCCCTCTCCTCGACCAAATTCGCATCCCTCGACGAGATAAACACCGATCTCGGGCCCAACTCGCTGTACTCGCGCACCAAGCTCGCCCAGATCCTGTTCGTGCGTGCCCTCGTACGGCGCATGGTCAACAACGAGCCTGGATACCAGAGCCCCAAGTACAACGGGCCATGGATAAACGCAACACATCCGGGTGCGGTCGCGACGGGCCAGCTAGAGCAGGCTGTGGACGCATACGGGACGATGGGGAAGATTGGGGTGACGGGGATGAAACCATTCATGAAAGATCCCGTGGACGAAGGGTGCAGACCAGCACTGTTTGCGGCAACAAGTGAAGACATCTTGAAAGAAGGTATCCAAGGGCAATACGTAAGTTCTCTCAATACATGAACTCTTTCCTCAGGAGCGGCAGACTGACTTTTCAAACCCCTAAGATCGTACCCGACCGCAAAGTCACCGACCCATCGAAACAAGCACAAGACGAGGAATTGGGCGAAAGTCTATGGCGTCTGAGCGAGCAGATCATCCAGGAGAAGCTGGGGAGTGTTCCAAACAAGCAGGAATTGTGAAGCCAGAATGAGAGAAAATCTAGCATGCAATGATGATGTATAATAACGAAGACACTTATATGTTCCGAGACGTGTTTGCGCTTCGTTCCCTATGATTCGAGTAGAAGAGCACCGTCCGGCTGAAGTTCTAACGCCAGACACAGCGCACATGCCCCGACGGAGCATTGGCACGAAGCGACGTCAAGACAAAGGGCAGTGTGGTAAGTATTTCAACCCGGCGACGAATGGATCCTCTGAAAGATTCAAGCCCATGGCTGCAGTCGGTTCCGAGGCACGAAGCTCTGGGTCTCATTCTCTGACTCCCACCCCCCGTGCAGTCCTGCATTGTGCTCGATCTGTGGGCCATAACACGAGATTTTCTGTCGGTTGTTGGGCCTGGAAAGACCGGTTGAGCGCTGGGTGGTATCTCTGCTGCAGCGAAAGAAGAGAAGAAGGCGCTGAAAATGGAGAAGTAAAAAGAAAGACGATCCACGTTGGTACTTACGAGTGGAGAGCACTGCGTTTCGCTTCCTGAGCGCCCAAAAGAAGAGCCTTTAGAACCATTGTCTTCCATTTTAAGGAAGCCAGTAATAGCTTGCTTGTTCTCTAGACAGCTCCGTTCTCTAACTACAGCACCACCACAGTAGTTGTGTTCCGTTTCAGATCACGGGACATGTGGTCTTGGCTTGAGAAAGCGGCACCAAGTTTTTCTTCTCAACATCTTTCAATAGTAGCACTTCTACATATTTGCCCATTGGTACATATAGATCGTTCAAGAATGCACTTGTGGGCTGATGATATTAGAAGTCAAATTATTGTAGCGTTTCGATGGCTTTGGACCCCTGGCTTCCTTGGGAGTCTTAACGTCATTATGCTACTCCGGCGGACATTGTGTTCGACGAGTCCTCGTCACATTCTCCTGTCTCCAAAATTGACTCTCCTGGTTGCTACGAGGACTACAGCACTCGCATAAACCTTGCTTGGTCTTCATCTACTCAATCATTTCCCCTTGAACACTCACCAAAACCCATCATAGCTTCTCCACCAGTCCTCCGCCTCCATTCCCTTCTCCGCACCATGTCTACCACAACCCATCGCCTCACTACGCCCGCAGCTCCCTGGACTTCTACCTTTGAATCCCATCTCTCCAAGCTTCCCTCCCCAGAGTTCGTCCTCACCTCTCTCCAACCCGCCCCAAAAGGCTCTCCAGTCCCATACTTGCCTCGACTGAGATACTGCATCTACCGTGGCATGTGGGGCTCTTTGCCCGAGAATAAGCACAATGACGCACCTCGCAACGCTCCAATCTATACGTCGGACATGCCGACATTCACCACCGATGTGCGCATGCAGAAGGTCGGGCAGTTCTTCGCGTCTTCATCCGGCCATGCATCTTCGGATGATCAGGTGCAAGGGAGTGGAGGAGGTGGGCCAGTGGAGGCAGTATGGTGGATCAAGGATACGGGGACGCAGTGGAGGATGAGAGGCGAGGCGTTCGTGGTGGGGAGAGACATTGATGAAGGGGAGAGTAGTGGAGTGAGGACTGTGAAGAGTGAGGTTGGAAGGCGGATGAGGAGGACGGAGGGCGAGGGCGATGAAGGGGACTGGAGCTGGGCGAAGGAGCTTACGGCGCACTTTGGGAATTGTTCGCCAGGGATGAGAGGTATGCTTTACGTTCTAGGGGCGGAAGGCCCACGAAGGAACTTGAGGGCTGACTGTTTACATAGGATCCTGGAAGAATCCGCCACCGGGTACAGCTACGAACGGACAGGAGCCGGACAAGGACCATCAACTTGGACAGAAAGTGGAGGATTTACATGATCCCATTGCGAGGGAGAACTTCAGGGTGGTGGTGATTAAGCCGGAAGAAGTGGAGCAATTGGACATCAGCGATCCTGCTACGGCTCGGAGATGGAAGTATACATTTGTGGTAGAGAAGGGCCAAGGAGCAGAGGGCAAGGGCGAGTGGAAGAGCGAGGAGTTATGGCCTTGAAACCGTGCTTATGGCTCTAGTAAGGGATCTCAATCTCAAACCCAGAATGGACTGCTACCAAAGGAATAGACATGGCAAAGCACTGCGTGAGAAGACCACTCCAGCTTGTTGTGCCGTAAATATGACAAAATAGAATGTTGAGATGTTGAGACATTCGTTTTGTTAGCGTCGCGGCTGCCTTTCGACGCGCTAGCAACGGCCTGTTGCAATCTGTAAGTAAAGTCAACAAACTCTTTCTAACATACCTAAGGCTAAGGTAGGTAGCAGCTGCCTGCTGTGCCTACTGATGATAATTTGATGATATCCTCTCAAGCATTCGGCAGTTGCCCTTCTTCCTTCAGCAATAATTCTTTTATCACAACTCACAACTCACAACTCACAACTTCACACCCCATTCTTTCGTATTAATGTTTACAACTTAATCTTCCCTTGCAACTCATTAATTGGTAATATTTCCCAGCATCATTGGGGCTGTCAACGCCACTCTTCGCCTCTGTCCCACAGACCCTAGACTGTATGGCGTCTCTTCCCCCATTCATTGTCAATGGCTGGCGTCTCGAGCAAGGAGCAGAAGGACTAGGCAAAGCAGCTGGACAACTCAAGAAATTCACCACCTCGTCACTGGCTGAAACCTTCATGACCTTCCAACTTGACAGACACTTTGCCACTCCAGAACGAAGCGTCTCTGCTCCATCCCTGGCATCTACTGCCGTAGCAAAGGTACTAGAGACCCTCGAGAACTCAGATGACCTTCTAGCCGATGTGAACACGGTTGCGCAATGCTTGAACTCAACCACTATGCGCCAGGTGCTCGATGATCCCAGGACACCCTACCAATTGTTAAGAGCCTTTCTCGCTTTGCGTCTGACACAGGCAGCACAAGGTCGAAGCATTGTCGATGTTGATGAGGCTGTCCTTCGAAACGAGCATTACATGAGATCTCGAGACAGCAATGAAGATGGCAGGTATCTTGTCTCGCTGGAAGACTTTGCTAAAACAATCGCCAACGCTTCCAAGAGCCCCCATTTTCTTTCCTTCGCGCGCAAAGATCCTCCCAAGGGTGGCTTAGAATTCTTGGATGAGCTGCGTCAGAGACATTTGACCATTCAACCCAACAGCGCATCTTTTGCCAAAGTGTTTGAGCGAATTACCCGCGGCGTCTTAGGTGGACTTGATTGGAGCAATGTTTTTGTTGCAGGCGGGATGGCTCTTACAACTTTGCTGCATACCGATCCATCGAAAGACCATGACCGAGCAATAAGAGACCCTGATATAGATCTTTACATCTACGGGCTCGGTCCTGAAGATGCCAATCGAAAGGTTGAAGAAGTCCACGACACATGGGCCCGTAATCTTCCGGCAACTGCGCAGGCAAGGCTCGTCGTGAAGAATGCCAAAACCATAAATCTTCTATCGAGCTATCCAAACCGCCGCATCCAAATCGTTTTGAAACTGTTACCTTCTCCCACAGATGTCCTTCTCAACTTTGACTTGGATGCTTGCGCCATTGGGTTCGATGGGTCCCGTGTCTTAATGCTGCCACGGTGTGCACGAGCGATTGAAACCGGCTACTCGGTGTTCACTATGGACCTTGTCTGGGGACATCACCTCGGCAATCGGAGAGCGTCCCAAGAATTTCGCATTTTCAAGTACGCTGACCGTGGATTTGGACTTCGAATCCTGCCTTCCTATGCTCGATCTTTAGAAGAGGACAATCTAGAGGCGGCCGTTTTCAACAAAACTCAGTCGACAGCCTCTGCCGACATAATGGTTGACGACGATGACGATGATGACGATGAAGCACCGACTCAAGGGACATGGCATTGGTCTCAACGAAATCGAAAACCTTATGGACGTTCCGAACCTGGATTGAAAACCTTGAAGCGAATTGCATATTTAGGACAAGATTTCGTTCATCGGTACTACTTTGGAGTAACTCCTCTGGCTATATCCCCGGAACGCTATAAAAGACAAAGGGATTTAAGCGATCCAAATAAGGCAGGCGTTGAGCATGTCATCGACCAGGACAGAGAAAACGAGTGGTTTAAGGTGTCCCATCAGACCAATCATGTTAACCAGCTTGCCAGAGAGGCCAATGAAAGCCATAGGGCACTCGGCTTGCCGTTGGAGGGGCCTCTGATAAGACTTGCCGATCTTGACACTCGAGAAATGCATCGAGGATTACCGGATGGCCGAAGAGGACTTGGGAACTTCGAGATCTTTATGAGACACTGTGAGGCATGGAGATTGCATGCTTGTGGGGAGGCTACTCTAGATTCCCTAGAGGACCGAATCAGCATGGTGTACGATTTGGAAACATACGATGATATTTCCACTTATGTGTGGGATGAAAACTTCAGGATCGTCGACCTCGAGCGTAGCATAGGTGCCTACAATGATAAACTTTGGTCTAATGTCAAGGTGGCTATTTGCGCAAAGCTGGGTATTCCACCTAGAACGAACGGATGTGAGTCCTTTTTCTTCAGATCTGACAATCACCAGGCCAGAGTGCCCCAAACACGTCACTGTAAACGCTCTTTGAGATCGTCGTTTCTTATCTTTTCTGCAATCATTGGGGTGAAATCTTCAAACGACTCACAGCCGTTTGCGCTTTGAGGAATCTGTTGCAATCGTGTTCAAAGATGGAAAGACTCTTTGGCAGCCGGAACAGTCCAAGCGGCGTCCGTTACATCTGCGCGGGCTTAAAGCCTACGATCAATCCATTCAATGTGACGCGGAGCCAGTAGCATCGTCCTCAATACTTACTATTGGCTGACAGATCGCGGCTATTCCACTCGGCGCATTCGACGACAAGTATGTGGACCTTCACTCGCAGTCGTACAAGAGAAGCAAATCACTGTCCCTGTCATCGTGCCTTGGGCGTTGGAGGACTATCTTCTCTCGACCTTGCCGCAACGGTATGGGGGTATTCCCTCACATTTTACCGATTTCGAGCCACTCATACCCGTTCACGACCCCTCCAAATACGACCCATCCACTGCGATCCTCCCATCTTTGCAGGACACTGTCTCGGAGAGTGGGAATCTTAGGTACTGGGTCATCACCAACGAGAGCATGTGGGCACAGCAACACCGAGTGTTGGACGAGACAGCCGAGCTGATGTGGTCGCTTTTTCACTGGTTCGACCAAGTCGCAGCCGCGGATAGCGTGGTGGGGGGCCCGGTGGGTACCACGCTTATTCGTACCAACACATCAGCGTGCAAATGGCACCTTGCTCGATCCTTCAGACGCCGCTTCATTCTTCCCGAAGTATCAGACCCCCGCCCTGTCGACACGAAACCTAGGCTACCTTCGCTTCGTGAAACCCTTCTTTTCAGGCCGTGGGCCTTCGCAAGCCCAATCACACCAGACAGAGAATTCATTGGTGCACGACACCCGGACGGTGGCAATGGCCACGAGTTGTTCAAGGACGAACATGTCCTTTACCCGTTCCCCGATGACTTGTTCTGGGACACATCCAACGAAGGGATTCGGGATGAAGGGGGATTCCCCTGTTGGACTGACCCATTAGCGGGAGATATGGAGATAGATTGACAGAAACTGGGCCGCAGGGTTTAGCTAGCCTAGCTCGACTTGTATCAAGATAGAAAAAAACCGTGTCGCAAGAACCTTTCTCTCCGATTTTCCACATAACATCAACATGGGCCCTTTGGGCATCACAGTCCGGGTAGATCAAGTCTTGCCGTTGTAATTTCATCTACCTAGTACCAAAGATCGTTCCCCATCCCCCCCCCTTTCGAAAAGACAGATTGTTGCTTTTTTTCTCTCTTCTTCCGAATCTACTTGTATCGTCTTGGAGTAAGTAGCGTAGCGGTCAGTCAGTCAGTCAGTGCAAGATGCATGTACAGTAGCGTAGCACTCGAGCAAAAAAAAAAAAAACATCGAGATGCCGATTTCGCGTACAGTAGTGGTGGTAGTAAGATTTTGGCACTTTCCGGTCGGACGGACTATGTACTACTTAAGTAGAACATGATTTCCCCTCAAGAAGGGGGGGGGGTTTGTTTTTCATCGTTTGGTTATTTACACAGCGTCGTCTGGAGATGGAGATGGAGACGGGAGAAGGAGAAGAAGAAGGAGAAGGAGAAGAAGGAGAAGAAAGAGAAGGAGAAGGAGAAGAAGAAGAAGAAGGAGAAGGAGAAGGAGAAGGAGAAGGAGAAGGAGAAGGAGAAGGAGAAGGAGAAGGAGAAGGAGAAGGAGAAGGAGAAGAAGGAGAAGGGGAAGGAGAAGGAGTAGAAAGAAAAAAAGCAGGTCTGAAACTAAAAACGAGGGCCGTCACCAGAAAGAACTCTCAAACACAAACGCAGCGGACGCGCGATCGGATGAAAAAACAGGAGCTTCATCTTATTGGGGGGGGTTTCGAATTTGAGAGGAAGAGAAGACTCTGTGTGTAGGGTTGGGAATGGTGCTGGTATGTGGGGATGGGGAATGTTGCTGAGAGCATGATCGAGGACTTCGGGGATGTATTTGTAATTTAAAAGATGTAGACTGCGCTGTTCTGAGAACTCTGGAAAGACATTTCTATAAACGAGAGTGAAGCCAGGCAAGATGCGCTTTGGGAAGAAATACGATGCTTGGCGTGAGATGACGATGAGGAGCAGATGCAAGGAGACGCTGCTTGAACTCGGTCGAAGATCATGGGATGAGAGATGGTGGCTAATACAAAGGAACATGAAAGCAGTATTGCTATTTTCCAACTCGCTTCGGTTCAAAGCCAGCGTCCATATCTTTGCTTGGCTCAGGTCTGTTGGGCTTGGCCATCTCGCCCCCCCGCCTGTCTGCTCCACCTTCCTGCTCCACGTCCCTATCATGTCCTTCAAGTCCTTCTTCGGCAGCGCCAACTTGATACAGAAGATACATCGCCCTCTGCTAAATGAGACCTCATCGCAATTTTGTAGACTTTGACGAAGCGACATGAAGGAAATCGAGTTGAATAGCAAAACGAAAGAAAACAAGCGTACTATGTTTCACACTTGAGCCTTGTCGCTGCTCTGATTTGAGCACCAACTCTACTTTCTGATGGTAGTAAAATGGCACAACGGCGATTGGAGGATAGACGGATGCAACTAAAGAAGATAGAATCCCTTCAGCATCGTTGCATTCTCATGCCACGTTCTGCACATTGCCGTAGTCCAGCTTCAGAAGCAAGCGATCAACGCCTCCGCCAGTCCATGGGACGAACCCACCATTATGTTGCATGAGCCTCTGGTCTCCTTGGTAGCCCCGTGCAGCAGCGCTTGCGGTGTCGATGGCCCGCAAAGCCTCTATCAAAGCCTGTACCCCGCTAGCGACCTTGGAGCGAGAAGCCTTCAAGTCAACCACTAGTCTCTTTTCTTCCGCGGCCAAGTGGTTCGTCGCAATCGAGACTTCATTCTGCGTGTCTGAGTCCAAGCTCTGCTGAATTGTATTGAGACGCTGCATTAACGCCGACATGTGGTCTATGGATGTCATGAGTTTACGCAGCGCGGTGGTAAAGGTTGGGTCATGGAGCAGCAGTGCCTTCTTGAGGGATGCTAAATAGCATTGATGTGCTTGCGTCAAAGTCTCGGGATCATGGAAGGACTTCATTTCTGCTTCTGGAACAGACTGTGAGGATTCTGGCCTCGGGCTACGGGGCCGTCCACTCGTGCCAATTGAGGACATGAAACTGTCATTCACAGATCGCAGCTCGTGAGTCAAAGTTGGCACCAGCCACCGATGGAATGTTGACCAAGAGCTCTTCACAACTTCGCCTTGGAAGAATTCTCCGAGTTCCGCAAGGAAGAAGGCTGCGGAGGCAATTGTAGCCCAGATAGGACGCAGTATTCTCGCACGGCAACCTGCTCGAGTTCTCATCTGGGTCAATACCTCGAAAGCATGGTGGTGATCCAGAGATGTTGGCGCCTTCGGAGACGGATGGTCTCGCCGAAGTACCGACAGCAAGAATAGCTTACTGAGGCGAAGATGGGCTCTTCGAATCGATAAGAGATAGGCATGAATGTGAGAATAAGTATCCACATCCGAGGCAGAAAGGAAAAGGTCCAATGGAGATGGCACACGAAGGGTTAGAACTGTTGATGCAGGCAGCAAAAGATCGTTGAAAGAGGCCAACAGAGACTTAGAGGTATGGTCTGCATCCATTGTTTTGATAGACAGACGGATGAGTTCCCGAGCCTGATCAAGTTCCTCATCCACATCTTCGTCATCAAGACTCTGATAAGACGTTAAAGCGGTCCACGTTCGAGCCAACACGGCAGATACTTCTCCCTCTTTGATGGTCATGCTGGCCAGCTCATTGACCAGGTTCTGCTTTGGTTTTTCGGCTTTATTCCTAGAGACAAGGCGCTCGTCGGCTGCAGTGAGGAGGGCAACGGCAAATTCTCCGCGTTCAAGAAGGAAAAAGTCTTTCAGTAATTGTAGCATCTCCACAACCTTAATCAAGGGCAGTAATTTTTGCAGTGCGTTTTGGGACAGTGAAAGCCGAATTGCTCCAATGGCGGCCGAAAAGCTGGAAGAACTGAGGGGAAACTCCAGTGAAGAGAGATGAGTGAGGTGGTTTGGAATTAGGGCGAGCTCTGGAGCAGTCGCCTTAGAGAATCCGTCTGTAATGGATGACTGTCGTTCTCGAATATGGTTGAGAGACCTGCCGATGAAGAGGATTGAGTTCGCTGTGTGTGGAGTAACGAAGCAAGGGACCAGGCTGTCTTGGAGACCATAATCCCATTGTAATCCAGTCTGGTTCTGACGAGTAATGAGGAAGTCCCCAGCCCCGTAGGCTGGATGTCGACCGTAGAGGACCCATGCAGAAATCTGCTTAAGCCACGCTGTCTCTGCCACTTTCACTAGATCAAGAGAGATCGCCTCTATGTCGGGGTATCCGGTGTGTGTAGATTCTCTTAGATGCCCAATGAGCTCAGCCGCCGTGCAGCTTTCCTGACTCGATCGCGTATGCTGTGCTTCTCCCGGTGGGGGTGTCCGGATGTATTGTACGAGTTGCCAGAGCCATTCGAGCTTTCGACTCCAACCATCGAACGCCCCGACAATGGCGGACAACGGTACAATGTTGTGGGCGCCGACAATGCTTGCATCTTCTCTCAGTATGTCTTGTTCCACCTCCAAGATCTTTCGTTGGAACTCCGCGAGGTACGTGGAGATGATAGCTGTGGATACAGCGCGGCAGATTGTCGATGGGTGGGATGAGGATATGGCAGAGGCATGTTCCCGAATATTCCTATTTCTTTCTCCGAGATTGTGGGCCAGTGACTGCAGCAAGGCCTGTTCTGCAGGGGAGAGGAAGCTTTGCAGGAGCCCATGACCCGCGCCAGCCTTGCCGGAGTGGGGATACAGGAGGGGTGATGGGCCTCCCGAACACAGCGCCAACAGGATCTCATGGAGCATCTCGTGGAGGCGTCATGCTGTTATTGCAAAGACACAAGCCGGAATCAGGGTCGCCAATATCAAACACTTCTGACGCGCCAAGAATAAGTATCGCGTAACGATGGCAAAACAGGTGTTGAAACATGGAGATAAGGTACCGAGTGTGAGTATGGCTTCCGCTTGTGTCTACTGACAATGATCGGGTGCAGACTTGAATGTAAGTATGTGGAGTCTGACACTACTATTTTGAACAAGCCGCTATTTATGACATTGGTTCGCAACTCGACTGTCTTCATCCACTCATCCTCAACACACGCCATGCAGTATTGACGCCATGTAATCACGTTCTACCTCGAGACCTTGGGTATGTTAAACGCTTGGATACTCATTTGATGAGAAGCAACCCATTCTGTCCGTTCCATAGAATTCTACAACCTTGCAAGAAAAGACCCGAACGAGGAAACCTTCAAGTCGTTCCCATGCATCCTCAACCACTCCATAACCAAGCTTTGATCAATCCAAAGCATCGTATTTGCCATTATCATTTGTACGTAGGACGATAGCGATCCCCGTAAACGCGACCACCAAAGGGTCTTTGCTCCGGATGCGACTTGTGCTGATCTCCGAACACACGACGTGCAGACTGGCCAGCAGAGGCGGGATAGAGCTGATGCGGTAGATCTGAGCGTCTACGCTTGGCCAGTTTCATACTTTGCTGGTGATAGTCGGCTTTCTGGATGCGAGAAGTGAGAGTGTTCCGGTTTTTCTCGGAGGTTCGGCCTCTGGGGACAGGGCATGTACCTCTCATTCTAGCAGGCTCTTGGGGAACATTCTCCCAGTTCTCGTCGAAACGGCGCTTCTTGCCTCCAGATCCCTGCTCTGCTATTGCTATAGTCTCCTCGAGGGTAGTTCTCAGCTCATCCAGCATTGCGGGTCGGGCCCCCTTCGCCGCGATGTATGCGAGGCAATTTTCTGTAGTGTCACGCAGAAATTTGGCTGACTTTGTGCGCTCTAAGGTCTTCGCTGAGGTGGCATCGAAATCTTTCCTCGCTCTATGGTACACGATGAACAGCCTTTTGAGCTTCTCATCCGGATCGTTGGACTTCGAAGCTGAGTTTCCATGGGTGTCCCACCCAAAAAGCTTGTCATCTTGTTCGTCATGGCCACCGATACGAGACAAGTCAGAAGTTCTGGACCCAGCGATGTGAGCCAAATCGGAGGTTCGGGACCCTTCACTACTACCGTCGGAGACAAACAACGCCTCACTGATTGGCTTGTGGTCACTCAATGCTGACTGACTACTCGATGGCAGAGCGCGTTTCTTTGCTGTAGATGATTGATTGGGCTTGCTGCCACAGGCTTCTACTGGTGATGAACATTAGCGGCGGGGCTCATTGGGAGACCATGTGTGGGTTATGGACGTACGACTAAGGATAGAGTGCCTTGTCTGGATCATGGTGTCCAGAGTTGTAGCTCTGTCCGTTTCTGACACGAACTTGAGACCTAGGATCTCATTCACATAAAGTTCGACTGCAGGCATGAAATCTTCTTTATTCTCCATGAGGACGGCGAAGGCTTTCTGGATCGCCGTAATTTCGCCATGGGCAAGTGTTTGGGAGCGCTGGCAAATCACATGTAGGTCTTGGTTCAAACTACTCCAAAAGATCTGCTTGAATTCAGGGGACTGGCATAACTCAGATACAACCGGGTGAAGTATATTGATTGAGCGGTAGCTGGTGACAATGTCGTGCACCTTGATCTCAAGGTTTAAGTAAGACGCGGACATCATGAAGTATGTCTCTGTAGTAGTTTCGAACGCGTCCGGGACCATCTAAAAAGCGAATCAAACCCCGTCAGATGGTTTTCTCAACGGGCTTCTTCCCTCCCTGGGTCTTGGGTACTCTGGCAACGCTCCAGAAATGATTGGGAATTTGTGGAAACTCCAGGCAAAAGCTAGAGAAAAGCTGTAGCTATGATTTTCGCAAGGAGTTTATGATTGCCAAGAGTCAAGAGGTCGTGAAGCTCCGTTTGGTCGAGCTCGCTAGCTGTTGTGTTGATGAAAGATAGCGTGTTTTTGGGCCGCGATAGGTATTCATCGCGCCGCGGTGACGAGCAGAACTGGTTTATTCTGTCACCTTCCTCTGGCTTCGACGAATCTATGCTCGACTTCCACGAACATAAACAATGAACTCCTCCAGTCCAAAAATCTACTGCTATCATCCCGGCATACAACAAGGCGTGGCTACCTTCACTTGCGGGGTCCCAAGCCCCTCGACAACCAACTCTAGCCAAGTCGCCTTATACTGAAAACATTAGGATGGCTGCAGAAGTGACGATGGCTGCGCCCAGAGGTGATCCTACGTTGACAGCATATGGTAAGGATCAACGGGCGAACCAGGAGTAAAAAAGGAACATTTGGCTATTGTTCCAATGTTTGAAGAGCTTGAGATCAGCCAAAAGAGAAGAATGGGCTGAGTGAGAAGCCGAACCCACATGGCGACTGGCTTCCATATCGCTTGGAGAGAACTGACAATTAAACATGACGGGTATGTTTGCAAGCGCTTGCGAATATCCAATCTCTAAAGAGGCTCAGGTCGTTACGGTGTACATGGCAGCGGGTGGGTACGTCAAATACTGAGAAAGCGAGGGAGAGCGATCAGAAAACGAAGCCCGGCCAGTGACTGGTGACCACAGGGCAAACAAATTGGTGGAGAGGTGAAACAGGCTCAAATGCTGAGAGGAAGACTCTCCTCCGTTCTCCATTGAGTGTTCTGGCCTCGTCCAAAACGCCGCAAGAGCAACAATATTCAGCGCCGACGCTCACTGGTGTTTCCGAGCAATATTCGAAAAATCTTCAGACTGAGAAATTCCAGGAAAAGGCAATGGTCCAGCAAACGGAAGTTGGAGGTATGACATGTCGTTAAGTAACGACTGCGCCAAGTATTCTCCGCCGCTCGAGCCGCTCTTTAATTTAAGCGGGCTGGATTGTCACATATGGTGCTCTACCACTCTTGTTAACCATCATCGAGGTACAATTCCAGATACAGTGAGGAGTGATTCATTATAATACAAATTCATGCGGCCCCTTCATTATGGATGAAGAACCCTTCTAGATTCTCACTCGACCACACATCTGTTTCCTGAAATGTCACCAGCAAATGATCGATAATCAATCGACTGCCTTCTTTCCGCAATTCAGTCGAAAGGTCCAGGAGCTGTAGGATACCTGACATTTACGAATGATGGATATATACAGGCCTGTTGTACCCCAAATAGCAGAGCGACAGGCTGCTGCTGGAGTGCAGCGCGGAGGTGTCTTCTCCAGCAAGCTATACGCTTCTCGGGAGGCTCTATCGAGTTCAGGAAAGGACGGAAGGTGCTGAGATGGTGGAGTGAATGGAGTACAGAGGTGCATAGAACCTTAGGCTCAAGTATTGCGGTCTTCTAGCATTGTTCTCTATCACATGGATGACTCGTCTCTACGGTGAGCTGCGCCCAAAATGGTGGCTCGAACTGGGAGATCTGTATGGATCGCCTTTGGAAGAACAATGCCGTGATACTAAAGTAGGAAGAACTGGTTTACGTGACGTAGACTTGGTTTCAAGCTGTTCCTGGATTAAGGCCGCTGCCCAAAAAAAAAGATAAGAAAGTCTGATGCCTGACATGGAAGCATTTATTCCGAGTGCGAGACCCAGTGTTGAAGTAAAAGGAGAAGGAGCATTCACGTGAAATGTCAATGTGCAAATTAGAGTTGTTGGCCACCTAAGGTAGTCAAAAAAAGTTACTTCTATTCAAAACTTCCCATCCACCTTCTTCTTCTCACCCCTTCCACATATTGCCCCTCTATTCCTTCACCAGACCTCAATTCGATCCTTTTTGAGTGTTTACACATTCCTTTACCGTCCGTTACCCCTCGGGCATTCCCAAAGCAATCCCTACTACACATTCCCTGCTGCCCGTCATGGTGAGGTTCACGTCAGCCTTGCTGGCTGTTCCGTTATGCTTGACATCTACAGCTCTTGGAGTCCATCTTCACGGAAGGGACATTAATGAGCCACTCCTTGAGTCTTACGATTACATTGTTGTTGGCTGCGGCATCAGCGGGCTTGTGGTCAGTAATCGGCTCTCGGAAATTGCATCTCGGACTGTGCTTTGCATCGAAGCCGGTGACGCGTTAGTACTATCCTCCTTGAGTCGGATTTATTGCTGACATCAACAGGGATCATTACGAGGCCGTTATTCAGGACCCAGTTTATGTGGGAGCTGACATCGGTGGTATCTATGACTGGGACCTTGAAACTGTACCACAGACCCAACTCGACGGCAACACTCGGCCAATGCCGCAGGGCAAAGTCCTCGGTGGCGGCAGCATCTTGAATGCCATGTGCTGGAATCGGGGTGGATCCGATGACTTTGATGCCTGGGAAGCCTTCGGGAATCCTGGGTGGGGCTGGGCTGGCATCCTACCGTACTTCATGAAGGCAAGTTACTCATGGCTCGCTACACTGGTATCTGACATATGTTCTAGAGCGAGACATATACCCCGGTATACTCCGACGAGATTGCAGAAGAGTATTCGATCCACTACAACCCTGCTGTTCATGGAACATCTGGTCCTGTGCAGGTCAGCTATCCCAAGTACTTCTATCCTCAATCCAGTATGTACTACTTCCGGTCTGCTCTGGATCACGTTTCATCTAAATGCACTAGTCAACCTCTTCGCTGGGATGAATCTCCTTGGTCTACCGACACAATTTGACCCCAACGATGGTACTTCTGCAGGACCTGCTTTCGTGCCCACAGATCTTGACCCAAACAACCAAACACGTTCCGATGCTCGCCGAACCTACTTCGATCCTTACGTCACCAGAAGTAATTTTCATGTCATCACTGGACAGCATGTGACAAGAGTTCTGATCGAAGGTACTGGTGGCAATGGCGAGGTGGACAACCCAACCTCTGGCGGCAACGACAATGGCAACGGGCCTGCCTCAGGCAACAATGACGGTTTTGGATTTGGTCCAGGTGGAAGCACCCCTCCATTATCTGGGCAAACCCCTCCTCGCTTTGCCCGTAGACAGGACCCTGGCACTTCCAACTTGAGAGTTTCTGGAGTTGAAGTAGATGACCGTCCTTCCCTTTAATGCACTCAGCTAACCCTTTCAAGTTCGCAACCAACGCTTCTACTCCACGTCACACAGTCTACGCTACTAGGGAAGTCATAGTTGCTGCTGGTGCATTGCATTCCGCTCAGCTTCTACAATTATCTGGCATTGGACCGGAGTCATTACTCAATCAGTACAACATAACTGTAGCGCTTAATCTGCCAGGTGTGGGCAACAATCTTCAAGACCACCCCCTCGTTGGAACCTTTTATCCCTGTATTTTCTGGCCTATCCATCAGTCTTCGTTGCTGGACGCTAATCAAAGGTTTAGATAACAACGCCAGCTATCCATCGCCAACGGAGTTGACAACCAATGCTACCTACAATCTGGAAGCTGAACAGGAATTTGACACGGACAAGACTGGTAAGTTAATGTCTCGGCTTCTGTCTTTGAATTGCGCCTAATATCTTAGGTCCTTGGACTGCTGGATCCCCCAATGGTTTGGCGTTTAATCCTCTGCCATTGATCAGCAACAATTCAGTCAGCATCCTTAGCAACGCCAGCAACCAGAACCCAACGGACTACCTGGTTGCTGGGTTAGATCCCACAATTATTGCTGGTTTCACTGCTCAGAAGCAATCTTTGGTAACACGATTGGCGGAAACCACCGTAGCTGCATACGAGATCATCAATAACAACGCTGGAAGCTTGACAGTATCTGTCATGCATCCGTTCTCTCGCGGTACCTGCTATATTCAGTCTGCCGACCCATTCCAGCCACCTGCTATCGATCCTCGCTGGCTCACCAACCCTGTGGATAGACAAATCCTGATTGAGGCATTGTTGTTCAATCGACAAATCCTTGCCACTCCTCCTATGGTCGAATTGCAAGCGGCACAATTTGTACCGCCTGCTGACGCTGATGAAGACGCACTAAATCAAGTGATAAACAACGGGATACGCACGGAGTTCCACCCCAGCGGCACATTAGCAATGCTCCCACTTGAGCAGGGCGGTGTTGTGGACTCGCATCTACGGGTTTGGGGTATGTTTCACAGTATTATCTTCCCTGTTGTTGCAGAATATGGTTGGAAGATATGTTTCGGGAGTCGATTACTCTTTTTGTTGCCCAAAGCCATCTTCGCTCCATTTCCTGCCGTAAAGAAGTCATGCTAACTCCGTGGTTTGTGAAGGTACACAGAACCTGAGGGTGGTCGACGCGGGGATTTTTCCAGTAATCCCAGCTGCACATTTGCAGGCCGTCGTATACGGAGTAGCAGAGAAGGTATGAAAACCTCTTTCTACTTTCATTTTGTCTGACCCTAATACTCTTGCGAAGGCTGCCGACATTATCAAGGCCGATAATTTCTCTTCAAGCGCTGTGCCGACACCGTCTTCAACATCTATAGCCTTTTCAACAGTCCTAGCCACGTCTCTGGGGGTTGCTGTCTCTACGAGCGCTGAGCCGACGTCGTCCTCAACGACTGCAACCATTTCAACAGTCCTGGTAACATCATCAGGAGTTGCTACCTCATTGAGCGCTGTCCCAACATCGCCATCTACAAGTGTACCATCGTCGATAGTGGCAGACTCAACAGTCCTGGCCACCTCTTCAGTGCCAGTCACACCGTCTACGACCTCGACAGTGCAATCTGTAGCCAATTCGACCCCAGATTCTTCTATAACTTTTTCAGCAATCTCGGCAGTACAGTCTACGGCTTCCTCAACAAATGATATATCTGCAACATCATTAGCCAGCTCAGCTGTCTTCTCTATCGCCACGTCAAAGACTCTATCGTCTGCAAACGCTTCATCAAGTTCAACATTGCAAGCTGTGTTGTCGTCGACAACCGTTTTGTCTTCACCCTCGTCTGAGTCTTCACCGGCAACCATCTCACCGAGTCCAGTCAATTTGAGCAGTCACTCCTCGCAGTCGATCTTCTCGTCTCTCTTGACGAGCACTTTGTTGGCAAGTTTTTCTGCCTTTTCACCGGCCACTATCCAGCAAAGTCCAGCGGAGTCGAGCATTTCCAAATCGCCACCGAGCTCCTCGCAGACATCATCGGCAGTTGCGTTGACCACAGAGATCAGCTCTTTCCATATCACGATATCGTCTAGCGCAGCCAGTGAGCCCTCGTCCTCGAGCTTAGCCACGACACCTGCGACGCCAACAGGCTCAAGCAGCGGTACTACTCCATTAGGGATTGCCACGGGTCTACCTCTTTCTAGTCCCGCACAATCATCCACGATCTCGATGCTGCCAAGTTCTTACGAACCCGTCATGGCATTCACCACAACGCTAGCCTCGAGTCTACCAGATTTAGTATCCTCGTCTGCTATCACCAGAAAGATAACATCTCCAACTACGATAGACTATTCTACGCCAGCCTTTTCTCTCACTACTTTATCAAGACCCGAGGAGCTTGGTTCGTCCATTGTTGGTGTATTGACCTCTGCAGGAGTCCCGTCATCTGTTGCGTCCTCATTGGCACCCATCATCGTTGGGAGTCCTCCTGAAATTACGGGTATTCCATCAGCTTCCTCGACAGCGACGGAGACGGAACAGCAGCAAGAACAGGCAGCTATTGTCGCGTTCATCCAGTGGTTTCTCAGCTTTTTCCACTTGGACTGAAAAGGTCCGAGAGAGACACCAGAGACATTGCATGGTGGGAGAATGTCCTTTCTTTCCATCTTCGCTCGATTTCGAGTCATGACTTGGCTACGGTTCTGCTTTTGGTGGCGGAGAATTTGCTTGGTTCGTGCTTGGATCATCGTCAGACTTGTTTGAGTCATTGTCACGCTATAGATTAGGTTGCTAGATTAGGTTGCTAGGTCATGATAGATGCTAATATAACAACATGAAATCCTCCAATCAGCGATATCAGCCAGGCATGTCTTTTGTAGTATGAAATCCTTGTGTTCAACGGTATTTTAATGTCTAGGGATGATCGCGCTATACCTAACGTCATAGATTGAAGCCGTCATGACGGACAGGATCACAGAACCTCCATATGCCAGCATCCTCGGCAGCCCTGCGTACGCTCGAGATCTCTTGTCCTGTGACAGCCCGATTTATCTCGTTATAACGAGCCGAAATAGTCGACGAAGGCCCATCACCAGGTTCGTTTCTCAACACCCCTTCCAACGACCCGGGAGTCGGAGAAGCTCGAGAAGACCTTGAGGGCTTACCAACATGAGCATCAGGATGATATTGTTCCATGATGTTGACGAAGATATCCCTTGAGATGTTATCACCGAGCCATCGCATTATCTCTCGCCCTTCATGTTCTTTACCTGGCATGACGAGGTGTCTCACCAGAAGTCCCTTCTTGGCAATTCCATCGGGGGTAAAGGATAGATCACCGACTTGAGCGTGCATGGCTTTGATACTCTCCATTGCTGCAGTTGCGTAATCGTCGGCCTTGAGCAGTCGTTTCGACGAAGCTTTTGTCCAGACCTTGAAGTCCGGCAGGTATATATCGACCAAACCATCGAGCAAGGCCAGGGAGTCCAGCGAGTCAAAGGCAGATGTGTTGTAGACTATCGGCAAGTGCAGCCCCAAGTCCCTCGCGCGCAGTATGGACAATACGACCTGCGGGACCACATGCTCCGGCGTGATCAGGTTGATGTTGTGTACCTTGCCCACATCTTGCAGCTTCACGTACCATTCCGCCAGCTCTTCCGGTGTAGCGTCGAAGCCGTTGCGTTGGTGCGCGATGTCGTGGTTCTGGCAGAAGACGCAGCGGAGGCTGCATCCGGAGAAGAAGACGGAGCCGGAGCCATGGTGGCCTTGGATGCAAGGCTCTTCGCCGAAATGGGGGGCGATGACATTGACCTTGGCGGTCTCGGCGCCGATCAGGCAGAAGCCGGTCTTTTTATAGCGGTCGACTCCGCAAAGCCTTGGGCAGAGGTTGCAGTTGCGGAGGTGGGCATGGGCTGCTGATCTCTTCCTTGATGCATCGACTGACGATAGGAGGTGGTATCGAGGGGTAAAGTCATCGAGGAGGAAGGGAGGTGCGAGGTGCAGAAGTCTCCGCGACGGTGGTGACGGCAGCTGTCTGCCTCTGAGCAGCGGTCTGGATGTTGCCCAAGCTTTGTTCGCCAACCAAGGCATCGACAGAGGAAGCGCACATTATCTGTCTGGCTGATTTGTCTGGCTGAGACGAAAGGAGCTCAAAAAGCAACTGCGTGTTGCAAAGGGTAGATTCTATCTCGCGAAACCGCTCTCTCAGGCTCTCAGCCCTATGACGCGAGTGGCCATTTTGCGTGTTGATCCGTCTGATTTACTGTGAGAACCCATGTCTATCGCGGCCTAAAGCTGCTACTGCTACTTCTGAAATAGAATTTGGGGTAGGCTATACGGAGTAGGAGTGCAGGGGATTCGGAGTTCTCTCCATGGAGACAAGGGAATTGCTTGAATTCCTTTTGTAATAAATCAACGATTATCTTGCATGTGAGCCATTTGCATCACTGGTGCGTTAATTGCAAAGGCGAGCCAAGCGAGCTCTCACAATTCATCTCAATTTTCTATTAGGTATTCCTACTGTTGTTCTTGTCATGCTTTCCCGTAGTTGTAGTCCTTGGATCCTTCTTCCTACGTGGCGTGCAAAAAGGTAGAAAAGGTCGGGACTTGTTGGTTGCATATATGCAAATCCGGCGGCCCAACCCCTCACCCCTCACTTTTTGAAGGCGTTGGCATTTACTTGGCAATCCTTCGCTGAAGCGCACCGCTCTTCTGCCGTCATCGTGCATGATTATATGCAGGGTGGGAATCGATAGGGGTCTTTCTGCGGTACGACTCACGGAAGCAATCATTGCGACAAGCGTACCTAGAAGGCTAGAAGTGCCGCGCGCAAACCCCCTGATTGGGCATCGAAGTACTTGCAGGTAGGAGATGTAAGGAAGAGAACTCCGTAGATTAGTGGATGTTTTTGGACGTGATCCTCAATGCTCATAATATGTACATACATATGTATTTCACCTCGTGGCAGGTCAAAGCGGCACAGGGAAACTGAGAAGCCTCAAGCCTTTCCCGTCCGTCTTTGCGGGCCGGCTGGCTTGGAGGCTTCAGGCTTGGAGTTGGAGCAGCGTCACAGCGTGGGATGACGCTGACTCTTTTTTGCTTTTGAGAGTCAGTGAAGCAAATGAAAAACAGATGCTGCTGGCTACATTCCTTAGGCGCATAATAACGATACGAAGCTCACAAGTCGACGAAAGGAAGTAGTAGCAGCTACGTATCTCATCATGAATGTCGTGAAGTGGCACTCGTTGTGTGGTTGTTATTAGCAATGAGGCAATTAGGTGCATTAAGAGTGAGTAAGATTGCATTAGCACCGGCACATGCTGCAGCTGCTCCGCACGGCTCTTCTCCATCTTGTCTTCACCGAATTCGAAATCAATTGCCATTCAATGGATCTCCTTTGACCAAGTCATCGCCCCCCTTTTCCACTTTCCACGTACCAGATCGTTGAACCAAACAATCATTAATCCTTCACACCGACTGACCGAAATATCCTTTTATCATGCTCGACCATCTCTCTGTAGGGAAGAAGGTTTCCTCGGCTGTTTCTGACCCCAGTAGGATGATATAGTGATAGAGGCAGGATAGAGGCAGGATAGAGGCAGACACGTGCAAGACGTGGTAGATCAGCCGGCTAAGCTGTCATTTATTGAAAGTCTTTTTACAGCAGGTATATCGTAATTCGTAAGGGATGAAAGGATAAAAGGATAAAAAAGGATCATAAATCATAATAATAACGAAGATTATTAAAATAATTGTGATCGGCAAGGCCAGCGAAGGAAATTGAGGAAAAAAGATGCCACTTAACTACTCCGGGAAACGCCTTTAGTCTTGAAGATCCTTCAACCCACCTCCGCTTCCAAATTACCTTACTTTATGTCTGCAGACTGCAGCAATAATCAGTAGTCCCTACCTTCTGCTTCTGCTTTGACTCTCCTATCCTCCCCACACACACATACACTCCTCGTCACCACTCTTGTATTACAACAGACTCCAGCCTTGACGGTATATCAATCCCTCGTAAGATAGAAGAAAAGTCGCAAAGCAAATGCGTTCTTTCTTCTAACCGCACATCCACCTACATCATCTCGCTTCCCCCGCTTACCGCTTACCGAACCGTGCACCCCCCGACAAACACGACTTCCCTCACAATCACGACAGCGACCGTGGAGATGAGAAACGAGAATGCATTCATGATTTGACGATACTTTACGATTTACATGACATCGTCCCCTCTGCTCTGGCGCAATCCTTTTCTACTCCAATTTTGCCCTCCTGGCATCAAAAATGGACGCGCTACAGAGCTTTGTCCATCTCAACGACAGTGTGCCCTCATGGCTCTCCAAGCTTGATGAACTCACGGTCAGTGTTGCAGAGCACAATGCTCGCTTCTTAGAGATGGCCTGTTTTGGCAGCACGCGGCTTCCGAAAAAGAACGTATCCACCGAATCTCTTCGCGAAGGCCCAATCCATCACTACACCATTGAAGGAGAGACAGCCGCCAAAGCCACCGACATTTACGTGCCGCCCAACCCTTCACACCAATGCATCTCGCATGCATCTCGTGCCAGAATTGCCGCCAACCACAGTACCCTCGTACGAAAGCGGAAAGGGTCCAATGCATCAGCCATTTCAGGACAACCTCGGTACCGTACGAAAAGTATGGTAGTCGTCTATTATGACTCTGCTGTCCAAGAATCCTTCGAATCACTCTTCCGGAGCATTGCCGGCGCGCGCAACAACCTTCGCAAAGGCAGGACGGCCGCCAATTTGAAAGCACACATAGCGTCACTGGGCATAGAGCAGAGTTCAACCCCTGCCAGTGGAGAAATTTCAATCCTAAATCCCAAAATGATGAAAGCTGGCCTCGGACGTAGGGCACTTGGCCCAGACTTGCGTGCCGATGATAAGCTGTCAACCTTTGACGAAGCTGACAAAGATCTCGAAATCACCCAAAGTTTGTGCGAAGTGGCTGCGCATCAGTTTCTGAGGGACGGAGATTGTCGACTCGAGATTGAGGGCATGAGGAAGAAGTTTGAGAATTGCCGAGCAATAGCGAAAAGAGAAGTGGAGAGGCTGAAAGAGGAGGAATCACGGGAACAGAAAGAGAAGGAAGTCGAGGCCAAGCCAGCCCAAGAAGAGCAGCTACCAATGGTGACATATATCGAGACCAAAGTGGACCATCCACTGCCCCTGAAGGAGATCAACTTCACAGGGACTGGTGTGATTGAAATCGATGACGGGCATGACGCAGAGTCTGTGCACATTGATTTATCAGCTTTCAGGACGCGGATAAGAAGGGTATGACCTCTCTAGCTTCCTAGGTTTTGCGACTTGGTGTTGTGTTCCACCTCTTGTGACTCGGTATCTGGAATATCTGGACACTTTCTGATTTGCTTCGTGTTATTTGAGCGATGGCGACCTTGGTATCTTCCGGCGAGCGTACCTGCAGCAGCCAATATGTCTTGCCATTCAGCGTTGGCGTTTTGCGCTGCTCGTCATGAGCAACAATTCATTAATGACAAGCACAGTCTGTTTAATACAGAGCACAACATCGTGAACTTGAGTCCCGGTGAATTCTTTGGTGATGGACGAGCCTGCCACCATGAACCTCTAGAGACTTTGGCAGGAGTAATTGCCGCTTGCCAATTGTTCCAGGTCTTGCCCCAACTCTAGCTTTATTATTTAGCACAGTATCAAATTCGGTGGGTAAATGTCCCTTTGTTATGCATGTTGTTGATGTGAGGACGGGAATCGCTAGCGAATCTTGGCAGAGGTAACTTCACTCTCGAAACCGCAAGATTGTTCCACAACCTTACCTCCTCTCCTCCAATCTCATCCAATCTATACCTCCCCACCTCATCTCTTACCCAACACCAATCTGACAACATCCCAGTCCTCCGTACCATTCATTAATAGTCCTGGACGTCCAGTGGCTTTGAATACAAGCTGACAAACTCTCGGTCTAAGTGAAAACTACTTTGGCATCTGAGGAGTTTACGACCTCAAGACGAATCAAAGGTTGGTGCAGAAAGCCCTTTTCATGTTCAGAGGCATCGATCAACACTTTCCTGGCCAGGAACGTCGATAGGTTTTAAGATGTACTTGCTGACAGAAGAATTTTCTACAGCTCGAGCAGATTGCCAAGCTTGAAGGAGAAAGCCGCAGCCATCACGATGCCGCGTCGAAGAAATGTCAGTGGCAGTCTAGCGGACTCCCATCAACCGTGCCTGGTATCTCTATTGACCGCTGACTACTTGTGCTTTGCAGAATAGGCGTGTCGTTCTTTCAGACTCTGAGCCTGATCTCAACGATGACTCTGATAAATCCACTGCTGACGCCTCTGCGACTAAGGGGAGTCCAAATCATCTAGTCTCAAATACTAAGCCTAGCATTGGTGATGTCTTTAACAACTTCAATGATGATGACCCCGGTGATGCCTCTGACAGCTCCAATGACGACGACCTTGGTGATACCTCTGGCAAGTCCGATGATGACATACCCAGCGCTACCCCCAGCAACAGAGACTCTGGCCATCGCAATCCACCGGTTCGGTCGGACAATTATACACCAAGTCCGATCGGAGGGTCGAAGAAGGTCAAACGAAAGGCAGACATGGTGGGCATTGACCTTCACAATATCATATTCCCTTCGCCTCGAGCCTTCAATCGGTCAGATTTGTCACGAAACGCCGATGAGCGCCCAGAAAAACACCAGCGACTCACACGCGGAGATGGACGCAGTACCGTAAGCTACGATATGAAGCACCATCCAATGGATGATGTCCTCGGGCCCAGATATTCAGCAAGGAGGCGAGCGAACGGAAAACAAGCTCCAGGAGAGTCCAGTGACAGTGACGAAAGGATTAACGAAGACGACACCAGTGACGCTCCGAGCGGGAGCTTAACCTCACCGAACGCTCGTCGCCGTCGGTCGTCACGCAAACTTCATCAAAGTGAGACGCCAATCTACAGCGCAAAATGGCATCCCTTAGACCAAATGCTAAGAGACAATGCTTCCTCAGCGACTGTTTCAGGGAAGGATGATCATAGCAAGAAAAGCCGCAAGAAGTCCGGTGACTCTTCTACTACGCTCAAGGATGACCATGGCTCTATGACGGTCAGCCCCGATCTCGGCCCCGATCAAGATGTTGACAGAGCCTCTGCATTGGGGTTTGGGACCGCGCCAATCAGTCCAGATCGACGTCGATCTACACGAGTATCGTCTTACAAAGATGCACCGCCGAACTACGACATGAAGTATGTTGACTCAATTCAAGAATAGTCCGCACCAAGGCTGATCATCTTCTCCAGATATCATGTAATGGATTCTACCCTTCGCCCAAAGGCTGCTGCAAAGCGAATGAAGTCCAACTTACATTTAGCCTCTCCAACCAAGACCCTCAGCAAGTCAGCATCCTCTGCAAAGACTCACACCAGACAGCTAGCAAAATCTTCGCCGAAGTCCTTAACAGAGCTTTCAATAGACCCTAGATCCGAGTCGGACGGCCCTGATCCAGTCGCACCTGCCTGGTCTAATTTGCAAAATCCATATTTGAATCGAACCTCACTAGGTTGGGCTGAAATTCAAGAGATGGATCGCCGCGTTTACCTCCTTCAGAAGGGTGCGTCTCCTCATGGCAATATTTTACCCCAGGATTGGAATGTCGTCAACAAGGTGCTTTTCAATGAGGGCATAATCACCCTTGATGAGCTCAGCAGCCAGGAAGGTACCGAGCTATTGAAATCTCGCTATGAGAGCGTACGACTTGGTCTCCAAAATTTCTTTGACAGCAGGCCAGAGCCGATCAACAAAATGGACTGGAGGTTATCAAAAACCGAAAGGTTCGATGTTTACGATATGAAACGAGGCTCAAGATACTGGAGACATCAAAAGGACAGTCTCGTGGAGGGAACCAAGACCAGCAGTAGTTCTAACATCCTGGAGTTTGCAGCCGAAACGGCAAAACATATGACAGGAAATATTAATCGGGAAGCGACGGACGGTACTTCGGAAGAACAAGATATGAACGAAGCAAGAACGCCTAAAAACATGCAACGTGTCGAAAATGAAGGAACAAATCCCAGCAAGTCCTCTCTAAAATGGCTGCCAGCCTTGGAAGTTGACACGGAACGAACGATATCCGTCGATCGTGAAGATGATGGCGAGCTAGGTGTGATCATCGAAACTGAGGATAGTCTGGTAGAGAGCATGCGAGGAGAATACGTCCCTTTCTCGATCATGAGCGATACAGCACTCGAGGAGCTGTTTTCCCCCGTCGAGCATTACTTGAGCGAGGAAACTAACCAGGAAATCCCGGCTGATTTGGTATCGAGCGACTTGAGAAGCTCTGAACCTGCTGGATTGATTCCCGCCCATCCGGACAAGACTTTCAATGAACTCAGCTCCGTTACTTCTGATGCCAGGGTCATGGACCTACGCACTTCGTTTAATAGTAGACTGGCCGGATCCGTCCCACTCGGCGAGGAAGAAACGACGCCGGGTGTAAATAATGTCCGCCCTCACGATGGATTTGGTGAACTACAAACTCCTAAGGCGGAGGTCAAAAAGAGAAAGCGCAAGTCGAGGGTAGACGTCGAGACCGTCGTATACGAAGACCCTCCTGGCAGGACTCCACGCGTCAAGAAGATCGTTGGTATGAACCCTGCTTCTCCTGGTACAGATATACCAAAGGAGAACCTCGAAGACGATGGCTCGGTGGAACATTCAAGCCAAGTCGAGATAGGAACCCCTCGAACTCGCCGACACCACGAGGCTATAGGCACGCCCAGCACTAGAAGAGTCCGTCGTCCTGGGAGTACAACAAGCGCGCCGACACCTTATCGCTCTCTGTTTGGAAGATCCCTTAGCTCTTCATCTCCAGGCAGCTCGCCGACAACAAGATAGATGATGTGGCTCGCTTTGAGCTGGCGTTCTCCGGGACCTGGTCAAATTTTGCAAAAAACGCTTGCAGTATTATTTCAGAGGTTCACATTGGAGTGCAGAAGAAGCTGCTGCGAAGCATAAGAAGTGGAGAAGCGTTGCTTTGTCGGCATGAGGATGCTAATTTCCTGTATTGTCAAATTACTTCAGCTGAGACATGCCACGAGACATTTGCATTCCAGAAGCCCGGTGTCTGGTCGCCATAGCTACATCTGCTCATAGCTTTTCGAAACATAGATACCACATCAATAGCATGCAGCCACTCTTTTGCTTGTGAAAGGACTACGTATTTGACATGCAACAGCAGGCAAAAATTCAAGAAAGGTAGTACAATTGTTGGACATTGGAGATATCAGCTTACATGAAAAGATTTTTGTCGAATCCCAACCATGCTGCTTGCACGAGCAAACCGTGACTGACAGACCTACTGCACAGAGAAACCACAGCGCAGCATGGCGCGCAAAGCACCTTTCCCACCCCACGCCGATGCCAACAACGATGATTCCCGCGAAGCCCCCGACTCCGCCTTGATGAGAATTTTCTATCCTTCGACCCTCCCAAGCTCCGTCCCGGCATCAACCCAGACCCCTCCCTTCTCCTGCTCCCTCCTCACGTCACTCTTCACCAAGGGCCGCCTCACACCATCCCACTTCTCCCACCTCGCCTGCTCCTTCTTCACCGATCGAAGTGCCCCACCCACGCTCTTCGATTTGAAAAAACACACCCAATCGCTCTGCCTGCTGCTCTCGACGCTGCAAGCCGGTGGATTCGAACCCCCGTCGTCTCCCGGATCGACGGCGCCGATATCTGGGACGCCGACCTTTGACTTCCTGAACGACTTGTACGCGCCGTACTCCAACAGCTCACCCGCGCATCATCTGCCGCTGCCGAGTGTGTTGAACACGTTGCCTCCGCCCACCGCCGACGACGCCTATGCTCGCGAGTCGGCGTCCTGCGCCGTGTTGAAGACCGCAGAGGAAACGGGCGATGTGAACACCTTGATGGCGCACGCGAACGAGAATCTGGAGTTGTTGGACCACCGTTTCGCGTCTCAAGGCGGCCTTCTGGCGCTGCTGCCCTCGGACGGCGGGAATGGCGAGGAGGGCGAGATGGGTATCTTCAGCCAATGGCTTCGGTACACCCATTCTTTAGTCGACAGGGTGGCGGAGTTGGAGAGGGAGATTGCTTTGATGAGAGAGCTGCTGGGGGGTGAACGCATGGCGTCTGGCGTTCGTGGACAGGGTATGGCTGGCAAACGCGGAGCAAGGATGCTTGTCCTCCCGCAAGATCGATATGTCCTTGCTGGCTTGAATGAATCCACCTGGGAAAGATTGAATGAGGAATTGGATGTCACTGCCGAGATGGCTACGGCTAGGGAGAAGCGAGCAGGTGAAAAGTTGCGGTCGAGAGGATGGAGCGGAGAGGATCTGGTTGACGGGTTAGGAGGGGAAACTGCCGGAGAGAACCTTGTGAGCTGGGTCGAGGTCACCAGTCGTGTCTTCCGTGTCAAGGGCCAGGAAAGCGTCTTCGTCATCCCGGCATGGGACGTACACCCAGGAGCCGAAGCCGTGAGAAAGATTGAAAGCCAGCCATTGGTGCAGACTGTCGCTAGGGGGAATAGCCAGCCGGGAAGAATGACGGCAAAGGAGAGAAGTGATCGAAGAAAGGAGATTGAAGCCTTGAAGAAGGAAAATGATGACTTGAAGTTCCGATTGCAGTATGAACAAGACCAGATGCAGAAATGGTTCGAAATTTGGGACGTGGAGAAAAAGGAAAGGATGACTGCCGTGGAACGGGTCCACGAGGAGCTGGACGCGGAGAAGAAGAAGTGGGAGAACATGCAGCGGGTTCTTGCGGCTTCTGGGTTGGAGCAACTCCTTTTTTCGGAGAATGACCTTAGTCAAAATCCGACATAGAACGTTCCAAAGCCAGGGGAGCTGGTCAAGGATCCGGATGTGCTCAGAAATAAGCTGCATGCCGATTATTCCACCTAGTTCAAGCATGCTCTACAGTAGGCGGAGCAAGCCAGATCGTCGCAGTTCCCACCAAACCCATTTTATCATCTTCTATATTGCAGTAACAGCCGAAAGGAAGCGGGCCAACATCCGGTATACCGAGGTACATGATAACGAAGAGTCCTGTGCGGAGACAGTTCAATACTCGATTAGAAGGGCATAGGGAACGCTCTCACCGTGCATTGTATCCTTCATGATCCCGTAAGTGAGATGAGCTTCCCCTTCCGGCACGGGTAGGGGCGAACTCTTCGCTATGAAGTAAAAACCTTACACACACCAATGAGCCACGAAATTAGTCTGAGCGTTCCAGAATACGAACCGGGCCAGTCTTTTTTATAAGGGTCGTCTTCGGGCAACAGCCAGCCATCGCCTGATGTGCTGATATGCCTTTGAAACTCGTCTTCCAAAAGGAGGAGATAACCGCCCAGGCCTCTCTTTTCGAGCGGCCTATCCTGGCGGAAGCTGACGTGGAGATTGGTCTGCGTCCCAGGTACGGTGAATTCGACATCTTCGATCTCTCCCATGGTGGCATTTCTGTAATAGATATTAGAACGATTGATGGGATTCATCTTGGTTTTTGATGGTGGTTGCATGCCTCGGCGGACTAAGGACAGAGACGTGAGAAGAATGAATGTTGTGGACGCCTGCCTGGGAAAGCGCTCGCGCTGATGCGTCGGCTTCCCTTAGAGCAGTGGAATTGAGAGGGGAAGTGCCAATATTGACACTGCTCGCGACCAGAGTAGGATGGATTATCTCAAGCAGAGGAGAGGCTGCTAATGCTGCCACAATTTTGATTGACAGGATAAGAAAGGGTACGGAAAACATGATAACAGATTGTTGGTCATGCTCATAGGTGTAAGGAAAGGGAGAAGAAGAAGAAGAAGAAGAAGAAAGAGAGATTTGATTCGCATGTCGCTCATGGACAAGGTCGCAATTCTCTCGTCTCAAGCGCATAGCCCTGATAGATGATAGTGTTAACGAGCTGGAAGCGACTCATGGGTCGTGGTAGTTGTAATTGTCCATTGATTTGGCTACTTCGCCTAAAGAGAGCCAACGGAAGAATAGTGATGTTGGAGATGATTGCTACTCTCTCTTTTGTGACGCTTTTTACCAAATCCATATTTGCTGAAGGCGAGAAAGCGGAAAATCTGCCGTCGCAAGCACGATTGATTCGTCTCCTCAATAGACTACAGTATTGGCGGAGGACCATCAAGACCACTTTTGGCCTCGATGATGCACACGGAATGCTTTGTACAATAAAGATAATGACATGGTGGGCGGCTGCTTCAGAAGATGCGAAATGTATGCCTAAGACTACTACTCTATCTCAGGACAGACTTCAAACACAGCACTTGAGACACAATAAAAGGAACACAACAACATGACGCAACAGAAGAATACAAATGTGAAACTTGGAGGAGAAAAACGCGTTACTACATCCGAGATCCGACTTCAACCATCCTCCTCATAACCATCTTGGTACCCTGACTATTGTGGCTAACTTCATCCATCTCCCCAATGAGCTCATCATCGCCGTAGTGTCTTATATTCGAAAGCCGGCAGACATCCTCCCAGCTATGCATTGCGGAACGTCGTCGGATTCATAAATTGATCCTATCGCTCCTTTACGAGAACATCGTCCTTCATTAAGGTACCTCGACTATCCTACACATGAACAGTATAAGTAGTCTAAACTCAAACGTCTTTTCCCTCTGCCGGCTTTTCAAGCAGCAACAGCAGAATGGCAAGAGCGGAGACAGATAGGGCCCTGACTTTGGGGGGATATGCCGTTCCCTGGCCATCAGCATGCACAACAGTATGGGGTGTCCGACTACCAATGTGCTGAACCTTTTCAGCTTCCTCCCTTTTTTGAGGAATCAGATAAGGAGATGAGGGCAGGATTGAAGTTCCACGGCCGAAATGTAATTGCACATATGACGCGTAAGACACAAGGGGCTCAAGAGCTTTGAGCAATTTTCTGGGTATTTATAACAATTATAATGGCTTTATGACTTTTATCGCACCACCGCTCCTTTCAAGCTCTTCACAGTACACCTCCCTCCACTCTTCGTCACCAACGCCTTGACCCCCTTTCCCTTGTCCCCATCTGTATCCTTCAATGCTTCCACTCCACCCGCCTCGAACCCCACTTCTAGCCCTTCAGTCGTAGTGAATCCGGGCTGCAAGCTCTCCCAGACCTTCTTTTTTGGATTCAGTACCCCTTCTGGCTCCCCTTCCCACCCGTCAAAGCATACCCTCTCGCCAGCCGCCGCTCCTTCTGGCGGGTTGACTAATTCCACTGGGCCTTTGTGATTGTCCTCTTCGCCTTCTTTTAACCTCGGTGACGCGGCCAGAACCATAGCAGCAGACTTCACGCCCCTCATCGTCACCGGCTTGAGGTTGCAAACAACTATGATCTTCCTCCCCTGCATTTCCTCCAACGGTACCAGCCCGTTAAGTCCAGAGCATACAGTACGTACGATCTGGCCTTCATGTTCCGAGGTATTTTCAGTACCTGGAGGGTCTCCGCAGGCGATGGTGGAGACGTAAAGAGAATCAGCGTTGGGATGCGGGATGGCTTTGAGAATGTGGCCGACGCGGAGATCTATGAGGTGTGGGGAAAGGGGTGTCTCTTTCGGCGGTTGCTTGGCGGGCTTTGGAGCTTTCTCTTTCTTCTCCTTTTTGCTGGGCTGGGGCGTGGCGCCATCAGCCGTTGCTGTTTTGGATTGCGGTTCTAGATCTTGTGCCTTTCCCTTGCCCTCTTTGCCTCTGCCAACCACAAGTGGCGCCTGCCCGTCTGTGGCTGCAGCTACGGCTTTCTCTTTCTTCTTGCGCTCTTTCTCCTCCTTGGGATCTATAGGCTTGTGTATAAATCTGACGTCGCTAGGATCGATATTGACCTTGTCGTCTGCTGAAAGAGACAGCCCGAATAACGCGGCGTTTTGCACAAAGTCGATGTAGCGTATAATGTGATGGTAGCCATGTTCGCCGGTCCGTTCCTCGGCATTCCATGATTTCACTGCTGGGGCTAGTCTATGAAACATTGCTGCGTCTGCTATTGAAGGCTTGTTGCCCAGTAGAGTTGTGCGAGTAGAGAGGTGGATGTTGAGTGAGCCTAGGCGTTCAGCATGTTTGGCCTCGTCCTCGTCAGATGCAGCAAGATGAGATGATGCAGTCAGCCATTGTGATATCCCGACCTTCTCGTTGTCCGCGTAGGAAGTGTCAGGGTAGAGCTTGTGGGAGGTGTTGCTAGATAGATCTGCTTCCAGGGTAGTAGCTGGTACTACAGAAGGGAAGGATGAATGCAGAAAGGCGACGAGATCTTTTGGAAAGGATGTTGAGGTCGACATGGAGTAGAAGATGGATGAGAACGCCGGCTTCCGGGGGGAGATTGCCCAGGGCTCGACGACACGTGGAGTCCTGTATCGAAGCTGGCGAGGGAATATCCTCAGCAGTGCCAGCTTCGTGCCTTTCTGGAAGATTACGCGTAGCTACTGCTCCTGCGGGGGGAAATGGAAGAAAAGGAATCAACATCATTGCTAAGCGAGCCTTGGCATGTCATCGAAATTCTATGGTCTACGAGTACGGGCAGGTAAGATATGTGTATGGATTTCTACCAAGCGAATATATCGAAGCAAGAACTAACAGCAAGTTTCCTATCTTAGGGAACGTCGGATTTCATGGAATGGTATAAGACGCAAACGATAGCGAGGGAGCTCTGCACGAAATTTGCTCTGAATTCTTTTTAGCTCCCAGAATTGCATAACACATCCATGTATCTTGGAGTCTCCATCTTCGTCCCGCTGAATCATCATGATAACGCTTTTCGAAATCAGCAAATGGGTCGGTGGACGAGCTATAAGGAAGGTCAGCTTCCATATCGTACAACCCCAGGCTCCCATTTTCCGTCACGGTTGGACTGACACTACGCCATTGGCGTTAGGCTGGAAGAATGCATAAAAGACATGGGTAAACTTCTCAACCGCGAGGTCTGTCGGATGGAAGTTCTTCTCCTATATACCCTAAGTGCTAGTGTTAGATTCTAGAAAGGTTTCGTAGTCAGGACACGAACCGTATTCATGAAATACACGCAGGTTTTGTAGCCTGGATTGGATGGAGTATCTGACGGCGCTCTAGGATCCATAATGATGATTTGAGCTGTCGTTACTTTGCAGCGTGAAGATGAATCGACGGGACCAGAGTCTAGAAATTGTCCCTTGGATGGGCTTAGTAAGAGGTCTTCGCGGTTGCTTTTTTTTTGATTTGATCAAGAAGGTCACTCGAACAAAGAGAATTAGATTCCAGTCCACCCTTATGGAGCCTATTTCCTGGCAAAATGGCGTGTAGAATCCAAGTTTTCCGGGACAGATATTGGATCCTAACGATCCTCCTGAGCCCAATGCAAGCGGTACCTCGGTCCATAATAGCTATCATCGTGATTCACAAGATTGAACCAATTCAAACGATATCATTGTCTTGAGTTCTGAGGTCTGACGTAGCGGTGTACGCAGCCTGCATCTAATGCTGCGTCACTTGCACGCAGACTGTAGATCCTTCCGTTGAAAGGTACAGATCGCTTGCGCAAAGGTCTAACTTGATCGCAAAGGAGATAGTATATGGATGTTCCCATCACGTTTGTTTCAACATCGCTAGGTGTGACCTTGATTAATAAGCGTTTAGAGGTAATGTACCATGACTTTGTATGCATTTAGAGTATATTTTCAGTGAGTGACCATGCCACTTTTATTTTGCCAGTTTTTGTACCAGTGTCCGGCTTTGATATCAGACGATCAACGGGTTCAAAAGCTACAAGAGTTGCAAGACTAATACCCTGACTCTGTGGGCGTACTTTTGCCACGGGATAGCGACATGTAAGGTTCCTGATCATTGATTCTCAGCCAAGTAATCTATGAGGCAAAGGCTGGTTGTAGTGCTATGGAATACTGACCAGAACTTTTTTGGCGTTGCAGACTCGCCACGACAGATTGCGGACGTTACCATCAGCTAGGACGACCTCAGGTGCAAGTTCTATCCCGAACCTGTATGGTGATAAGTGTTTGGCTTGCAGCATTCATGGAAGGCCAAGAGCGACTCACATTTGGTGCACCGCAAAGACCACTCTCTTTGCAAATCTCCCGTTTGTCTCTACCTGGCCGCCGAAAGACTCGTCCACAGTAGAAGGGGCAATATCTGGATCTCTGTCAAGACAGTTCCTTATGAGCTGCAACAAAGCATCTTCCACAGCACCGCGGATCGATCCATTTGCATCGACCTCGACGTCGTCCTCATCAAACTTGTTGATCCTAGTCTCGAATGGTATTGAAATGGCCATTACGTTGTGCTTTCCGTTATGATGATATCTTAACTCGAAGACTCCCGTTGTCCACCACAGCTTGTCCCCTGAAAACTCCATCTCGCCCGAAAGATAGTCCTTAGTCTCCCCGTCTCTACGTCCGGCACCCGATACTCGGATATCGCTTACGAGGATGCCGCGATCTGAGATGATAGAACCGTACTGATCTTGATTGGTCGCCACCCATCGGCCTTGGGAAGAGACTCGAGTCGAATCCCGCGAAGCATGGTCTACAACCATGTACAGGCCGACCCAGTCCTTCTTACTGTGATTCAACGGCGCCGTCCATCGCACTTTGATTGGTGCACCATACTCAAAGCTCAAAGTCTTGAACGACGAGCGCTGCTCCGGTCTTGCCTGATTCTGACTTCCGCTTATATACCTCGCAGAGGGTTTTAAGGGCGTGCCTTGGACTTCCAACGAGTAATCCCTTGGGTCATAGCCAGCGAGATCTGGCGCTACCCTGGTGATGCTGATGCGTGTGGGATATTTGAATAAAGCTGTTGAGTCCTTCACGAAATGGCTCACGCCTGCTGCAATCTTGGGACGAGCAGCATCGATAAGGTCTTCAAATGAGTCGATTGTTCCTTCCAGCATCTTGTCGACACTGCCTCGCCATTGAAACAGATTAGGGGGCAGCGATCGCTTAAGGCTCTTAACCAGACCGGATTCCCGCCGCAGGCTCTGGCCATACAGCTTTTGCATGTGTGGCCGCTCGACAAGCTGGATGAACGCAAGGGTCAAAACATGGCTGAGTAACGCTAGGGAGAAGATTGCGCTGCTCCTGGTGATCAGCGCAGCACCCCAAACGCCGGCTAGCCCTATCACTCGTTCTGGGTTGTTGAGAAAGCGGTATATGCCACTGTATGTCAACTTCGGAGAATGATCGAAGAAGAAATCTCCAAAAAACCAGCCAAATTCGCCCAGTGAATCGTAGATGCTGATTGCTGTCCAAATTTGTAAAGCGACCAAACTAATGCCCACCACATGCTTCAGAAGGACCAGGCCATGCTCCCAATCTTGCGGGAGTGAGTACATTTTCCACGATGCCGCTACAAAGCTTGCGTAGCACAATGTCATGGAAAGATGATACGTTCCTTTCCATTGGCGCCAGGCTTCTTCCGTGCTCTCACCATATTTGAGAAAATGGCGTGTCCATCTTTTCTTGGATGACTGCCGGTTTAGTAGGTAACCCACACCCATCGAGTACCACAGACGCCACAGTGCTGCATTGATGACAAATATTCCTTGGTAGAATGGAGTTGATGGTGTCAAGACTACTAAGGCGAAAATACATATCTGTAGGAGAATAACCGAGGTATCGGTAACTCGGTGTAGGTCAATGTTCTTGAGCCCGATGAGGTTGTGCACCGGCGAGGGCTGGTTCGCGGAGGCTAGTGGTGGCGCACTGTAGTCGTGCTCAGCGTCCGCAGACTGACAATCATCACGCTCAGTCTCCGATTGTGGTTCAGATTGGAGTCTCCTGGGTGGATGAGAATTGTACGTCTTCTCAATATGGGGGTTCTCCACCCATACTAGGAATGCGAACTGAGCAGCATGGGCAACGATGGATATGAAGAGGACCTTGTAGCTGGCCGCTATGAGCGAAATACCGTAGTAACCAGCATATCCGACTGAGTACATGGGATGAGGAGCCATCTCGAAGACACCATCGAATGTCAATTCCTGGTCGATCAGATAGAAAAAGTCTCCCCAGTACCAGGCATAGTCTTTGACGACTCGATGAGCATCGAGCTTGACCCAAAGATTAAAGCCAAACAACCCCCATCCGGTAGTCCAGCGTAGGATAGTAAGTGCCATACCTTCGTCAGCAGGTCGGCCACCACATGCAATGGCAAACAGGACATAAGACACGAAGTCACACATTAAGATGAGGTCGACCACACGCCGAAAGACAAGCCAGGTATTATACTCGATGGGCGCATCCTCGAACTTGTAATCCTGAGGTATCTTGGTTTCCATCTCCCGCTTCAGAATACGGTACAGCATTGGGTGCGGGTTTCCGCCAGTCTTGGGATCGACAAATATCTTCGATTTCTTCGCCCACGCCACCAACCTCCGATGACGCGATTGGATGAGTAGCAGGTAGCCTATGCCGACATTGTAGCATGCTCGCCAAAAGAGGAAGACGACCGCGAAGACTGGTATTCGGAGAGGGGCCGGTAAAAGAAAGAGCGTTGCAATGTGTACGCCTAGGACAGCAAGCACGACGAGGTCTGAGATGTTTTTCGGCTGGCTGGGCGAGAGGAGCTGGGATACCATATCATGAGTCTGAGGGACGGTGAATACTATTACAATTCGATGTCAGCCATTATGAAATCGTTTGCAAGGTGACACGAGTTCTGATCTCAGCCCTCGCCCTGGCTCGCCTTTCCCGTTACAAAGCCATGGAAAAGCTTAACACGCCCGTAATTGAAACACGATATAACTGACTCACCCGTTCCGTCTGGCGTTCTACCGCGTGTTTTCTCGCTTTTCATTTCTTCCGAATGCGACTTCGTGTCATCCTTGTGCTCCTTGTTTGGCTCCTTTGGCCTTCGTTCCCGCAGGCCATTTCCGTCCATTGGCTCGGTCCCACGCGCTCCTGAATATTCTTCGATATTGTAGGCAAGGCACGTTGACGTAGACCGTTGTAATGCCTTGGAACGGTGGTATTTCGATTCAACTTCAGACAGGGCTTTGGATGCTCGAGGCTTGAAAAAAGGAAAGAAAGATGTGGTCAGAGGACTAAGGATGATCACGAGAGCAATGCCCAAACGTATTGAGGTGTAAGCGACGAGGGGAATGGGTGGAATGCAAGTGGCGTGTTAGCCATTTGCATGTTGAACTTTTCGAGGCTGCTGCAGGTTTTCGGCGGAAATGGTGGGGGGATCCTCAAAGGCATGACGTTCGCTAAATCTTTCATTGGGTTAACTCGCAATACTATTCCAAGAAGATTGGGGGCTCGAGCACGACTCATGTTCTCACGGAGTGGAGGCATCAGAGTAGGAAATTGTTATTGTTGCAAGAGAGTTATGAGATATGAGAGAAGTCAACGCTAAGTATAAGCTGCGCATCGCTTCTCTCGTCTTATCACATATCTTTCCGTGGACGTGGAAATCCCGACAGCTTTCTGCTGATAGGGCAGAAATGTCATCGGTAACTTATATAAGTACCTGCAGCCTTACAAATCCCAACTTGCCCTCCATGGATATCTTTTGACACAAACAAATATTATTATTATCGCCATGCATCTATCTTGACACCACACTTTACCATCAACTCCTCTTTCATCTATTCTGCGAATTATGTCTTCCATCACAACAACCACGCTGGAAGAGCCTATCCAGGTCGATCTCTCCGCCCCGCTGAAGAACCACCCCTCCCTCATTGCCCCCGAACCGGAACATTGCCCAGGCCCAGAGTCTAAACTCGCAGGCCAAGGTGATGCCTGCGCAGGCTGTCCCAACCAAAGCATCTGCGCTTCTACCCCAAAAGGTCCTGACCCTGACATCCCCCTTATCACCTCCCGTCTCTCCGGCATCAAACATAAAATCTTAATTCTAAGTGGCAAGGGCGGGGTGGGAAAATCTACATTCACGACAATGCTGGCGCACGCTTTCGCTGCAGATGAAGGGAACATGGTCGGTATAATGGATACGGATATCTGTGGACCCAGCATACCAAAAATGATGGGTGTAGAGGCTGAGACGATTCATGTCAGCAATGCTGGCTGGAGTCCTGTATGGGTGGCGGACAACTTGGGAGTGATGAGCGTACAGTTTATGCTACCATCGAGAGATGACGCCGTGATTTGGCGTGGCCCAAAGAAGAATGGGTTGATCAAGCAATTCTTGAAAGATGTCGAATGGGGCGAAATGGACTATCTGCTTGTAGACACTCCCCCCGGAACGAGCGACGAGCACTTAAGTGTCAATTCCTATCTGAAGGAATCCGGAGTCGATGGCGCCGTCGTGGTGACGACGCCGCAGGAGGTCAGCCTGCTGGATGTACGAAAGGAGATTGACTTTTGTAGGAAGGCGGGTATCAAAGTACTGGGTATCGTCGAGAACATGTCAGGCTTCGTGTGTCCGAGCTGCAAGCATCAAAATGACATCTTCAAAGCTACGACTGGTGGGGCAAGGAAGCTGGCAGAAGAGACAAGCATTCCCTTCCTTGGGGTAGTCCCTTTAGATCCAAGAATCGGTATGGCATGTGATTATGGGGAAAGCTTTTTTGACAACTTCCCCGACAGTCCAGCTTGTGCGGCTCTGCAAGGGGTGGTGAAAAGGGTCCAAGAGGAGGCGGGCATTAGTACAGTGCCATGAGAACAGAATTTTGGCTTTGACAATTGCCTACGGCGGCTCGGATTGTTAGGCATTTACATGGAGCGTGCATTTGCATGGACGGCGTTCCTATCAGCCCAATAAGACCATATATTTGTATGTAAATATCTTGACCATTCAAAAATTTTGAAGCAATTCTATTTAAACGTTGGCCGCATCGCTTTTTACGAGGGAGTCGAGGTCTACTAGCTTCTTTTTTATCTCCGTTGACTCAGGAGTCATTACTCTCACGAAGTAATATCTGGATTCATGGTAACCAGATGAAGATTGGCAACAGCTCCCGTTTAATTGCTTATGTGGAGGAGACTTCCGTTGCCGCCGGTGCTGTTTATGAGCGAGCCCTGATAGCCAATGCAGCCAACGGTCTTGTTAGCAGCTTCGATAGATTCATCGCATAGAGGTGTTGGTGGGAAGCTTGGTGGGAGGGGACGCGCTTTGGAAATCTCAATTTCGAATGTCGGTGGCAGAGGCGGCCCCACGCCGAGTTCAGTGATGTTTTGGTGTTGAATAGCTGCATCACAGTTTCAGTATTATCAGTACACTTAGAGGCGATGCACTGACATTGTCTCCTGAGCAAGCTCGTAGGATCATGTGCATCAAACGGCCGCGCTGAAGCCACTCCACCGAGGCCAATGGCTTGAGGGCCATCCAGACAAGTACCCAAAAGTACATCGATCGTGGCTCGAAGAACATCCCATGTGCATGCGTGGCGCTGCTTACTGCTGACTTCAATCTTACAGTTACCTATTCAGATTAGATATTGGAGGAGCAGCAGTATGTCGTTAGACTTCATACCAACTTGCTTGATAAGCGGTTCCTTTGGGCCCACTATAACATTTCCTTCTCCGATGAATGCGAAAGAGGCATCTTCACAGTCTCGGGGCCGGGGCGATCCTTCTGAGCCATAGCAGTTGTAATCTACCTGTTTGGAGATCAGCTCTGCCATTCCTGTGACTTAGGAAGCACGGAATTTCTGGACATTACTCACGTTTTCAGGAATGGAATTGGCGATGTTTCTGCTGTCCCACCAGGCTTGAGTTCCTCCGATCCTCATGCGCTTATAAACTTCTTTGAGTGCGTTGACTATCACGAATACTTTGGCACGGTTTACCTTGAGTGTAATTTGTGGTAGCGTTTCAAGCAAGCCATTTTGAACCGCTTCGTTAACTCGAGGGTCTGTATCGCCAGGTCTCCCTCTACCTTGCCTCGGGGACACCTGGACTGTCAAGAAAAGAGGCGTATTGTAACCAGCAGGCACTTTTTTATACTTCGAAATCCCAGCGATGGTGTCTCTGAGTTTATAAGTAATAAATCCACCCCGTCCAAAATTGTCGATGAGGCAGCTTGCGTTTACTTTACCCACCAATTCTCTCAAGGTACTGCGGTTCAGTAAGTATTGAAGGTCCAAGACGTGTTTCGGAAAATATTGTACCTCTTCCTAATAAGGACATTATTGTCGGTGTTGGATCGACCTGCCAAATCCACCGTGATAACGCATGAAGCCTCGGATGGGTGTGCTTTAGAATTGCCTCGTCAGCGTCTCTCAGACCTCGGGAACGTCTTTTCGCTCAACCATGATCATTGCCTGAGCGAATCGGTGTCTCGACCAAGTCTGGACCGCTGAAAGACTTACTTGTATTATCGTAGTAGTAGACCGGAGTTATAAGGGCTTCCTGGCCAGGATAGCCCTTACGGGACACGAATTGCGAAAATCGACGGCCATCTGGCATGGTCTGCAAAGCCCTATAGCAAGCCTTTGTTTCAAGATTCTCTCCATACTCTGGCGCACATTCTACAACATCAGGCAACTTGGGATATGGGCCGGCTGTGACAGATGAACTAGCTGTGATCTCCAGTGTAGAGCCCGACACGCACGACAAATCAACGAAAAGGCCAGCAAGGCACAAAGTAGATAACGAAAAACGCATTTGAAAGTTGACTGTGAGAGTAGAAATTTGCTGATGATTGATTATACCCGAATACAGATCCTCTTCATTTACGGAGAGAAAAACAGAATCGGGCCAGATGCAAGGGACTGTTGCTCTACGCTCCCAATCATGATTTGCGCTTTCTCCTCTCTAAGATAAAACATGGTAGAGCGCTCCAGGGTCAACAAGATCCCGGCTCATACCTTTGGCGGCTGCTAAAAGCCAGTCGCATAATCCGTACCAAGATTACTCTGCCGTTATGTTGTAAGCGACTCTGTTCTTTGAGAGAAAGCATGCTTATTCCAAGGCTTTGAGGTTGTTCCGAGAACGTTACCCTTGAATATACTGGGCCTGGACAAGGGCTCCAAATTTTGCGTCTCGCGACATCCATTTCCTCTATTTTAGCCCGAAAAGTCCTCCAAATAACCCGCCTCCCTTCCCTCCACTTTCTCCCCTTATGGCCTCGTCCTCAACCCATAGCCGTAGAAAATCTTTGTCTTTCATTTCCTCGACGCTGGTAAGCCTGGTTTGTAGCTGCGCCTCTTGTCTACTGAAGGCCAGCAGGGTTGGAATACTCGTAATCTATACACATCCATTAACGTCTCTGTTCTCCATCATGTACCCTTAGTGAAGCGTTTAAGCAATCACGCACCATGTATCTATTTCTCGGTCAGTACGTCAAAGACTGCGTTCTTGAATTGAAGAGATCAGTTAAGCCCGTACCGCCCTGCAACGTCTCCTAGAGTAGGGGAATCGAACTCGATCTCTGCATAGCCCACGCCTCCTCTTTCCTCCCCCACTCCTTCTTCCTCGATCATTTGCCGTATGAGAGGAGCCACGATACGGCATGAGGGGCACCAAGAAGCAGTCCAAAGAGTGATTAACGCAGTGCGATTTGATGCAGAGAGAAGGATCAAGGTGTCGAAGTCCGAGGGTGAGCGAACCCTAGGATGTCGACATCAGCTTTGAATATTTTTCCAGTAGCTATGAAGGGAGATGGCACCAATGGCGACATATTGAGGGGCGACATACTTACGGATCGTATATGCGATTCTTGGCTAGGTTGGGAGGTGTCGTACTTAATGGGCGAGCTCTACTAATGCTGGTGCTGGGGATCCGGGGCCTCGATATGAGGTACTGCCTGACAAGGCTACGGTAGGTTAAAGATAGCGTCTTCATACTAAGTGGTGGATCGTGCGGTGCAGAGGGGCAGAAAAGGAATTTGTCTCGAAGCCTCGTTCAGCCTTATGTACGAAATATGACATTCAGATCAGGTTAGCCTCGATTGTCAAGGTATCCGCCCGGCAAAAAAAACCCCGATTGAAATGACTTTTCGAATACGAGTACGATCCACTCCTTCAACAAGAAGCTGATCCTTTTCATGTCCATTTATGTAACCCAAAGCACCTTATGCATGACTTCTTACTCTCGAGCTTCTGTTACCATCGCGTCCATTACGGCACCGGGCAACCCTGACACTGACTCCAATATATAACCGTCTTTCCTATACAACGTCAGCCTTTCCAACAACAATCGTAGTTCCGTCTACCCGTCTCTCTTTCATGCGTGCATCCTTGTTCTACTTCTACCTACACCGAGAGAAGGTTTCGTGTGTGCCGATCATTTGGGAGGCACGAAATTTCTGTCAAGCCCTTGTACCGGCAGGAAATTTGAACATTGTGACAATCCTTTAATCCGGCTGCGACTGATAGAGGTCACTTGTGGCTGGCGAGGATATTGCATGACAGGGAGTTTTACGTGCTTAGAGATGCCTTGATTCGGACAGCAACAAAGCGGCAGGCCGCCGGACAAGCATCTGCCATTCACCAAGAGTAGATGTAGAAGACACCATACCATTGGCTTCGAGAAGCTCCATAGGTTCTGAAGTCTGAGTCCCAATGTCAATCCGAATTCGAAAGCCATCTATGAGAACAGGTTGGAACCGTGGAGCGATTGTGAGGATCGCCTCTTCAGAGTTTAGAGACTTGCTCAACGGCCACGTAACGTGCTACCGGTGCAATTTGCATTATGCCTCTCGCACAACAGGAATGTAGCGTTTAGCTAGCAGCGTTCTTCGTATGGCTAATCGGCCTTTTTTGAAGTTTGACTTCCGTGGACTCTTTGATGGCCTCTATCAGCACCAAGCGTGCTGCCACGGCTGCTTCCACCGCTTGGTCTACAAGAGGCTCAAATCCTATAGTATTGGCCCCGTTGCCATCTGTTGATGTCATAACGTTTCCTTTCGTCCACAACTCCGTTATTTCATCCCGAGTCTGTAAATAACCTATCACGCAGGCTGCAAAAATGCCCTCGTGGTCTGAAGGGCAAGGATCCAGGAACACTTGTGGAGGAGCAGTAGGTTGGCGAACGATGGCAGCCACACCGCCAGTGACGAGGTCAATACAGTCGATGCCTGCATCAATGATGGCGGCAGAGGCCACAGTGATGCAGCCAGATAGAATAGACATCATTCCCCAGCCGCCTGTTTGCCCACTTTCACTGAATTGACTTTTATTCCATGGGTCATCTCCTTCGCCTTCCAAAACTGTGACGACCACATCGACTCCGCTCTTTGGCCATCTCTCGCCAATCAGGACTCCTCGAAGCGCAGTCTCAAGGTGAGCGGCAAGATCTCGCTCGCCAGCGTCGGGAATGTAACCCCTCCGTTGTCGAGCTGCGAAAGGTGCAAACTTGATACGGGTGGAGAGTAGAAGTTGGGGTGAAAAGGGCGCAGAACGGGGAAGAGGTCGGGGCCCATGAACAGTGCACGTGAGTTTGAGAGCGGGTGCTTTGCTTGCGAGGGATTTGCTCGCTGCAGTCGGTGTGGATGGCTCGAGTTCGAAATATGCCGAACCGGACGCTGATGGTGTCAAGCCGGTCTTGAGGACTGAATTTCACGCGAACGTCAGCACAAGATACGGTGGGAATGACGGCTCGTTGTAGAAAGCGCAGGACCCACAAATTTTCCTGAGCTCATTGGGAGCCCTCGTACGCTTTGCAGGAGAAGGAGACTTGCTAGTCAGGGAGGAAGCAAAAACAGGTGGCACGGTCCCACCAGGTCCATTCATACGACGTCTATCCGTCATGCTACCAGTCCACTTGACTTCACATCAAAAACTGGGTGAACAAAAATCGACTATTCGTGCCTACCTGAAGGTTAGGTACCTAGATTTCTACAAGTACGCTAGCTTATGCCCGAATCTTTATCTCCGTCAAAAATGCATAAAGCTGAAACCTGTTGGAAGGCTTTGGTAGTGCTTACAACCGCGTCTGCTCTGTTTCGAACATTCCGATCCTTCTACTGTCAGGGCCTTTTATATCTCTCCACTGACGGAAATGCCTGCGTCGCATTGCTTTCTCAATCCCCTTTTGCACTGCGTTTGGCTCGTGTGACCATGACCGGCAGCAACATCTGCACTTCAATGAGTCCAAGGGTGGCTTGCAATGTCATATGCCACGCTGCACCATGATAACCGATCCAGACAAGCCATAGGTCACCTTGAAGGAACCTACTCACCCCCAATGAGGTCCAATTCGGGTTTGGAGGACGGTCCCGCCTTGGATATGAATGAGCAAGGAGATCTAGAAGGGAACTTCGAATTGGAAGACATGACTGGTAGTCACAATGGTTCCCGGTATTTAAGCACGACGTTTGATTCTGAATTTGAAGACTCAAACAGCGATGAGGAAGCGAAAAGCCCAAACTTCCCGAGGTCTCGCAGAGCCAGCGCCTCGACACTGCAGAGCTTCATGCTCTACACCCCAGATGAAGAGAGATCCGTCATCAGGAAATTCGACCGCCGATTGGTCTTGTTCGTGGCCCTTTTGTACATGCTCTCCTTCCTCGACCGATCCAGTACGTTCGTACGTCCTATTGACTATTCCGTGCTTACCTGCGGCCAGATATCGGAAATGCGAGGATTGCCGGTTTGTCGGAGGATTTACATCTAAGTTCGTTGCAATATGAATGGCTACTACGCGCTTTCTACATCACTTACATTCTTTTCGAATGGATGACTCTGTTGTGGAAAGTGTTTCCCCCGCATATCTACCGTACGTATGTTCATTTCTTATGCCACTGTGCGATCACGCTTCTTTGTTAGAGCTAACAGCTCGCACAGTATCTATATGTGTAGCATCGTGGGGCCTCATTGCCTCAATGCAATCTGTGGCTTTCTCGTTTACATCTCTTTTTGTTCTACGGGCAGCCCTCGGGATAGGAGAGGCAGCATTCGTTGGTGTTCCATTTTTCATGTCGTTCTTTTACAAACGTGACGAGCTGGCCTTCAGGACCGGCCTATTCATCTCCGCAGCACCACTAGCCACATCATTCGCCAGTAGCTTGGCTTGGGTCATCACCAGAATAGGGAACCGCATCCCTATCGCCGACTGGCGCTTATTATTTCTAGTGGAAGGCTTTCCCAGTATCGTCGTCTCAGTGTTCGTGTTCCTGTACATACCAGATAACCCTGAGACGGCTAGATACTTGAGTCGGAGGGAGCAGAAGGTAGCTAAATTACGACTTCGTAAGGAGACCGCAGGGAAAGAAGCTGGGAAAGGGGGCCTGATGTGGAGCGAAATCCGAGAGACCCTCATTGATCCCAAAAGTTATCTTACAGCTGTAAGGTCTCAAAATTGATATTTTTGGCTTGAGCTGATTGGTCACCGCAGGCAATGTTCTTCTGCTCCAACGTAGCTTTCAGCTCCTTGCCGGTCTTTCTACCAACCATCATCAAGGAGTATGTCAAACCGATCCTCGCCTAATGCTACGTTCTGACAGATTAGGATGGGCTACTCCGCTCTGGCCTCGCAAGCTCTTTCGGCGCCACCCTACCTCGCTGCTTTCTTCGCCGTTCTCCTGACAGCATACTTCTCAGACCACTACCGCATACGCAGCGCCTTCGTCATTTTCCACGCCCTTCTCGCCTCGTTCGGCTATGCAATGATGGCGATCGCGGGTTCTATGGAGGCCAGCGCTAAATGGCGCTATTTGGGCGTCTACCCTGCAGCTATGGGTTTCTTCTCCGTTGTTACGATCATTATCACATGGACCATTAACAACCAAGATTCGGATTCCAAGAAAGGCACAGGTGTCGCCGTGCTGAACTACATTGGGCAATTAGGGCCTTTGGTTGGAGTACACCTGTATCCAGATAGCGATCAGCCGTACTATGTGAAAGGAATGGCGATCTGTGCCTGTTTCATGGCGACTGTTGCAGTTCTGGCATATGCGCTGAGAAGGATACTAGGCTTCAAGAATCAAAGGATGGCCATTGAAGACTCAAAAGCCGGTGGAGAAGACGAGGGTCTAGTTGTACAAAATTCGGCAGATCGAGGGAGAAAACGTTTCATGTTCATGTTGTGAGCATAAGGCTCAGCTAGCAATAGAAAGGCGCCTGCACGAAGCGTAGGGTCACGAGCAGAAGAAATTCGTTCAATCAATAACGCCAATTAGAGGACATGAAGCCAACAATATCACAGTGAAAGCTCATAATTGATCTTTGCAAGAAGAGTGTTCTCACGCTGCCAATCATGGTTATACGACATCCCGGTCTTGTCCTCAAGCCCTGTCTTATCGCTCGCGACTTGGAGTGCTTGGAGAAAACTTGGTAGCATGCTCCGGATCTCATTCTCAACGCTAGCAGAATAGATGTTACCCCTGCGGTTTCTGGCACAGATTTCCAGGAGGACCTCCCTGACAAAGGCTGCAATCGCTGGCTCATTCCCTCCAGATACGCCTTCAGAAATTGCTTGTTTCCTCTTGAGGTCTAGCTTTGACCAAGTTCGTGCTGTGCTGATGTGCAAAGTATTGTGGTACGATGTCGGAGCCTTTGGAGCTTGCGTGGGGTCTGGAAGGCCAGTCTGGGAATCGAAAGTGGTACAGACTCCGTATGCCTCGCTGAGGTGGTGGGCACGACGTGCACGGATTGCAACGACATTAACGGGCTTCGATTGAAGGTCTGCTTCAGTGTAAAATTTGGCGGGGCAGCCCGGCAGCCCACAATGTAGGACACTTGAACCAAAAGGGCTGACGAAAGGAGGCATCGCTGTTTCGTCACCAAAGTGAGTCTCACACCCAGCCTGCCGGGTGGGACAAAAAACCGAATTCAAGTTATCGATGATAGGTCCTTCAGCAACAACGTCTTCGGGATTCAGCACTGCTGGTGCCAGCGGCTCTCTTGACTTCACATTCGCAAAGAAGGTCTTTGGTGTGGTATGACCCTTCTGTGTAAACAGCGCCCAGAACGTGATGGCTTGTATACGAGGTGTGACGTCTCGACGGCTGGCATGATCGAACCCTGCTAGGAACCGCTTAACGTCCGGCCACTGACCTAATGTGTCTTCTAATTTTGACCAGAATTTGTCAGCCGAAACAATGGATGATAAACCACCCAGATCCCGTGGCACCTACACATTACGGAGTCAGTGAATTAGGACGTTTTTGAAACATAGAGCACTACGAGCATTTTCCTCCTGAAACTGTTCCTGGGACATAAATATGATGTTGAGGCTCCCGGAGAGAGGGAAGGGGGGGAGAGGGGATAGAAAGTGCACCCACAGTTGGTGTGTTGAAGGCTTTGTACACGAGTTGCAAGAATGGGTGCATCCACGATTTGTCTCCATCCTTCTCGCGGAGTAGACCGTTCATGATATTGGTGACGACAAGGTTGATCAGCTTCGCCTTCTGCATCGCCTCCATCCTCCCCGGGACAATAGGTAAATTGAGCAACTCATACCATCTCAACAGTTGATTGAAGCCAGCTAGAGGATACTGGATGATCCAGCTATCAAGGTGCGCTTGATTATAATCCGAGACGGCCCACTGGAGAGCCCGAGGATAGGCAACCCATTGCCCAGACTCACTGAAGTTTTCTCGTGATTCGCATCTCTGGAGAAGATTTCCAAGAGTCCATTCAAGAACCTGTCGACGAGAAGAGATCTCTACGTCTCCACTATCTTTAGCGCACCAATTATTAGTCTCCAGAGTTCGATCGATTATTGTCATGAAAAGCTGCAGTATCCCTGATGCGCCTGTGGCAAGTCCAGCAGTGATAGCAAGAGCGAGCTGGTGATTGATGAACTTCTTGTTTGGGCCTTGGTAGCTAACCGTAGGAATGGTAGCCACGATGTTCTCTTGGTAGATGGACTTCGGGCAGAGCAGAGCACACTGGAAACATATGCATTGACTGGATATCATGCTCGCATTCTGCCTAGCTTGCCCGGCGGCCTGTTACCGTAAGGGCAGTCAGCGATAATCTTTTCGTCTTCGGACAGAGGGTAGAATGGTCGGACTCACAAGAGGAAAGTTCAAAGCGAAATCTGTGGTGTTCTCCTCAATGGTATCGAGCTTTTTAAGAACCACGGACATGATCTGCTCTTCACCACAGCAAATTGAACATGTACCCCGGAAACCTTCGATATTGCTCGACAGGTCCAGCGCTTGCAGATGCCTTAATCATTTCCGAGTCAGCATGCCTCTTATGTGATCAGAATTGAGTCTTGGGACAGGTCCCGGGAGTGCTTTACTTTTACAAGAGATTTTGCAGCTCAAAACGCTGCGCGAATCAGGGAGAAACGACGCGGAAAAGATAACTCACATCTCAGCGTCCTCAGCCGACAACACGTCTGAACGCATGGCCCTGTTACTTTTGCGGCTGAGAATATTGGCTGTGTAAGAGGACTTCTCAAAGCCTGAAATGATGGCAAGTCCCCGATTGATGAGTCTGTTTATTTCGGTAGCAAGCCGGCTTTCCTCGCTTGGGGAGTTCTGCAAGTCCAGATAAGTTGCCCGATTTGCGGCATGAGCACCCCGAAGCTGCTCCATGAGCAGAAATCTATCTTCTTGCCCCGAAATATTTCGAATCTTTTCCATTATCTTTCCTGCCCCATGGCGATCCTCCAGTCGTACGATGACCGCCTGTTGCTTATGGCGAAGGAGCAAATTCCGTAGTATGCCAAGCTGGCCGCGAGTCTTGCATATGAGTGCCAGTTGATTGATTGCTTCTTCCCCCAGTAAGTTGCGTAGGTCCTGAAGCCTTACCTGTTGCTGGGTGAGCAACGTAGGAACATCGACCAGAGTATTGGTAGCTGCATCCCACTCAGCTCCCAGTGAGACTGCTTTAGTGGGAGACTTTCGTCTTTGATGTTGTGTCAAACTGATATCCAATTCTCCACAACGCTTGACAAAAGCAGCTTCGTTTGCATATTCCTGTAGTGATTCCCAGCTTGATAGATCAATTGAACCTCTGAGGCCTTCATCCTTGAGTGGAGCAAACCCTCCTTGAGCTCCAATCAAGTAAAGACGCCCAGTGTAATGGTCCTTGAACAAAATCAACGCCTCTCGAGCGGCCGCAAAGAATGAAATTCCGACAGAGATGTTGGTGTTGCTGGGAGATGAGCATCTTCGGCCTACAACTAAAATAACCACGGGTACATGGATTATTTCCATGTCGTCGGCCAATCGAGTGAGCTCCGCAATACTTCGTCCCGCTATTTCGCCGTCTGTAATCAAAACCCAGAGGTCGGATGCCCGTATGGAATCTACTGCGGCGGGTTGTTGGAGTATAGTAGCTGGCGAAGTAGCACCTGAGCCGGCGAAATAGTTGGCAGATACATTGTCAAGAATCTGTGGTATTTCACATTCAGAGTCCCACTTTGTCACTTCATCGCCGGGATTGCCATGGATAGCTGTCACAGCTTTGGCTTGGGCTCGCATGATAGCTCCCACGGTACTGCCAGACGAATCCACAGCGAAGAACTTTTTGGCATCAAGGAAAGGTATTTGGGTGGAAGGATCGATACTGAGGGGATCTTCCACACTCTCTTGCCAGACAGGTAGAGCCATTGTCCGGAACGAGAGTCAAATCGGGAAGCTCGAAAATCATAGGAAACGAGAAGAATTACACTGGGTGGGCATAAATAACATAACTTTCGAAACATGAGTCAGAGCGGACAAAGAACTGTGAGGCAGTAGTAGGCTTTTAGGGAGAAGGGAGAAGGGAGAAGAGTGAAGAAGTGAAGAGCGGTCGTGAGTCACTAATTTACTAGCTAATAAACTGGTGAACCTTAATCACGGTAAAAGGTAAAAATGAGATGACAAATTTATTGCCCTGGATTCCGCATATACTAAGGTACTTTCTATCTGGGGTGAGCAATGAGTATCCGGCGGGGAATTGTAGAGAACGAGTAAAGCATTCGGGTGCTTGCCGTTTGCTTCCTCTAGTCTTCTAGGTAATCATTAGCGACGCGAGACTTGAATGGCGCTTTTGAGATGACAAGAGGATCATGGGTGCTCAGTCAAAAGCCGGTTGAGTCAGGCGTCACCTACCGGCCCCGAACATGCGAAGATTAAGACAATCAACATAGATCCGGGGCTCTGAAACCATACGCGTTACCGTAGGCCTCCACAACCAATCATCCCAGATCTGAGAGACCTAGTCCGGTGCGGGAGGCTGGCTTGGCGGGAAACGCGCTCATAGAATGGATTGACTTCTCTCATCGTTGCACACAAAGACCATACTCGGGTAGACTCACATCAATACTAATAGAGGACCACGGTGCATCTCAGGTAGGCGATCCCTGAAGTATCAGTCAGCGTGAAAGAGCACGAGCTTCGGTATTTGTGAAGGAGGACAGTGATGTGCTACAGCGTCAGAGTATATGGTAAGTTTGGTATTTTGTTTTCCTCAATGTATATCAGAAGCAGAACTGATGTATTGGTTTCTCATCATTCGTGGGGTTTGTGTTGACAAAAGGATAGAAGTACATCGAGCACACACGTACCTAACGCCGAGTTTACTCTTCGACCCCAGTATCAATCTGAATCACGAGGCATAGTCAGCAGAGGTCAGAACGAGCTAGGGCCGAGATATTAAGGAAGTCGGAGCTAAATATGTTCAGATGGTAGTGCATGTAGTTCGATGGCTCACGGAAGAATGGCCGGAACTTGTGTGATGTGTTTCCTCATAATGCCGGTCGGCACAGATAGAACAAATACAACAACAGGGTCAACTTACCTCAGGTCGAAGATTGAAAACAATACGTCAAAGCTCGGCTGATTTGGGATGAGCAAGCAGAGAGACTAGGATATGATGAAGGCCAGTTATGTTGGTAGGGGGTCACCTAACCTTTGGGGCCGGAGGGCTCCCATTCCTCGTACTTGCACGAGATTCTTTGTCGTCCTGCTGCGTCCATGCGAACAATCCAAACTACAAATCCCCTGAGGCATACAAGAGGGGTTATGAGAATGTTGTCTCTTTGTTCGGTAGTGTGCTGATGAAGAAGATTTGCATTTTGCAGTGGGTGAAACTTCAAAACGAGTGTGCGGGAAACGCCAAGCCCTTAAAAGAACAGGGGTGACTGAGTCCTCTCCGTACTTTAAAACCAATAAAGTACTAGCTAGTACTTTAATCATCATTCATCACTACCCCAGCATTTCGACGACCACTAATGCTCACCACATATTTTGTGAGCTACATCCATTGAAACCTGCAAACCATATGGCACAGTACCTTCAGCAAGCTCTCATTGTCGCCAAACGTGATCAGAGCGGTTCGCTAAAACATACGACGACCGTGCTACCCATCTTCTGTCCTCAGAAGCTTGCGACTCGAGATTCAGCCTCACAAGCGCTGTTCATTGGCCCTCCTGAGGTCTGCTGAGATACAGTAGCGCGGTCAATACGATGAATAGGCATAATACTTATGTCAATGGGCAGAAAGGATACTCATCTAGAGAGAGTGGTAATCTGTCAATATCCCCTCACCGGTAAGAGAAGTTTGCTTTATGAGCCAAACCACGGCGGCGCGCATGGAATATTTGAACTTGAAGCTGATCAAGTCCTCCTTACGCATAGATTTCAGCCGCGGTCCCAGCCAGCTCTACGACGAAGGAGGCAGCTACTAATACGCTTGGCCATTGCTGGATGCACTTCCCTACTTCTCACTCTGATAATCTTCCCTTCAATACGATCCACTTTCCTGGCCGTTCTTACTCTTGGCCTGATATCGAGCTCTGACATAGAGCAGCTGCAGTTGGAGACTGTTCGGTATTATGATCTATCAGACTCTGGGGGTACCGCCAGGGGATGGGAGCACGAGGAAAGAGTCCTGATGTGCGCACCTTTACGAGACGCCGAATCCCATCTTCCAATGTTCTTCTCGCACCTACATAATTTCACCTATCCACATCATCTCGTCGATTTGGCATTCCTAGTGTCCGACTCGAAAGACAATACCCTACAACTTCTCTCTCAAATGCTGACGGATTTACAAAACGACCCTGATCCGAAACAACCTTTCGGGGAGATATCAGTAATAGAAAAGGATTTCGGGCAGAAAGTCAATCAGGATGTTGAGAGCCGGCACGGTTTCGCAGCCCAAGCTAGCAGAAGGAAGTTGATGGCTCAGGCAAGGAATTGGCTACTGAGTGCCGCACTCAGGCCAACCCATAGCTGGGTCTACTGGAGGGACGCAGATGTGGAGACGGCTCCATTCACGATTTTAGAGGACCTTATGAGGCACAACAAGGACGTCATCGTCCCGAGTGAGTGATCGTGTCACCCTCGCCAAATGGTTTTTCGACTGACGACTATAGATGTGTGGCGGCCACTGCCTGATTGGCTCGGTGGTGAGCAGCCTTACGACTTGAACTCTTGGCAGGAATCGGAAACAGCTCTGGCGTTGGCCGATACACTTGATGAGGATGCTGTCATTGTCGAAGGTTATGCAGAGTATGCGACTTGGAGGCCGCATTTGGCATACCTAAGAGACCCATACGGCGACCCGGACATGGAAATGGAGATTGATGGTGTCGGGGGCGTTAGCATTTTGGCAAAGGCGAAGGTTTTCAGATCCGGAGTTCATTTCCCAGCCTTCAGCTTTGAGAAACATGCAGAAACAGAGGGTTTTGGCAAGGTAGGCTTCACTGGTCTCATCTCATGACAATACTAAAAAGGAATCTAGATGGCAAAAAGAATGCAGTTCTCGGTCGTCGGACTGCCCCACTACACGGTTTGGCATCTTTACGAACCAAGCGTCGACGATATACGGCACATGGAAGAAATGGAACAAGAACGGCGGAACCGTGAGAACGAGGAGAAGGAGCGAGTGGAGCGTATGAAGAAAATTAAGGAGGAATTCAACGACCAAGGCAGCCAATGGGAAAAAGACAAGAACGCAATAGATGGTATCTCGCAGAAGGAGGAACAGATCAGGAAAGAGCATGATGTTGCCATGGCGGCTCAAGAAGAGAAGGGCCCTGCCGCACAAGCAGGTAAGGAGACCGTAGAAGGCGCTGCTTTGAAAGATTCGAAAGACAGCAAGGACGCCAAAGACTCCAAAGTTGCAATGGATACCAAAGATGCAACTGATACCAACGAAGGGAAAGGTACAACGAATGAAAAAGATGCCGAGGCAGCTAAAGTGGTGAAAGACACATGAAAAAGACGAGAGATACCGAATCTGTTCTCGGTTAAAGTGTCGGGGGAAGCGCGTTATCCGAACTCACAGCTGCACATTCGTGAGAGTTCGAAACCCGCGAACCCTTTCTGCCTGGCTGTCGACACAAAACCGTTCGCTTCGCCAACGAGCGATACCTTCGTTAAGTGCAAAAGATCAAGGTGTCGGCAGAACGGACCTAAGTATTTGGAAAGGCCCAGAGGATAGACTGTCGGCGCAACGAACTTGATGAGATTTTCTTTATGTCTCTGCTTTCAATCTGCCGAATAGAGGGAAGGATGTGAGGGGCGCGTTCATTTGAAGTCTTTCTCTCAGTAATTTTCGGGGGGTCTCGCTGGGGTAAGACATCCACAGAGATAGAACTGTATCATAATAACGTTATAGACCTTATCAAGGATGTAATATAACAATATTTATAAAGAGGACAAGAAAGCAACCTGATAGCCGTACCAAGCAGATGGCGGACCTTTCAGACTGTCCTGTCCTCTCCGGAAATGCTTGGCGGTTGTCGACCGAAAATAAAGCTCGACGTGCATTTGATACGTACATTGTAGGCCTTGTTCACCGCGTCTCTGAGCCTTTTCATGATGCCCCTTGAAGGCATATAATTGGAACAGAGATGTCTCTCGGTGACTTTGCTGCGAAAGCCTCGTAAAGCTTACCAGCAACTGGATGGGCGGCACCAACTTGTGAACTAGGAAGAGTTACTGGAGGGTAGCGTTTAGGACGCGAGCATGACCGACGACACAGAGGGACATCGGGGAGCCACGAGATCTCGGCATGAACAGGCTCCCGGAAGTATTCGACCCAATACAGATCTGTCCAGCCACAACATCAGGGCTATGCCGGCTCGAACTATGGCACAAGAGCACTTCCCACAGACGCAAGCGCCTGCTATCGGGGACACAAAGATATCTATAGCTGTGGACCCGGTGGCTTTAATCACTACTGAGTGTATAACAGTCACTTCGGCAATGAGAAAGCATGCTCGATGGGCGCATTCATCCGTTTCTGCCATTCTAGGAGGCGGCCCCTCAATGGCCACTGGAAGTGACAGCAGTCGGCTTCCAAGGCAGAACGACAGGGGCTTGGGAACTGCACAGACCCAATTGGGACCGGCTGGAAGGATACCTAGTGGCGCCGTCGGGGACGATGACAGTCTGGCCAGTCGTTGGGGTCTTAGAGGGAAGAAAGGGAAAAGCATGCAAGACAATCCTTTGCTTTCTGCTTTCGCCCGCCTAAGGAATGATCTCAGGGGTTGCACAGGTGGGGATACCATCATGCGATGGTGTGCATAAAGAGCTAATTTTTGCACAGATATCAGGAGCTTCGACATCCCTTCCTTGCTTCATCCTTTCCTCCAAGTCATACGCTCTTCCTCGACTTCAGCTCCGATCACCTCTCTTGCGATCGTTGCAATAACAAAGTTTTTCGCCTATAATCTCATAGACAGAGATTCGCCCCGCCTTTCGCTGGCGATGCAATTACTCTCCGCGGCTATTACCCACTGCCGTTTTGAAGCAAGTGATTCGGCAGCAGACGAAATAGTACTTCTGGGGATCTTGGAACTCATGGAAAGCATGCTTTCTGGTCCTGGAGGGGACCTGCTCGGGGATGAAAGCGTCTGCGAGATGATGGAGACGGGTCTGAGCATGTGCTGCCAGACACGTTTGTCAGATTTGCTGCGGCGGAAAGCGGAAATGTCAATGATCAGTATGTGCCAAACTATCTTCGAGCGCCTAAAATCTTTGGAAATCGAGGCTGGCGAAGACCTCGGAGTATTAGAAGCAGATGATGGAGAGGGCGCGAATGTTGTTATGAACGATCCTGCTGTGAATGGCACCGCCGTTGGCTTATCGGCCCCTGAAGTTAATGGCTCAGCTTCGACGGGCGTTGTCCGAGGCGCAAAGCAGACTACGGAAGGCCATAACGGCGCCGAGCAGCTATCTGAAAACCTGGAAGGTTCCTCTGCTCAGATAATTGCAGGTGCTCTAAACCCAACGCTGCCTGGCAGTGCAAAAAACCCGAACACTGCCCAGATGAGCGCAAGCGCATTAGACCTCGCACAACACTCCGAGGAGAATGCGGACGAATCAGCTATCATCAAACCCTACTCTTTACCATCGATTCGGGAACTGTTCCGGGTCCTTGTTGATCTTTTGCAACCCCACAATCGCCAACACGGTGATACTCTGAGAGTGATGGCGCTCCGGATAATCGATGTAGCACTCGAAGTGGCAGGGCCATCCATAGCTAAGCATCCTAGCCTCGCGACATTGGCAAAAGACGACCTCTGCCGTTACTTGTTTCAGCTGGTGCGTTCCGAGAACATGGCACTTCTAAACGAGTCACTGCGAGTCGCAGGAACGCTACTCGCAACTTGTAGAGAAGTGCTGAAATTGCAGCAAGAGCTGTTCTTGTCCTATCTAGTCGCTTGTCTTCATCCGAGAGTCGAGATCGAGGACGAGCTTGGCATCGATCCTGCTCTGTACGAAGGCGTCCCTAAGACCCCCAAGCTCGTGAGACCGACAGCTTCGCCTCAGGCGAGCAGCGGTCGGTCGACGCCTGTGCCAATTAAAGAGCGTCAAAAGCTCGGGCTTGAGGGTGGTTCAAGGAAGCCCGACGCCAGAGAGGCTATGGTGGAAAGTATAGGCGCACTTTCCCGAATGCCCAGTTACCTCGTCGAACTTTACATCAACTACGATTGCGAGGTCGACCGCAGCGACCTTTGCGAAGATCTTATAGGCCTACTTTCACGAAACGCATTCCCTGATTCGGCAAGGTGGAGCACCACCAACGTACCGCCTTTATGTCTTGACTCTCTGCTCGGATACGTTCAATTTGTTGCAGATCGTCTAGATGAGGATCCAATATACCAGGATTATCCCAACACCAAGAGATTGCAAGAGCAGCGAGCTCGCAAGAAGATCATTATCCGGGGTGCTACTAAATTCAACGAGAACCCCAAGGCCGGCATCGCATTCCTAGCTTCGCATGGCATCGTGGACAATCCGGATGACGCTCAGTCAGTTGTCACATTTCTTAGAGGCACGACAAGGATATCGAAGAGTGTCCTTGGCGAATTTCTTTCGAAGAAGTCTCATGGGCACCTCCTAGAAGCGTTCCTGGATATGTTCGACTTTACCGGCAAACGAGTGGACGAAGCATTGAGAGACCTACTCAACTCGTTCCGTTTGCCTGGCGAATCGGCACTTATTGAGCGAATAGTGGCAGTCTTCTCTGAAAAGTATTGCGATAATGCTACGCCTGAAGGTATTGCCAACGTAGACGCTGTACTAGTCCTTACGTATGCAATCATCATGTTGAATACAGACCAGCATAATCCCAATGTTAAGAAGGACAAACGGATGACATACAACGACTTTGCTAGGAACCTACGAGGAGTGAATGGGGATAGAGACTTCGCTCCTGAATACCTCCAAGAGATATACGATTCCATCAAGAGTAACGAGATTATCCTTCCTGATGAACATAATAACAAGCAAGCTTTTGATTATGCTTGGGAAGAGCTTCTTGTCAAGGCGCGAACCTCCGGACCTTTGACCATGTGCAACACGAACATTTACGACGCTGACATGTTCAGCGCAACGTGGAAACCCATCGTTGCAACGCTGTCTTATGTTTTTATGTCTGCCTCGGACGACGCCGTCTTCTCTAGAGTCGTTCTCGGTTTCGATCAGTGCGCCCAAATTGCAGCTAAATATGACCTTACCGATGCCCTTGATCACATCATTTTTTGTCTCAGCTCAATGTCTACTCTGGCCTCAGATATCCCCACGAATACATCACTCAATACAGAGGTTCAGGCCGAAAAGAAAAGCGTCATGGTCAGCGAGCTAGCTGTCAAATTTGGACGGGACTACAAAGCACAATTGGCTTGTGCTGTATTGTTCCGGCTCATACCAAGGAAGGAGTCTAAGATCAAAGATGGGTGGGAATACGTGAGTTGGTTAGATATTTGTCTCGTTTCTGCACTCTAATGTTTTGGACAGATTGTTCGCATCTGGCTCAACTTATTCGCTAATTCGCTCTTGGCGCCTTCCTTCTCCAAGTCCGAGGACTTGCTCGATATTCCCCCAATACCGCTGCAACCGCCATCCCAAGTCATCGACCGTGAACAGCGGAGTAGTGAGGGCGGGCTTATCCAGACCTTTAGTTCTTTCCTCTCGAGCTATGCAGCGGACGATCCACCTGAGCCGTCCGAGGAGGAGCTTGAGAGCACTCTCTGCAGTGTTGATTGCGTTGACTCCTGTCCGATGACTAGAATATTCTCAAAGATTCTGTAAGTGCGATGTTCATGGGCGGATAGGTACTCTACTCACCTACCTCTAGGGTAATGCCACCTCAAAGTCGTCAAAGCCTCGTTCTTGCTCTTCTCAAACAACTACCAGAGCCCTCTTCGCCCGCTGTTATCGTTGTAAGACCGGATAGAACCGGCCCTGCTCCTATCAGGACGAACGGTCATCGCGCAAATCATTTGAAACCATCATATGATCCATCGGTGGTGTTCGTACTTGAACTGGCAACAATAATGGCGACGCGAGACCATGGGTCCGTCACACTGATGGGTCAAGCTGTGGCAGATGCTCTTCAAACTATTGTAAGAGATGCCGCTAACGTACACCCTCTGGTACTGGCACGAGCGGTCTTCTATCTCCTGTACCTTTTGAATGCAAGCCAGGTGAGCCCCCATTTGATCTTGTAAAGGATCTCACTAATGTTTCGAAGGATCACTCATTTGTCCGCGCACCCGTTATACTTCATACTATTGCAGGCTACGACCAATCGATCCTGGAGAAGGCCTCAACGCCGATTCTGAACGGCTTGGCACTCTGTATCCGAGATCCTAGCCCGCTTAGGAACGAAATCACAAATACACCCGACTTTTGGTCAATAATACGAAGCCTCCATACGTTACCAGAAGCCGCAGGTAAGGCTTTCGATTTAGTGGCACGAGTAGTGGCCGGACAGCAGGTTGCAGTGACTGCAGACAACTACAAAGACACTGTCTCGTTGTTGAACGGTTTCGCGGCCGCGGGAAGTGTTGGAGCATTGGTCGAGCAGAAGCGCGACAAGACCGCCCGACGAAAGGAAAAGCCCACGAAGCCAGCCAAGCCTCGGTAATTGATTCTACCATCATGAGAGTGTTCCATGCTGATGAAGTGCAGCGAAAATGAAGTTGTCGACCGTGGATTTCAGGCTGTTGTCATGATATACCAGTTGACCAATATAGTTCCCGCTCTCATTGAGCAGTCTCATCTGGAAAGGAAAGAAGGTACAATTTCACCACGTCCAACATTATCTTCACTGCAGCTGATCCATATCTAGCATGGTTGGCGTACTGGTCGCCCATATTCGAAGCCCTTCGTTCTCAATGTCTCAACCCGTGTCGTGAAATCAGGCATCAAGCGTTTTCATGTCTGCAAAACTCACTGCTGTCGCCGGAGTTGGCATCTGCAGACCATCAAGAATGGACGGCAATCTTTGGGGAAGTCCTCTTCCCACTGATCTCTCGGCTTCTCAGACCAGAAATCTACCAGACAGACCCTGTTGGGATGAGCGATACCAGGGTACAAGCTGCCAATCTGCTTTGCAAGATCTTCTTGCACTATCTTGTCCTATTATCGGAGTGGGACGGCATGCTAGACCTGTGGCTCCGAATTTTGGACATCATGGATCGTTTAATGAATAGTGGGCAAGGTGAGAACCTCGAAGAGGCTGTTCCCGAAAGTCTCAAGAACATACTGCTGGTCATGGCCGATGGCGGCTTCATCCATCCACCATCAGATGGCTCGCCACCTACCGAGCTCTGGGAAGAGACGTGTAAACGAGTGGACAGGTTTTTGCCGGACCTAATTGCGGAGATATTCCCTCAAGTCAACGCTCCTCCGCCAGAGGCCAAGCCTCCCGAAATCGAGGACAAACCGCCAGCTGAGCCAGCAGCAGCGCAAGAGCAAGCTTCAACGGCACAGCCTCCTCCAGCAGTCGAGCAGCCGAGGGAAGAATTAGACTGAGCTGCGTCAAGGTCAACGTTCCTCAGTGGGGTTCACCGATGTACTATTTTGGGTTTGCAGGGAAAAGGTCTTAGAAAGGATGCATACGAATAGGGGCGAGAGAACCATTTAGCTAGCGTAAGACCTCCTATTATGCACCAATACCCGTCTGCTTTTCAAGCATTGCTAGTCAACCACGCATGGACTTGGTACTCAAGGAAGGATGTGATTGTAAGAGTATGTAAGATCTTGACTTCAATACTGCATATAGTTACGAAGGTGTAAGAATTCTACCTCATGGTCCAAGGCCAGACGAAGATGTGGTGTCATATGGAGATCTATTTCAACCTGCCCTAGAATTCCAGTGCCAATAGCTTCATAGTTGCGCAATACATGCCATCTTTGAGCGATTTTGGCTCTGCTGTGCGCAAACATTGCCCAATTCCCAGGTATCAGGCACTTCCAGGACACTATCTCTCAGCCCATACCGTAGCCGTTGTGTCTTCGATACTCTCATGTCAAAGCACAATCCTGGAAATTATTCCCCCGGCAACACAGTCCCAGAGCGTGCATTGACCGGAAGCACCATGCCAGCGTACCAGATTGCAACGCTACTTCTGTCAGTTGAGAACTTCAAAACAGTTTCGCGAGCGATCAATGAACCGTGTAAGAAGCTTGAGCTGCGTAATTTGCGAAGGTAGGATTCTAAATCGAGAGCTAGGGGAGCATTTTCTTTCTCATCGCGTAACTGGCCAAGACAAGGGTAAGGATCTTCTTTGTAGAGGCGCTAGGCATAGAAGCGGCTGTTTGGTGGTGCCCCTCGATTGTCGAATGTGCAGTCTTGAGGTATGACGTGGGCTTGAGAATGGTGTGGCATTCGTGGAAATGTGGTGGTGGGGGTTGGGAGGGAAAAGGGGAGGGGGATGTCGAGTTGGCGCCTCGTCATCATCATCTTCTTCTTCTTCGTGGGAATGTGAACGTGGTGGTCGGGTTCGATACTAATGTCGTCGGGGGCAGGAGGGGGGGTGATGAGGCGCCGGGTTGGGGCATGCCGGTGCATCAGGCAACTGCAAAGGATGTTCTTCAGTGCCCTGGATAGCGTGCATCTCCTGTATAGTGGCTGATAGCATAACTCCGTCGCCGCCGATAACTCTCTGTTTTCTCCAATTTCTGTTCTTGTGAGTGATCCCCAGATCAACCCCTTTCATGATTTCGAATTCGTGTTCTTGCCCTGAGGGATACCGAAAACCCCAGTCGCCCAATGACGACTTCCACGGGCTAGCGTAGACGGTTAGTATCGCACGGTTCTCCAGAATGAACTGATAACTTCCTTCGTCCGGAAAGATTATATCTATAGCTTTTGCATCCTCAAAAATCTGCTTTGCACCTTCAAAATCATCGTACACTTTTCTCACAAGTTCAGGATCTAGAGGCGGCCTTACGTCAGCGACCTTTTTTCCTGAAAGCGGGTATATCCATCGTGAAGTCGTGATTCCCTGCAATGACTAGTTTGAGAGGTGCGTGAATATCCTTGAGCAGCTGTATACTGGCTCGATACTCCTCTAACTTCGATTCTTCGGTAAGGTCGCCGCAGTGAATGGCCACATCAGCATGCTGGAGGGGTTTGTCTTCTGACCGGAATTCCATTCTATGGGTGTCTGAAAGAAAAAGGAAACGAGTTTTGACAGAGGCCGAATTCTGGGTAAACTCCATGATTTTAAGCTGGGAAGGATTTGCGAAGCACGTTCGTCCGAGTGGTAGTATCGGGACCAATGAAGAGGATGGGTGAGGTACGTTGCTAGGCTAGGGTTAGAGCTGTAAGTTACTGGATTGCATAGACATACAGAACAACATACGGGTGGTCCTGGACCAGAATATATACGCCTACCTTACCCCTACTGTTAGGTTTTCAAAAGTTGCCGCAACCCCCCCTGGGAAAAGGAAAAAAATGATTTCACTTGAATAACTTCACAATTATAGTCTGTAATCCTTGAGAACTTCATAATCCTTAAAGGATACGTTTAAAAATTGGCCCCCGCCTCGGCCGTCAGTTTACAAGAGATTTTGATGATTTGATCAGGTATTCTTTGTACGGGCGGACACACGCTAGCAGGGGTTCAATGTAAAGTAATTTACTTGAGGAGTTGAGGGATTATCCAGCTTACCATTAATCTTCGAATCTCTTTGAGGTGTCGTGGTCTCTAGACTCTGCCTGATTCATTCAACGCCTTCTAGAGCATGGTCGCGTATCTTGCTTACGATGTGCATTTGGGGCGCGGCGCTCTTGGAGCTGCTTTCTCTTCGAGTCCAATCCTTCACTCATCGTCAAGATCGACATCCAGCGCATCAGGGTTGGCAGCCACCGCTGGTTTTTCTGCTGGAGGGATATTTCCACCTTGTGGGCCAGTGCTCGCGGCAACAAAGCCCACTGGTGCACGAGCCTGGCGTTCCAGCGCAGCCATCGCGTCCGCTTGCTCATTCGATTCACCGTCGCCATCTTCGTTGTCTCCGTCTCGGGGTCTTTGCTGACTTCTTGCGAGCGCTTGTGACGCAATGAAGTTGACATCCGTGTTGTACTGAGCTTGCACACTCCGCTTGATGCGAAGCATTTCCTTAAATGTATCTTCGTTGCCATGCTGCACCTCGAATTCTTCCCACTTGTGCCAGAATGTCGGGGTGGTTCTTGGATCGCAGAACTGCGAAGCATGTCCGTATATTGCTCTAGCTCTGTCGATTTCGCCTAGTCGTCGTTCCATCTCGGCGAATTTGAGACACATATCACGGGCTTCTTTGTCGGGCAAGGCAGCAATAGCTCTCTCGTAGATGGGGCGTGTCGAAGTGAGCCCGAAATTGGAGGCGGATTTCGTGATGTAGAAGTTGAACATCTCGAACTTATCGTCATCTGACACAGCGCGAGTGGCCCTTTCGTAGATTCGCATAGCGTGGCGAGCAAGACCGCGCTCCTCTTCCAGGTTTCCATACATAAGGTATAGGACCTTCGCAAACTGGGGCGGGCAGCCTTCGACAGCTTGCTCGAATAGATCCCTTAGTCTCTCGATCCCGATTTTGCGGTCCACCGCCTTTGTCAGGTATAGATTCCACAACTCAAAGGCGACTGGATAGTTGAAGAGATCCAAGCCTCGTTCGTAGACTTTGAAAGATTCCTCAAAATACTTGTTTTCCTCCAGTAGGTTAGCAAAATTAACCACAGTCTGAGGAGTGGCTATTCGAAGTTCGAAGATCCTCTCGTAGACTTTCTTCGTCTCTTCCAAGGTGCTTACGCTCTCCACAAGATCCACGTAGAAGCTCCATAACTTCCAACTCTTATGGACTCGCTGCTGTGGCGAGAGTGTCTCGTCGAAGTAGTCTACAGTAGATCTTTTCGGCGCCTGGGTGGCCTTCGCCATGATGTCCACGGCTCGATCGAAGTTCTCGTTCCTAAGCTCCATCTCGGCCCAACCGGACCACATCTCTGCAAGCTCAGCCACCGACTTAAATGGCACATTAACAGCCTTTTCAGTGATTATGCGTGCGGTGCGAAGGTCTCCACCCTCCTCGTAGAACTTGGCATAGCTCAGCCATAATTCATGAAACTTGCCCACTGCTTTCCTTGGTTGCACTGCCGCCATCGCATCCGTGTAAGTTTGGACCACCTCCTTCTTGTTATCTCCCCAGAGCGCAACCCTTTTCTCCCACTCATTGACGTTGTTTGGATTCTGGCGCAAAAGTACATCATTCACCAAGAAAGGTCGTCGATCCATGAGTTGCTCGAAGCGCATCATCCGGATGTCCAGGTCGAAGTCGGCATCCTCGTTTACCTTGCCCTTGTCGGACCGCACAGCCGCAGCATCCATCAGGGTACTAATGATAGATTCCTCGAACTCCGCGTAGGAATCAAAGACGATAGTGAAATCTCGGACGGTCATGACAGTTGTGATGCCTTCTTCAAAAACATCCCGCGCTCTTTCAAAATTGCCCCTTGTGATCCAGTATGTTGCAAGTCCTGCCCAAAGCTTCCCGCGTTGATCTACAAATCTCTCAATGCCGCTTCGTATAATCTTCTCAACATCCATGCCGACAGTGCCTCTTGTCTCGATTTCCTTTGCTCGTGTGACCAAGAGATCCACCATTTCACTCCACAGCTGGAAATTGCTTTTTGTGTTCTTGCTTCGAAATTTCGGATTGTTCAGGATATCCATGTATTTCTTCACGGCTTCGATGTACCGGCCATTCTCTATCAAAAGTTCTATAAAATCCTCGCTATCCTCTGGGTGAATTTGCATGTATCGCCTCCAAATCTTTACTGCTGTGTCTCCAGAAGCAGAATTGGCGAACGGTCTGTAGAGAGCCCAGATTCGGTTATGTTGCGTTATTGGCAACGCCCGTAAAGCTCTGTCGAAAGTGCGTCGCGTGGGAGTGACAAGAGGCTGCTTCATCAAGAAGGAGAGATACATTTCCCATATCTTTGGCATTTTGTTGAGTAGAATGAGTGCTCGCTCGAACAATGCGTTGACCTTTGCATACTCCACAGAGTGTATCGCAGAATTCCTATTGCGAAGATGCTTGATCCGCAACTCCAGGTACTAAGATGGATCAGCCCCACAGATCCTCATTTATTGCGATCGCGACATACCATCTTCCAAAGTTTATAAGATCGCGGCAGCTGTCTGCAGGCTCTCTCGAGTATCTACATGATCAATCAGCTCAATGCACTTGACCTGATGGAGACACTCCGACGTACAAAAGCTTGTTCAAGAAGCGTGCCATGCTGGTGCTTGTAGTCAATATAGATTAACCAGGGTTTGGTTGAACCAGGGTCCCGCGATATATCTTGCTCGTAAACGACGTCGTCTGAGGACTGTATGTCCCAGTCAGCGGTACAATTCACGGTATGGTAGAGGTTTCACTCACGATGAGATACAAAGACGGGTCTGAGCTCTGTGGGGAGATTTTTGGCAGGGGAGCGAGAGTTGCCATGGCTGGCAATTTTACGCCTGGCATCCCCAACTTACAACGCTGAAGAGCTTCGATGACTGACGAGAGAGTTATGCCCACTAAGGTAGATTGGATAATTTGCATCACAGCATATGGCGCTAAAAAGTCGGCCTCTGATTCGCCGACCGCCGATCCCTTGATGTGCAGTCTGTCTGCTGGACGGTTGACTGTTGCTACTTGCTACAAATCCTCATTTAAACCTCGTTGACTTTTTATCTATTCGTGTTCGCACAATTGTCCATTTCAATTCCGAGTGTGCACCTGAAGCCTTTTTCCCACGCCACGCGAATTACGTGACTCTTTCACCAACAGGGTGCCACGACGTCATACTCCACCATCATCCAAGATGTCAGGAGCTGGGGTAGGCAATTGAGACTATGCTACCTGCGTACGGGAGCTTTCACTAACCATATGGATGGCATCAGGACCGGGAAGCTGTCTTCCCAACGCGACAGTCCCTAGGTGCTATGAAGAACAAGCTTAAGGGCGCCGAGACCGGGCATAGCCTACTTAAAAGGAAAAGCGAAGCCCTGACAAAGTACGTCTTCTCCATTCATTTTACAAACTAGCGCTAAAGCTTCATCAGGCGCTTTCGAGGTATGCTACAGCCGGACCTGGACTTTACAATTGACGACTAAAGCGAGCAGAGATAACAAGACGAATTGACGAGGCGAAGAGAAAGATGGGCCGTGTGATGCAGATTGCGGCTTTCTCGCTAGCCGAGGTCACATATGCAGTTGGAGGAGACATTGGATATCAGATTCAGGAATCCGCGAAGCAAGCTCGCTTCAGAGTTCGGACAAAACAGGAAAACGTTTCTGGGGTTTTCCTACCTCAATTTGAAAGCTACACGACAGAAGGGAACAACGACTTCGGTTTGACAGGTTTAGGAAAGGGAGGGCAGCAGGTCCAGCGGTGCAGAGAGACATATGCAAGAGCTGTGGAAACCTTGGTAGAGCTCGCTAGTTTGCAAGTAAGTCATCAGTGTCCAGACCCAAAAACATCGAGGACTTCTCTGACATTTCGCTCAGACAGCTTTTGTCACCCTAGACGAAGTCATCAAGGTCGTAAACAGGAGGGTCAACGCAATCGAACACGTCATCATACCACGGACAGAGAATACCATCAAGTATATCAATTCCGAGCTGGATGAGCTTGACAGGGAGGAATTCTACCGCCTGAAGAAGGTCAAGAGCAATAAGCAGCGAGATAATGATGCCGCAGAACAAGAACAGAAGGCTTCCAAGAGGCGCGGAAGCGATAAGGAGAATGCCGATGATCCTGGAGCCACGGACATTCTAGGGGAACAAGAAGATCAAGATGTGATATTCTAGGTTGCATGTAACTTGCTATGGTACAAGCGAGTTGCGCTTCACGCTTCCTTCTTATGGCTTGCGCTCTTAGGATAGGGTATCTAGACATCACATCAACCGCATAGTCTTTCTAATGCGTTCTCTCCAAGCCGAGAATGGTCACTCGGATCGGTACCAAGGTGGTCTTCAAGAGGGCAAGAAAATTTACGCCGCACTCGATTGAGAAATCCTCGACTTTGCATCACTGGCGTTGATACACAACCTTGACCACTTTGCCTTCCTCCCCAAGCGTCATCCCCGCAGTATTCTCCTTCGCACTGATAGCACCTGCTTCAGCTTCGTATTCGACGAAAGCTATACCTCTCCTTCCAGGCACCAGACGCACTTCCCTAAATCCTTCGAATCTGCCAAATATTGCAGTGAGTCCGTCCACGCCATAGTCTTCTGGTAGATTCTGCACGAATAAGATCTTGTTGGGTGGTAGGTACTCTTCTGGTATAACTGCTCCTGCTGCTGGATTCGAAGATTTGAGACCAGCACCGCGAGAAGCTTTGATCGGCCGAGCAGTGCCAGCTTCTGGAGGAGCACCAGCTGCTGGGCGCTTCAATTTCTTTTGGGCCTCTGCAGCCTCGTACGCTTGCTTTCTCTCTGTGATCGTAGTGATCAGCTTATTCATATCTTCTTATACAGAGCTCGACACGCTCGTACCTTTTTCAGCCAGCCTCCGTCGCCTATGGGCCTCGAAATCTTCTGCGCTTCCCTCTCTTTGCACCGTAGCATCGCTCTTTGTTCTCGCATAGTCCAACAGCATAGGCTTATCGAACAATTCAAACCCCTGGACCTCCTTGATCGCCCGCTCGGCAGCTTCGGTCTCGTCAAAAACTACGAAAGCTTGGCCTTTCGATTTGAGGTTCGTCTTGGCAATGAGTTCGATGACATTGCCGTATTCAGAGAAGATTTCGGTGAGAGCTTCTCTTAGCTGGTCTGGTTTAATACGCTCTTCTAAGTTTTTGACCTGTATCGCCCATTAGTATATGTCATCTGAAGCTGAAGCAACGCAGCTGGGTTAGGCATGCTAACGTAGACTCTATGACTTTGTTAGCCATGTGCTCAAAATGGTGGGTGATAAATGTTAACGCACGTAGGATTCGGTGGATTGCTCACACCAGTAAGGGCTGCTACCGCAGCCATCGTTTATTATGGTGTACAGAGTGATGTTGTTCCAGGGTTGTCTCTAAACTCCTTCTATTGCTGTAAGTCCGTAACTGAAGAGTCTGAAGCTACCTCAAGGTATCTACGCTCGAGAAGCGCGGAGATATGCCGCCCGGGCCGCTCCTTCTAGCGTCTCTACTATTTAACACAAGTGACTTATGAGTCAATCTGAGTGTCCAAATATGAATTTCAAGCTTGAATGCATCTCTTCAAATTTCGTCGACAGTCTCTCATTTTGAGAATCACAAAGAGACTCTGTTCACAACAAGCAACCATGAGCAAAAGTATTGAACTAACCCCGGGAGAGGCAACTTTGCGGCAGTTATTCCTTGATGTATCCTCTTACGCTGTCAAACTTGGGGGTTACCATAACAAGCCCGAACTCAGATTTGCTGGAGGATGGGTCAGAGACAAGCTGTTAGGAATACCCAGTAAGGACATTGACGTTGCCATAAGCAATATGACTGGTTCTGAGTTTGGATCTTTAATGAAGCAATTCGTGGAGCGGTCCGAAGCACGGCACAGTTACGAGCAAGACATTCTTGGACACCTGGCCAAGATTGAAGCAAACCCTGAGAAATCAAAGCATCTCGAGACTGCAACAACGAAGGTCCTCGGTTTTGACGTAGACTTGGTCAACCTTCGTAAAGAAACGTATACCGATGACAGCCGCAATCCTACGATGGAATTTGGTACTCCTGAAGAAGATGCTTTTCGTCGAGATGCGACAATCAACGCCCTGTTCTACAATCTTCAAACGTCCGAAGTAGAGGACTGGACTGGGAAAGGGTTCCAAGACTTGGACCGCGGAATCATCAGGACACCGTTGGCACCATTGCAAACGTTCAAAGACGACCCTTTGAGGGTGCTGAGAGGTATACGCTTTGCGAGCCGCCTCATGTACGAAATTGCGCCCGAAGATGAGATGGCCATGAGCGATCGTACTATCAAAGCTGCGCTAAGACTCAAAATCACCCGGGACAGAGTGCGTGTCGAGATATTGAAGATGCTAGGTGGGCCAGAACCCAAACATTCGCTCCCTTTCTTGAAAGGACCATGCCCTCACAGAGCACTATCTCTGGTTGATCGTCTTGGCTTGTATAATGACGTCTTCACTGATCCTACTAATGCGGACTGCAAGTTGGTTGACACTGCGAACTGGCACCGGGCTTACAACCAGCTACGGGACATAATTAGTGCAGGATCAGAAGGATCAGCCCTTCCAGAGCCAAAAGGATCAGCCCTTCCAAGACCAGGAGAATCAGCCCTACCAAAAATAGAAAAGACCATTGGATCAATCTTATTACGTAGCCCTGAAGATTTGTACAATGCATGGATATTGACATGTTTTGTCCCCTGGGCAAGGGAGCCTTCAAAGCCTCCCCAGAGATCTTCCAAGGGACCGATGACCGCGGCAGGTCTCGTAGCACGAGAAGGTATCAAAGCCGAAAACAAGATCTATAAACTTGTTGATGATGCTGTCTCTCATCTGCAAGACATTGTCGAAAAAAAAGATGCCGTCCGGCATAAGAATCAGACGAAAAGCCCCGAAAGCCAGCGCGAAATGCAAGGAATGGCCATTCGCAAATGGCGTTCCAATTGGCGAAGTAGTGTGGTGTACGCTCTGCTAACGGAGGTTTCGGAGACCAAGACAGAGACGGCCTCTCTGGCTGTCTTGGACGGATACTCCTCGTGGCTGTCACATCTTTCAGAAACTGACCTTCTCGGCCAACTAGAGCCAATCGTGACAGGCGATGAGTTAATGAAAGCCTTCAATACTAAAGGTGGGAAATGGGTGTCCGCGGCTTTGGAATGCGTGATGAAATGGCAACTTCGCAACCCAGACCGGAAGGGCGACGCAGCGGGTGCTATCGCCGAGGTTATGGAAAGGAAGGAGGAGCTGGGCATCCCGCGTCGAACGAGTCCTTTCAGTTGAGAGCGACGAAAGGATGCAGCAAGCTTTGTAGCCCGGCAAGGACAATGGCGATTTGTATGAAACCAATGTGACGGATGGCATTGCGGAGGTCTCGGCAATGAGATAATGGTATCGCTGGCGAAAGAAAGGTAAAATCTGCAAGTCGCAAAGACATGGCAACTCCGTATGTGGCAAACGAGGCCGACGGTGTTACAGAGATTTAGTTTAGCGAGGAGAGAGAATTGTAGTATCACCTGAGTAGCTTAGATTCGAATAGTGTGTGTTAATGTCAAGTAAAGGCTTCTCAGCATCTGTGACAACTCTCGATTTACAAAGCCTCCTATGCGACACTTTTCTCTACGAGTACGACAGTCTAAAAAGTGAGCGAGGCCGTTGCTGACAACTCTGTCACATGAATATACCCTACGTACCTGGCGCAAGTCTACCATAGAAGTACTGCATCATGAATTACGAGAACCTAAAAGATGCCGCTCGGGAACACATCCAAGGTATCACCGCTAAGCACCCTACGCTGGCTTTGCCCAGAGCCTTCCTTTCCCAAGAGGTCCGGAGCACAAGCTTAGCCTCTCTCGTTGAGGGCCTCAAAGTCTCGGTCTCAGCGGGATCTACACCCCAGGTAGGATCTCAATGTTGCTGAATATCTCGTCCAATCTGGCAAGAATTGACCAATGTTGCAATAGTCGTTTGAAAGTATAGCTGTATTAGACGCATATCTCGCCGAAGCACGTGACCGTGAACACAACCGTCCAGACCAAGATGCAGCAGTGTTTCTTCGCGAATGGGTAGCTGAAGCTATCCTACCCACCGAGGCTTTTGCAGATGCCTCTCCATATTCAATGAGTCGGTCTCGTTCGATGCTACGATGGCCAGAGACTGATATACGGTGTATCACAGAACAGAAAGCAACGCTCACTCCTGATGAAGTAGCCAAGTTTCATGCAATGAGCCTGTCAGGCATGCTACTGTTGTCTCGCTTACAGAATATTGAGCCCCTTTCGGAAGACGAGTCTGTTATGACCATTCTCACATGCCTTGCATCATTTACTGATCTGAACGACCCTTGGACCTATCCGAAAGCCAGGGACCATGCGTGTTCTCTCTTGGAAGGCTACGCAGGTTCGGGAGATCTATCCACTATACTTACCGGATTACTTCAGGAAAGGGTCAAGCCGCTCTTTAACAAAACAAAGAATCCGGCAATTACACAGCAGGGTCGAAAAGCCATTGATCCCCTTCCAAGCGCTGCTACAGCTCACAGTGATCTCGATGGTGAAACAAAACCCTGGAAGTACCGCGATGCTTATATTGTCACTGTTATCCAATGGGTTTTGAACCATTTAGATGTGCGTACCATCATTAAGCCGTTCCTAGGCGTAATCTGGCTGATATAGAAGCCAGGAATCGTCAGTGCAGGCGAATTGGCCACTAATAATCCCTCCACTTCTTGCACTGATCGATGACTCTTCAACTAAGTACAAAGTCAAAGGCTGCAATTTCCTCGCCCTGTTCCTTCAGAAGTGCCCTTCGCTCCTACTAGAGCGTACCGGACTCGGAGAAATATTTGAAAATGCCGTAATGCCCAACCTAATGTCCTTGCCGTCACTAACAGAGGAAGCCGAATCTCTGCAGCTGCTGAGAGCAGCCTATCCCGCACTGATCTTCTTGGCTCTTGTCAGGTTCCCTGGTGTAAAGCATCAACCCGCGAGAGTCAAAGCACTGGACAAAATTCTTCGAAATGGAATATTGAAAGGGTATGCACATGCTGGAGAGCATGTTAGAATAGCAGAGCTCTTGGTCAATGAAATGGCAGTCCTTGTGAACGAGCTGGGTGTTGAATTCGTCAAACATCTAAAGGTATCATGTGAGCCCCTGTGAATTGAATCAAGGCTGACGCTACTGTCAAGCATATTATTCCCTTGCTGGCTGGCATCTTGGCTGCACCATTTGCTACAGCCTACCCGCCTCTGCTTCGAGTTTCCGTGAAAGCGGTACAAACGATCATTGTCGCTGCTTGGCCTCGCATTGCTCATCATAGGGGTGAGATCCTGAAAGGCTTGACGATCTGCTGGTGCCGTATTGGAGACGAGGACAGGCAATCTCAGCTCAAGGAAGTGCGAGAGAGCATCAAACATGCGGTGCAGCTTTTGACCTGCGTAGTGGCGGGGAAAGTCCAGGTAGTAGAGGAGTACCAAACTCTGATCAACAGCGACAGCAAGCTTCGAGATTTGTTGGTCGTCTAAGATACAGAAGCTAGCCCGCCATGGTATTGGGCCTCACCACCAGTTTCCAAGCGCTGTGCCAATGCACGGAACGCTACGCTACATTTACGGCACAGATCGTAATTTCGTCACTTTGTCACCAGGATTTGAAACGTCCTATGGGTCCACGCGCTGCTTGAAAAGGGATTTACCTTTTACCCATTGCCGATAGGCTTTGTACCGCTTCTTTGCCGTGTCGGCCTCAGTCACAGTCAGCGGGTCTTCACCAATTTCAAGAAATTCTGCGTAGTCTGCCAAATCGTCTTCTGTCGAGTGCATACTGTTCACTGCATCAGCTGAGATGCTGTTGACATAGCCAAGGAACTCCAAATTCGGATTCGGCGGCACTTCGGCCGTTACCACAAGAGGAAGATTCAATGGATGGCTGATATAGCGTTGGTACTCATGTGCTTCAGTATCAGCCACAGAAGGGTTGAGCGAGTTAGTAACAAATTGGTCGAGAGTCCATTGCGTTACAGCCGATTTGTCTTCGGATGCCTTTTTCTTTTTCGTGGCTTCAACTTGTGACGAACCGTCTCTGCTTTCGGCGTGTGGATCCTTTAAGATGCTATGCTGGGGCGGTGGTTGTTCACCAAGCTGAGATTGCAGCCATGCTGGTAGAGCGCGCTTTGATTGCGGGACAATGTTGGTAGGCTGTGCCTTTTGTTCCTCACTCATCTCTATTCCAGTATTTGCAATCGTTACCCCTTTCCTCTGCTGTCCTTTGTCGGGCGAAGCATGTTCATGACCGTCTCTAATCCGGAAAGGACTAAGATCATACTTGCCTTCCTTGGTCGATTTGAATGGTATATATCTGAGGGTGGAGTTCATCTTATAGGAGAACATCTTTTGAAACGATGACAATGCAAGAGGACGGTAGTATTCAAACCAATACTCGTCGAAGAAATCGAGAGATTTTCCCGCGAGGTGACCTTGGGCTTTCGTATCTTCAGGCATTGCCGGGCCCTCAAGATGCTCCGGGGTGAACCACTGGATGTAGTTTTTTCGCCTTTGGTCGGACCATGAGCGAGGATCTGTATGGTGGAGGTAGTAATCGGTCGAGAGATCCCACAGCATTGGCTGACCCTGAACGAAGATGTAGTTCCCGAGGAACAAATTGTACGCTTCCTGTCGTTGTTTATCAAGGAAGGAGTTGTTATAATAGCGCTTAAAACTTTCCACCATGTCTCGAGAATGGCTTGTCCATTGATTGATCTTCCTATATGTTTCCATAGTATTTACCAGATGAGAACCGCCATACTGTATGGCGATGGTATCGCCATGATCGTGATACCTAGAACCCTTGTCAGCCCGATGCCTTGATCGTTCTTCAAGAGTGGTACAGCTTACATGTGTGTAAAAAGATTGACGGCGTCGGTATCGTAGTCGATCGAGGTATCGCTAATGATACCCAGGGCATGCAGCTGGTGGCCAAGAGCTCGTTTACCAATGACAAATTGAGCGGCGTTAGTTCGGTCGAGGCAGTCAATACAGTTGGTCCTTGCTACCCCATCCTGCATGCTCAGCTGTCCAGACTCGTAGGTGCCATTGCGAAAGAATCCTGTTCGAGTCATTACATCTTCCCCGATCGACTCTAACGTGCCAATGACATCTTGATCTCGACTGGTGACCACGGTTTTTAGCCTCCCAGCAGTTCATTATAGAATCATTTACTGACCTTTTCGAAGCTCGGCTCATGTCCCATGCCTTGTAATGAATCTTTTTATTCGCAGGCAAGAATTGGTTCAGGTATGAGATTGCGTTTCCGTACTCGCGAAGAAGGATCGATTCACGAGGCGTTCGCTCACGAGACTGGAGCCGTTAGCCGAGTAAGGAGCCATCTTGACCTTCTAGAAGACCTTACCTTGACTAAGTTGAGAACGTATATTGGAGCGCCATATCGCTCGAAGAGATTGTCGAAGTGAAGAGCTGCTGCACTATAGAATGGATCCACGAGATTCACTGAAGAGTCAGCATCATGCGCTGAAATTGCGGCGGGACGCTCACATTCGATGTCTGGCTTGGGTGACACTCCAGTATTGTCCTGCGTCCAGTACAGTGGAATGCTTCCACGGTGTTGCACATAAGACGTATAGTTCGGATTGGAAAATAGCTCGGGGCCCGGTGCGTGAAATGATGTTGTCAACATCTCCGACACAATCTGCTCTGTCTCGACGTCGTTGGCGACGTACCCCTAGAAGGCATATTAGCTAGCTAAACTACCAGACAATCGCAATGCTTGCAGCTTGCCAGATCGTTTGCTCCACGCTTCAAGAACCGTGCACCAGCAAAGAATCTTGATCGTCTCGCAATAATAGTAATATGGACAGTTCGTCCATAGACTGATAGAGCTATCAATGCATTTGTTAGTATTGCGATAACACAGCGAAGGGGAGACTTTTACTGGCTTGGTCTACGAAACCGTGCACGATTGGCAAACACCAATCGTCAGTATTCTTCAAGGCGTCTGATGCAGGCTCAAGCAAGTGGTGGTTCCAGACGAACATAGAATTCCGGTGCTTTGGAGACGAATCTGCGTTACCCTGTTGCATTGCCTGTCTCTCCCGAAGGATGTTCTGTTGCAGTGTCCGAGTTATGTCGTAAGAATAACTGAAGTAAAACGAACGTGACAGATCAAGGTTGCTGAGAATGCCAATGAAACGTGCTTCTTCCGCGTCTCTATCTACCCTAAAGCGAGATGAAGAGGACATGGTCAAGGAAACGAGCTCAGTCCCGTCAACTTGATAAATGTAGTGGCCTCCGATCATGGCGACCTGACTTCTCTTGGTGATGACAAGCATGTAGAATGCACCAGTAAACCTGATGAATCCAAGGAGACCCCAAGTGCTACATTTGAGCTTCAAGCCTCCAGAGGCCTTGTTTCCGTCATCCACCGTATTCAACAGCTGGTTCATTTCTTTCTTGGTATACACAATGTCATCTTCAGCAATGCTCAGATCTCCGGAGTCGGCAGTCCGATCTATCTTCAAGATCCTGAATTTGCGATCCACAACATCACCTCCGACCAAGTAGTAGCGGCTTGCCGTTTCATACAACGAAAACCTGTGCATCTTACATACACCCTCTTCGCCAACCTTCTGGTAGACTGCACCTCTGTTCCGTTGCGCTGCCGAGGCGGGACTTGTAGACCTTGGAAAAGATTTGGCGGTTGCCCGCTCCTCATCCTCCCCGTCTGACTGCACATGATAGGCTGTCTGCTTGGGAGAAGTCGGTGCATCATTGGACAGGTGAGGGAAAGTCAGGGTTTCGGTGAGTGTTTCATTGTTGGTGGATCCATCATCTATTTCCACTTTAGATGTCACCGGCTGTGGGCTGTTATTGCTACTGATCTCCACAGTATCTGGCTTTGCATGGCCCGTGGCTGATGAGGAAAGGCGTGATCGTGGACCTCCATCAGCGGTGGTAGCGTGAGCCTGGCTGTCGGGCATGCCATCTTTTTGAGGTGGCAGCTGCAGAGGGGCTTGCTTGTCTTCCATGACCTCAGACGAACGATGGTTAGTAGATACAACATGGCGGACTCAAGGGTGGAAATGCTTGAGCACAAAGCATTGCTGATAAGTGTACCGCTTTTGACGGATGGCAGCTCGTTGACTAACCCTAGTGCTTCACCACTTAACAATCGTTCACTTTGGTGCTTTACTTTTTATTGCCCTTAGATAGTAGATAACGGACCGCCAAAGCCCCCGAAAACCCCACCAAAACACAGGGGTTCGTTCTAAGTTCTGGAGCCGCTCAACTACCTTAGATCCCGCTCCGGACGTCCCCACTGACACTCCCCAAAAAGGCGCAGGGGCTGGTACAGTGGTAAGGTAGGTACATAGCAAGGATGCCAAGAAGCTATTGATCAATAACACCAACTGCTATCTCGCGCCACCCTAACATGGTCCTTTTCTTTTTCTTTTCTTCGCGTAAACACTGCCTGTCACCTTTTCATTCATGATCGTCTTTGCACTCCTATTGTCGTTATAGGGCATGTAGGCAACATATTTGTAGAATGTAGTAGTTGGATGGTAAAGTTCTAAGTATAGGTAGGTAAGGTATGTAACCTGGCCGCGGCAGCAGAGAATTCTCACGTTAATCGGATTGGGCGATAGCGTCCATGGCACCAATGGGAAGAAGCTTTCTTTTTTTTCTTTCTTTTTTTCTTTCTTTCTTTCTTTCTTTCTTTCCTTCTCCTCGTACTCCATCCCCACATTTCTTTCCCCGAACCTCTAATCATGTCGTCGATAAGTCCAGAGCAAATTAAAATCATCAAAGCAACGGTCCCAGTGCTTCAAGAACATGGCAACGAGATCACTACTTGCTTTTACCAAGATATGTTAGCTGAGATCCCGGATCTCAACAATAGTACTTCCCACATTGACAAGCTTGTGTGAGACTGCGTGCTCAAAGATAATGTAGTCTTCAACCAAACCAACCAACTTAACGGGCATCAAGCTGCTGCACTTGCAGGGAGCCTGTACGCCTATGCAGCACACATCGACGATCTAGGGGTGTTAAGCCCAGCGCTGGAGCGTATCAGCCAGAAGCACGTCTCTCTTTATGTACAGCCCGAGCAGTACGACATAGTTGGCAATTACCTTCTCCGAGCCATGAAGAAAGTCCTTGGCAATGCTCTCACGCCGGACATCCACGGTGCGTGGGCAGTAGCTTACCAACAGCTGGCGAATTTAATGATCGACCGCGAAGCTCAATTACTCGAAGAAGCCACCGGTTGGCGCGATTGGAGAGAATTCCGAATCATCCAGAAAATCCGTGAAACGTCAGAAATAACCTCGTTCTATCTTGCGCCGCTCGACGGAAAGTCACTACCGTCGTACCTCCCTGGACAATACATCTCCATACGAACATCTGTCCCAGATACTCACTACCTACAAGCGCGGCAATACTCCCTCAGCGATGCGCCAAATCCCGACTACTATCGTGTTTCCATCAAGAAAGAGCAGGCCCGAGATGTCAATGATCCCAAGGCAAAAGCACTTCCTAGCTACATATCAAATATCCTCCACAATGAGAAAGACGTTGGGGATTCCGTGGAAGTCTCGCATCCCGCCGGAGAGTTTTTCCTGGATACTCGCCAGCAAGACTCGTCGGATGTACCTATAGTCCTAATATCCGCAGGCGTGGGTCTTACCCCGGATCTCTCCATATTCAACACCCTCATCGCCAAAGATTCAAAGCGTAAAATTTCCTGGGTGCACGCAAGTCGCAGCACCCGTGTTCAGGCATTCACGGATCATATCAAGAAAATTGCTAAGACGCACGATAATGTGCAAAGTCACGTCTTCATCAAAGAACCCGGAGAGAACGATGTGGAAGGCGTTGACTATGATTTTACAGGGCGAATGAGTCTGAACAAACTAGATGCGGACCACGATCTTTTCATCCATGACCCAAAGGCAGTGTACTATGTTTGCGGTCCAGAAAATTTCATGGCGGACATGGCGAGATATCTAGAAGGGCAAGGTGTTGAGGATGAACGTATCAAGATAGAAGTTTTTGGGACGGGAGAAATTCCCAAGCCTTGAGCAAGAGCTCATAGGAGACTCCGTAAACGACCGCTTAATTCACTCTTTCCTATCTGCCTGTATTTTGCATTTCTGGGTAGCTGTGGTGGTGAGTGAGGGGTGATCCCATAATTCATGAGGTCGAGGAAATACTAGGACCAGCCACCTTCGAATCTTTTCCTCAGCGTTCCATTCTTATGGTGCGAATTGGATTGAATCCTCGATATCAATAACGAGGAGCCACCAGGTCCGAGTCAATCAGTTGAGACTCCAGCTTCTTCTCCGGCATTGCAACAACAATTCATTTGGCCGCGCGGCTAAAAGGATCGTTGTGGAGACGCTCGATACCTCTGAGATCATAAGAAAGTATCTCTGTCCTCATGTTCAGGTTTCGCAGCAATGTAACGCTCATGTGTGAGTATCTCTTTCATAAACTTCTGTAACTGCTTGGTTGCGAGACCGAGACTCGCAACTGCTTTAATGCCAAAAACGAGAAGGACAAACCCTTATTTGGGAATACGAAGAAAGTTATGATGTTGCGTATACAAATAGAAAGAGCATCCCGATAAGCCATGCTATAGTGGGAGAGACCGAATCCAACCGAGATCAGCACATGGAATGCTAGCGTTGCAATGTCTTCCTTGCTCTACCCAGATTGGGCCATGTCAAGTGCTTGCTGCAGAGCCTCACTCCATACCAGCGAGCTAGTTCTCTCGTTGAAATTTGGAGCTGTAAGCCGCCTTCATTGTTGCCAGTCTTCGCCCTCCTCCTCGACTCAAGTCAACCCTACTGCCAAGACCGGCAAGGGTTTATACCTGTCAGAATACTGGGCCCGAATTACTACTGCGGCCCCCTCCAGTCAGGAATCTACTCAACCTGAATTCATCAACAATCCCAACTTTACTGCAAAATAAGTTTGCGGTGAAGGTGGGGGCGGGGTTTGCATATCAAATGGACGAAAATTGCACGTCAGGCAAATGCAAATGACGAAATGCGATGTCAGAGTCGCATATGTGCGAACACAGCTAGATCAGAGAAGGGTAAGGTAATTAATTGGTTGATACTTGACATGGTAAAGAGAGGTCCTCTGTGGAGTGGTGGAGAAAGAGTGTAACAGAAGATCTTTTAGTTGCATCATCGCCAGTGTAAATCTTTACCTGATCTCACATTGACAACCGAAAGTGAAAGAGTAAGAAAACGTGATAATTCAAAAATCGTTACGTACGGTAGTTCTGAAACTAAGAAACCGTTCTAGTACCGTAACAAGTCAAGTAACCGCCTGTAGACCGTAGTCTAGACTCTAGAACCACAGCTCTCCGCTAAGGTATACTTCACGGATAGTGGCGACCGTCTCTAAATCCGAAGCCTCCTCTTATCGCAAGATCAGCTCATAACCTTCGAGCTAGCTGGTTGCTTTCGTTAGATATCTATTATGCGAGACACCAAAGCAGCCTCTCAAAATAACCGTCAGCAATCTCAGAATACTACTTATTCCTACCGAACGCAATCTTCGCGCCAATTCGACGCTGGCTGGCTCCTGCTGCGCTTTCATCATACTTGATCTCAACCTCCATTCCCGATCTCTGTTGCCCCCCCCCCTCACCCTTTATGGTGTCTACAGGCGGTTGGCGCCTTTAGTTCGCGATACGTGCGCCCGAGCTCGCTAGCCTTTTTCCCGCCCATATTGGGATAGTCCGGCCAATCATTCCACCACCGCCATCGGATTGCTTACCGTCTTCGCCGTCAGAGAGCCGACAAAACAGCAGGCCTTGTCCACAGCGGAGGGAAGCAGACATTTCTTTCGCCGCGCCGCCAGGCTTCAATTCCCATCGGTGGGGAACAGCTGATCAGGATTCTCGTTGGGCAAGCGGCCGAGCACGTGGTACCTTACGGCCCTTCGATGCCTGGCAATCAGTGCTCATGTCGAACGATGATCGATTGGATATATGAGAGGAAGGTAGCTAGCTGCCTGGACATTTTCCAGCCAAAGTTTCACGCCTATCTCCCTAGAGTACATGCGGCAAGTATTTTTTCTTTGCGGTGAGATGCAATATACCGCCAAGAAAACCTCTGGTGGTGCTACCTTAAAGCACATCTCTCTATTTCATCAGTTCCTCCTCTCCAAACCCGCCAAGATAGCCTTCTCGATGTCATGGTTATACAACCATTCCAACTCACCAATATCGCTTTCACTATTCCAAATCATTCCACTATCAAGCATTTGCCTCTCCGCCTTCGGCAGCCTTGTATTGTTCAGCTTCAATGTCAGCTTGACAACGCGCTCGATCCTCTCCTGCCGGTACGCTTGCCAGAACCCAAGAGTCGCGGTCAGGTCAGATTTTTCCGGCTGCGACGATGATTGGTGTGACAGCAACAGGGCAAGAGAAAAGGCGTCCTCAAAGGCTTGGGACGCGCCCTGTCCTGCGGTTGGGGGAATTGCGTGCGCCGCGTCGCCGAGGACGAGGACGCGACTGCAGTGAGACGAGGAAATCCAAGACGAAAGTTTAGGGACGGTGTAGTAGGGCCAGATGGAGAGGGTCTCTTTGGGAATGGCATCGAGTGCGGATTGAATGAGGGAAGGCCAGGCGGATTTGTTCACGGACAAAAGGGCGAGAAGTTCGTCTTTATCGGAGAAGAGGCGGTCCCATTCTTCACGCGTCTGTTCGGGGTACCTTTTCTGCGTACCGGCGAGGAGCTCGGAGCCATCGGTGTCTTGGGGGGCGAGAACAAAGGTGCCCATCCCACCGTGGATCGTGACGGGGAGAATGGAGTAATCTTTATCCGAAGGGAAGTGGAGCGCTGAACGGGGGACGGCGCATGTGATGGCTAAGAATCCGGAGTAGCCGGGTGAAGTGGAGGGGGAAACGTATTTGCGGACTGTGGAGTGTATACCGTCGGCACCGATGAGAAGGCTAGCGGAGGCAGAAGTGCCGTCTGTGAATTGGAACGAGACTCCGGTTGGGGATTCAGAGAGGACGTGAGAGAACTTCTTCCCGTAGCTAACGGCTATATCGCGTGCGTGGACTGTGGAACGGAGCTCGTCGAGCAAGACCTGACGGTAGATGCGGAGGGCTTTATACCCGTATCGATGCTCGTCGCCAAGGGGATACAGATCTGTGGTTTCCTCCTCTTCATTCTTGAAGGCAATGTCGGAGAAGTTGTAGCCCTTGCCGCGGATACGTTCATACACTCCCAACGAGTTCAGAACTCGTAGGGCGTTGGGTGAGAGCATAACGGCGCCAGTACTCTTGACGGACGGCGATCGAAGCTCGTAGACGGAACATGGTATGGAACGAGCGTGGAGAGCAAGGGCTAAACTGAGTCCCTGTGCTTTTCTCAGTATGCTGACACGGTATAAGGTCTGTTTCGAGACTAAGGACTCACTGCTAACCCAGCACCAACGACAGCGACATTAATCGGATGATTCGTGCCCATAGCAACAGCACGAGAGTTTTAACTGGCGGATTAAGTTACTGATTGTCCTTCAAAAGATGTGTACTGGTGGTAAAAGTATTAAGACTGGGATAATACTCGAGACTTGCTTTATCTCCCAAATAGCTTCTGTCTGCTGCGGTGTAGGCACCATCCATCTACTTTAATCGGTCCCATTACATTCTCAATTCCATACGCGTACGCAGCGTTTGTGATACAGCATTCCGCGTCCCTCGGTGTTCAACCCGGAGCTGGCTCGGCCGAGAATTCAACTCGGACGAGGAACCCTAACGCCGAAGTAACCTCGCGCCTTCCTCGCGCCTTCCCTCGTGCCTTGCAGCGGTCATGGGGAAAAGCGAGCTAAATTGGAGGAATGAGGATGATGCCTCCTGACCACCTTTTATAGCATCGGACCGATGCTGCGGCTCCCAATAAGCTGGGTCCTACCTATTGAGGATAACACTTTGTAATATACCGTATTCACCACTCAGTGATATTCTCCTCACGTCCTAAGCACCGACCCATTTTCACAACTATACACATTCTGTCTGTTGCCTCATATCTCTCACACCATTGCATACCTTCCGCCTCGCTACACTGCGCATTCTCATTCTTGGTGGCAGCGGCCGCACTGGGCAGCTCGTGATCGATGAAGCGTTGAGACGAGGTATTTCTAGCAATAGCCAGCGTCCGTTCCTTCAGTTAACATCAAATTCTTAGAACACACCATCACCGCTCTGGTCCGAAAAGTCGATTCATTAGAACCTCGACCGGGTCTTACCGTGATCCAAGGTAAGAGAGCGAAAAGGAGAAAGAGAGGGAGAAACCTCGCCCATTCTCTACCCGATCAATTCTCCTACTGACCATAGAAAAGGCACCCCGCTCGAGAAAGCAGACATCGAGAAAGCAATTACCGCGAGCCCGCACGACCTGCCCTCCGCCATAATTGTCACCCTCAACGCCGTTCGCGTCAGCGACAATCCCTGGTCCGCCAATGCCTCTCCCCCTCGCATGATGGCCGACTCCAACGCCCACGCCGTCGCCGCAATGAAAGCCCATGGCATCCGCAAAATCGTTACTATGTCTGCCTTCGGGGTCGCCGACTCCTGGCCTAACATGCATTTCCTACTTCGCATGACTATCAAGTCGTCGAATATGTCCCATCAGTGGGAAGACCATGCGGCGGTGGATAGAGAGATGAAGCAATCGGGGCTGGATTATGTGTTGGTTAGACCGGTCATGTTGAAGGAGGGCGAGCCGAAACCGATTGCTTTTTTCGGGGACGTGGGCGCCAAAGGGGTGGGACTTACGTCGTCGATTACACGGAAGAGCGTTGCGAGGTATTTGGTCGATGCGGCGGAGAAGAGTGAGTGGGATCGGTCGACACCGGTTATTGCTAATTAGACCGAGCTGGACCATTTGCTTAGGATGCTGACGGGATTTGACCGTTCCTACTGGGGAGTCTTGCAATATTGCTGCGTCTTATACGCAACATTCTAGCTTGTTTCTCTACCCGGTAGAGCTGACTGCTGTAATTTGTGTTTCAATCTCCTTGTAAACTCGGTTCAAGACTTTTCTTACTTAAAAAGCCAGTCCTAACCAATAGCGTCCATCTCCTACCTCACCGACACCACAACTCACCCTCAGCAAAACCCAATGTGCCATCATTCCCCCCTCGCTCTTTGGCCCGCTCCTTGTCGATCTCGGTTTTCTGATCGTCTTGATGCTGCTCTCTTGGAATTTCCATAACCTTAGTATCTAACCTCGTCGCTGGAAAACTCTCATTCATGCATACCCTCGAACAAGCATGTGTTATATCCGTTGCGCATTACATTTGGCTTCCTCCCTTCCCCTCATGTCGGGCGTGAGAGAGGGTGGGTGGAAACGGGTGAAGTTAAAACAAAGTCTCACCCGACTAGTGGTGTTTAGTGTCCGCGATGTAAAGCTGGTAATTGAAAGTTGTGGAGTGAAACGGATATACATAGCATATGCGATGATCTCTTTCAGGGTTGAGATCTGATACGTTGTATGCTGCCTCTCACCTTCAAAGAACCGCCGTCGAGCCGTAATCCTGGTTTTGAGGCTCTCGAGGGGGGATGTAAAGGTCAGCTGAGGTTGATATCCTTGAGTTACGTCCGTTTTAGTTTATGGGCGTGGCTTCCTAGCTAGCCAATGGCGTGCTTTCCAATTAGAATTAGTCAGCTAGTAGGGGAGGCACATAGGCCGATCCTTTCATAGAATAATTCTACATCTTCTTTCATTCTCACGAGGTCTCAAAACTGAACTGACGATACTAGAGAAACTTGTTTGAGGCCTCGAAGAGATCGTGTTATTCTTTTTTATTGATTGTAAAGTATCTCTAGTCTTTTCGCTGAGTCATTTATCTTAAAATTCGAAAGCGATTCTTATTACTCCGTACTTTGATTACGTTATTAAATTCTCTTTAATACTATTAGTTGCATCATCGCCAGTTAGTCCCGCACGTGTTGTATAAATCTTTACCTAATCTCACCGCGGGGAAAGTGAAAAGTAAACTAAGCGACGAAAAAGTGGATACCACTGACGGAATGAACTAGCCTAGAGTCGGGGAGGAATGTCCTGCCTACTATGTAGTACCTACTTTCTATCCAGCTATACATAGTCATTACATGGTCATTACATGGTCATTACATGCTTTTTTTTTCAATCTAACTGCTCTAATTTCAGGAGCGCCATATTTGTGTAACTTTACCACTAATCGCCGTCTTTTAAGATCGATCAACAAGTAGATCGGTGCAAAACTCTGGCACTCGAGAGGCTCTTCTCGCTCCCTTTTTGTTCCACATCCTTATTTCTCTCAAACAACTACTTTTACAAAAATTACCCATTGATTCACATATTTAAGCCAAGGTCGTGTAGACCGAGTGATCGGTGGCATTCTCACTCTTTACCCGCTGGACCAGAGGCCTCGAGTGCTTGACCATGGTCTGATCAGCTAAGCGGACGTTCTCGAAGGTACAACACTATCGGTAAGGTCAATGCCATGCATACCATCGATGATACTGGTTTTCAATTAGATACACTTTATAGCGCGAGAGAAGCCTATAGGAGGAACAGATTACTCACTTGGGATGACATAAAAGCTAGATAGGTAGGCCGAAAGGACCGCATCCTGTATCTTGGTGGGCAGCAGGGCAGCCAATCGCGCGTCTTCGAGTACGTCTCTGATTGTCTAAAGGGTAAAGCTCAGTGCTCGTACTCTGAACTTTGGAGATCCTATCGAGAGCAATACGGACTGGGCTAGAGTGTCTGGAGTTTTGGTGTTGGCTTACCTCGTCTATGCCAGGAAAACTACCCAACGCACGTCTTAAGTTGTTGCTGAACACCGTTTCCAGCAACGCCGCAAAGCTGCCCACACCGACAATCATACCGACTTGTTGGCTAAGATAGTATACTCCGATCGCCGTACCTTCTTGTTCTTCTGGCGCAGCGGCAGTCAAGCCGACAAACTGCGCGTTGAGACTCATGCCATAACCGAAGCCTCCTCCAACATAGTATAACGACTCCCAGGCGTTTGCTCTGTAGCGCCATCTCAATGCCATCAGGAGATAGCCCAGGATGCCTACCACTAGAGCTGCGATTGTGATAGTCTTGTACCGCAGTGTCCTTACCAAATGCTGAAGATTAGCCATTGCTTTTCGAGCTACGAAAGGACGCCCACCGAAGAGTCTCTCATCTTACCTGTTGATGGTGTAACCTCCGATCAATGCCCCTACAGCGTTACCCAAAACTGTGGGTACCAGATATGCTCCTGCGATACTATTATTCACGTTTCTGGTACGTATGAAATAGCTAGGAACTTGTGCCATCGACTAACTCGCGTCAGCAAATCTTTGTCAAAAAGGTTGACAATTCACCTACCCCAAAACGTGCAGCGCACAGAAGGATTTGAATGACGCACATGGCTCCAATCCCATTATGTGTAATGAGTTTGGGCGGTATCAAGGGTTTTCTGGCGTAGTATCGTTCCGTGAGCACAAAGAAGGCTGCAGACATCACACACACAGTAATTGCCAGTATGATAATTGGATGTGACCACGGCAATTTCTTTCCTCCCAAGCTGATTGCCCCCAACCCTGAGGTAATGCACAGTGCGGATAATATAGCGCCAAGCCAGTCCATGGTCCGAAGCAGTGCCTTGAAGCGACCAGAGCCTCGGACCTTTTCTCCTGGGCCTCGTGGAGGATCAGCCTCGAGTTTGAGTGTCACAGCCGTGAGGCAGATCAAAGCTAATGGTGCTTGACCACCAAAGGACCTGACAAGTGTCAGCATGTTTCGGTGTACCCTTGAGGTGATTGCGGCATGGCATAATAGTGTGGCAGATACAGCCGATACAAGCATGTGTGAGGTTCGATACTGGCCAGAAGATGTTCAGCTCACCATTTCCACCCAATGATATCAGCTAGGAATCCTCCCAGTGGAGCTCCAACGCTTTTGCCTAGCACTGCGGCTATATTGACATAACTTCGCAACACAGCGACCTGACCAGGAGAGACAATGCCTGCAGGGTGGAGGGCATAGTCAGCCATCTGCTCTGTCCAGGAGTCGAAGGAGGCTTACCTGTGATAATAACAGAGACCAAAGCGATCATTCCGGCCCCACCAAGGCCAGCTACCACTCTTCCTGCTATAGCCTGATCCAGAGTATTCGCTGTTCCTCTATGGGCGAGACGTAATATAAGTATCTTGGACCGTTTGTGAGCTATGGAATTGGGCGTCTTACGATATTAGGCATCCAATGATGAACAAGCAGTAGGCTACGATGAGAGGCTTTTTACGGCCATACGTGTCGCTCACGCTTCCATACTGTGGAGAACAAACGTCATCAGCTTTCCTATTCGTGGTATGGCGGAGTAATCACGACTATAAGCAGGGCATCGTGATGTCTCCGAGCTTGTGGGATCAAAAGTCATTGCAAGGAAAGGCAGTAAATTGACTCACCGCCGGCAAGGCGTAGCAGTACCCAAGGTTATAAGACAGAAGAAGCCATGGCCCATCCGAATTGCGATGAAATTCGGAGGCTATGGTGCTGTATGTAGCCGTCACGAAAGCATCGTCCGCACTGGCAAGGAAGACACCTGTACACAATCGCTATGAGCGCTGCCAAGTTTCACTGACTACTTGAACTACCAAAGATTGCTATTGTAATAGTCAATGCCATAGAAGACGTGGGCTGCCGCTCTTTGTGGGCGACATTTGTGTCATTGGGCTCTGATATTTGACTTTCTGAGCTGAGCAACGGGCTCCTTTCATCGCCATACTCGTCAATTGAATGCATGATGAACACGGTCAAACAAAATGGCAAAGCGAAAAGAGATGCATGAAAATCTTTTCAGCGCGATGCAGAAGAACTGGTGGCGTTTGAGGCGACCCCTACTAATACCCTTAGCCGTAAGGAAAGAAGTCGTCCTAGTAAAGAAAAGATGGACTAACAGCTAATATGGACTTTCGTAAGAATACGATGTAAACGTCGATGCAGTTCGATGGATGCGTATGTCCCAGCCTTTTTTGGGGGGATCCAATACATTGACACCTCCTACCCCAACATCTAGATGCAGTTTTCGAGCTAGTCGGCCCAGGTGCACTCTCGAGTGCTTTAAATGCCATGGTCTTACTACTTATAGAGTGCGTCACTCATGGATCGAATCCTCTCTTTCTTCAGGAGGCCTTTTTCTGTACACATTCGCTTTTACACTCATTCGATGCGCTGAATCTTAGACAGATTAGCCTTCGAGGGTAAAATGATGAAGTTAATTGTGAACAGTAGATATTCGTGTCGACTTGAGAAGTGCCTCTAAAAATGCAAAGTAGATTGTACTGCATCGGGTCTGACATCCATTGTACCCGGAAGTCGAACTCAAACCCTACCCAATTGTAAGGGGGTGTCAATGTATCGAAAGGTCGTGTCAATGTATTAGATCTCTCCCCTTTTTGGGGGGTCACGCCTTCCTGTACTGACGTGATTGGGCCGGTTACACGGATGGAGGCACTCATAGACGATGTGTAGACGGCTTTCATATTGCAGTTCCTTACCTGTCCACGGAAATACTCTACTTAATCCCTCCCATTCCATCTGACGACCAAACTGGACACATGACGAAGACGGCGTGGGACCACGGATTCTTACGCAATCGGACATTCGTTCCATGCGTCATGAATCTTGCGTAAAGATAGCATGCCATCAGTCATAAGAGCGGCCAGATAGTGGCCAGATAGTCTTTGAAATCATGGCCCGTGGGCGTGGAGGCATTTAGCAGCCTCTGGCCCTCTGTAGAGATCTGTCCCTGGAAAGCTCCTCAGTCGATGGAGTCTGGCGTGCTATTCGACAATACTTGTTTTGAAAGATTTGACGCGGGTTCCGAAGAGAGGGCTTTTTGATGTTCTTAGCCCGGCCAAGTTAAGTAAGCGAGGCTCCCAAGATTCGGGACCTAGTCTTGACCGAGCTTTTGCGCTCAGCTGAAGCTCAAAGGGTCGCAACGCCACGGTCCGTAGCTTCATGCCGACCCCTGCCGAGCTGTACTCGTAAGCTCCTTCAGTCCGGAGCCTACCTCCCTACCTGGTCACTCTGGTGCATTAGTCCCGGAAATCATCCTTAAACTCGCTAGACAACAAGCTCGACCAAAAGCCTCTGATCTCTGATCTCGATAGCTTTTCATGTTCCCCCGATTTAACCGAGATGCAAAAGCTCCGTGTTTATTTTAGTTCCATCTTGAAGATTATTCGTTCTTTAGCCCGTTGCCCCCAATGGTCGGAGGCTTGAGTCTTGTAAGATATATCTAGATACTGATCTTCCCCCACCAATAAAGGTGTACTATGGGCCTCAATACCGTAAGATGCTCATGTCAATATAATTATGTGAAAGCTCATTGGCTCGGGATCTATCAATCATCAATAGCGTCATTTTTTAACTCTGCCTCTCATCTTCTCAATTATTCGATGATCGAATGTTGTCTATATCTTCTTTGATCATAGTAAAGTAACGTCTTTCAACGCGATTGATTCCCCATCCGTAATTGTAATATCGTGCGTGTAGAGTAGTTTTTCTAAGAAGCCACAACGACGGCGACGGCGAGATCCTAAATCGGCCTATTGCGGAACAATGCCAAAACCGGATGATAATGAGGTGCAATTTGGGTAAATTGGCCCGATGGGAACTTACGAAAATTGGCCAATACTCCGAACCCAAATGTTTCTCTGAAGGCTGAGAGCTATGATTCACAGTAGACAGCAAAAACAGTATCATTTGGGGCGAGACGAGAAGGAGTCGTCTGTCATAAGATTGACATGAACACCTGGGCAAGTGAGATCCAGTCTTGTATAGCGTCAATAGCGTATAGCCGACACACCAGAGAAAGAAAGGCCAAGTCGCCAAAGTCTTTGATAGAGGTACTAGTCGAATCTTGCTTGTTCTGGCTGATGATGGGGTATGATCCGGGCAACTTGCGTAGGTAATGGAACCTTACTGTATTGCGGTCATGGGGAGGAAAGCTGCAGGTGTAGAACGATACGATGGTCATAGCAATCTCCAAGCACATTGTATATAATCGAAAGTAATAGCACTTTATATGATTGTGATCTGTGATGTTGCTAGTGCCGAAGAGCTCACGACCCACACAATGATCCCCATCCTGGATCTCGATCTCATTCGGCTTAAGCTTGGCTGATGACCCACGTTCTCAACACCCTCGGCCGGACAGCAATTTCATCACAAATCCACGCAGACAGAGATGTAAGCTTCATCATCATATCTCCATTATCAGCGTCTGACCCTTTGTCAACATGGGCCGTTCATTGGTCTATCCGAAACTCGCCTACAATACAGTCCACCGCTACAAACACCATGGTAAGGTTTCTGATTTATCAAGCAAATGTTGCACTCTACACATTGGCAACCCAGAAGATCTAACGCTCCTCTCTTCTTCCTGTAAGCTACGTACGATCTTCAAGACATTCACAAGATCATCAATACGACAAAGGTCCTCCATGTCTCCTTCAACTCGGACGATCCAGCAGCAGGGCCTTACCCAGCCATCTTACCCATGATTGGTCAGATGGGATCTTTTGCGCACCCGAGTGCGGATCTAGATGAACCACTAGAATGTTATCTACACGGCTATGTGAGCATGCGGATGGCGAACCTCGCGCGCACTAACGACGGCCTCCCAATGACAATCTCGGCCACAAAAGTTGATGGCTTGGTGCTGAGTTTAACGCCGTATTCCCATAGCTATACCTACCGCTCAGCGGTCTTGTTTGGGTATGCACGAGTTGTGACGGATGCCGAGGAGAAACTCTTTGCAATGCGACTCATTACTGATTCGGTGATGACTGGTCGTTGGGAAGGTACCAGGACTCCGCCAGACAAGGGGGAGTTGGGCGCCACAGCGATCCTTAGAGTCAAAATCGCAGGTGGAAGTGGTAAAATCACTGACGAGGGACCCAATGACAAAAAAGAAGATCTTGAGGCGGAGAATGTGACGAGCAGGGTATGGGCAGGTGTTGCGCCCGTGTGGGAGGTGATAGGCCAGCCAATTCCTACAACGACAAATGCTGTGAAATTGTTACCAAATTATATGGACAGCTTTGTGACGAAGGAGAACAAAATCAATGAGGAACATGCCAAGGAGGTAGCTAAGCCAAAGTGAAACAACCTACGGTATTTACTACAGAAATTTTTTTCTTCTTTTTCGTTATTTCTATATGCAGCCTAAGGCTATAAATTACATTGTCATGAATCTAGTCACGTGACTAGATCACTCTTTTACTTATAACTCGCTCTTGTATTCTATTAATTAATCTTTTTATTATAAAGATTCGAGTCACGTGACACGATCACGTGACTCGCTGAGACGTATTATCTTATAGTCGCTCTTTACTCTCGTAACACTCTATAATTAATAATTAAATATTTTATTATATAATTCTTATTAAGATTTGAGAATATCATAGAAGAATAAGAATAAAGAATAAATTTATCGTATATATTTTAGACGCATTGATCTCGTAAGTTAGAGACTCGATTTCATAAAAGTCTTTCTATTATAGATATTATAATAGATTATAAGCTTCGATTATAGAATAGAATAAGACTTCTAACTATCTCTATTCTTTTAATACTTTCGTTTATACGAATATTAATTATTCGCGATAATTCGTTTTTTTGAGCTATAGCTTTCGATAATAAAACTATCGCGAATTAGAATCTAAGTTAAAAAATCATTTACGAGTCTTCGAAAGTCCTTTCGAGAGATCTTATAAAGACATTATATTCGTGTACACACTAATACTCTTTTTATCGTTTTTCACGAAGTTTTTCGATAAATTTAACGAGATCGATAAGAAGTGATTTGATCTCTATATTTAATTTAAATATAATCGTTAACGAAATAAATATGTATATCTATATAGAACAATAATAAAGAATAGACGTTAACGAAATAATCTAAGCGATGTCAAGAATAGGCGGTAGGACACTTAGTTGTTAACTATAGAATGCTACGAGAGTAAAGAGCGACTATGAGAATGCGCCTTAGCGCATCACGTGACCATGTCACGTGACCCGAATTTTGACACTCCCCTTCGCTCGCATACTCAAAAATGCGAAAATACGATTTTCGCACTTCGCGACGCAAAAAACCCCAATCGGGTTAGCGCGAAGTCCGGTTCACAAAGGTGAAGAAACCAAGTTCTGAAAACGACTATGTCAAATTCGAACCAAGTTCTGAAAACGATTATATCAAATTCGAAGACATATAAAAATCCGTTCTGGTTCTTCATACAAAACTTCCATTTTTCGAAAAAAGGCGATTTTTTGAAAGTTTTCTTTGAAATAGATCTAATGCATATCAAATTTCTATCAAAACGAGGTCGATAAATACATGAGACAGTGAAAGAATATTAAAGATTTAACGTTCACAGACAAGGTGAATAGCGTTACTTCTTTGAAACTAACGACTTCAGATTAGAAGCAAGAGCGCTGAGGATTAGTCTTTGACGCTAAGAGAATGTTCTGAGACTAATTTCATCTCAAGAGCATCGCGAAAGATAACGAATTTGTCGAGACAGAGGGCTTTAATAAGATCGTCGATCATTTGTTTATTCGTGAGTACGAATTGCATGTTCACGATGTCGTCATTGACTTTTTCACGCACGAAATAATAAGCGATATTAATGTGCTTGATGCGAGCATGAAACTAAGCGTTCTTGACGAGAGCAATTGCGCTCTAATTGTCGTCGAAGATTATGATGACTTTCGAGTTAGAGTCTCGAGGTCGCAGAAGTTGATTGAGAAGAGTTTTTAATTAAATAACTTCTTTAATAATCAACGTTTGATCGATATACTCGACTTCGCAAGTGAATAACGCGACGATGACTTGACGCTTTGATAATCAGCTAATGACGTCGCTACCGACGTTGAATAGATAGTCGAAGATAGATCTTCGAGTCGAGTCGTCAGCCCAATCGAAATCGATGTATTCGATGAGGGCTTGAAGGGATCCTTTGTACACGAGTTCGTAGTGCATCGTGCCTCTAAGGTATCGAAAGATTCGAACCACTGCATTTCAGTGTGTCTGGGTCGAGTTAACTAAATAGCGACTGACAAGAGAGACAGCATAGACGATATCAGAACGAGTTTCTAACATAACATATATAAGGGATCTCACGACGAATTAATAATCCTCGCATAGCTTTCTCGATGCAACATAGCCCTCTTTCGTAGGTTGTAACTTACGATTAATTTCCAGAAGCGTGAAGACTGGATTAAGACTTCAATAATTAAAATACTTTAAGAAACGAGTGACATAGACTGCTTGTCTCAGACGAAGAATATCGACGACACGATCTCTTTTGACGATTATGTCTAAATAATAGACGCAAGGTCTCAAGTCGAATATGTGAAACTTGTTATTAAGGGCCTTTTTAATGCGCTGAATGCCGATTTTGCTGAGGTCGATAATTAATATATCGTTCACATAGAGGGCTATAGTAATGTTCTTCTTGACGTTTATAAAGACACTCTCGTTCGATTCGATAAATATTAATTCGAATTTCTTTATGTACTTCGAGAAGTGCTAATATCAAATTCTAAGAGATTGCTTGAGTTTATAGAGAGTCTTATTTAGCTTATAAACTTTGATATCGTTCTTGCTGAAATTATCGAACTATCGCACATAAATCGTCTCTTGAACGTTATCGTAGAGAAAGACGATTTTGACGTTTATTTGTTTCACGTCTTAGTTTAGAATCGCTGTCAGGGCAAAGATCGTCTTATAACTTATAAACTTGATCACTAAGACGAACGTGTCATAATAGTCACGATTCTTCTGTTATTCGAAACCTCGAATCACTTAACGAGTCTTATAGCGAATGACTTTCTCAGCGAGGCCTCGCTTTACGATGTAGACTCAGCGACCTCTCAGAATATAAATATCTGAAGACGTCTAAATCAGATATCAAGTATTATTGTTTATGAGAGATTTATATTCGTCTTGTATGACGAGCTCCCAGTGCATGCGAGAGAGTTGATTGAAAATGATCTATTAATAGATCGTCGGCTCGAAAATATTCGACTTATTAACATGATTCGTTAGTAACGTAAAGGTTGCGAATATTCTCGAGAGAGGATTAGATGATAGATCTCGCAGATTCGAAATCGTAGTGTCGAGATAATCAAAGAGTACCCTTTGAATCGCACTTAGCTCGAGATCTTCGTAAATTATTTCGACGATAATAAGGAAACGAGTTATTCTTTCGATAGCTGATAATGTAATAATTAATCGAGAGGCTCGCGCGAACGCGGTCGATGATACGACTTGTGCGAAGGACGAGGGCTTTGATGTAGGCGCCTGCTTTTCAGCTGATCATGGGAAATTTGATCTTGATCTGTTTATTACAGGTGCAGGTGCAGTCGTTGAGAGCTTTATAATAAGAACAATGTCTTTCGAAATGTTAATAATACGCTATTTTCTAAGTGCCTTCTTTATAGCGAATGCTGATATATGAAAACGTTATCGCTTGATCGAGAACTTATAAGCGTTCGTTTTTTCTTCGAGATTTACAATTAAGAGACGCTTCTCAACGAAGTGAATATTATTAATTCGAATAATCTTCTTCTTGATAAGATTATATAGGCGGAAAATGAACTCCTCTTCATATCTCAGAAGAACACACTTTTCGCTTTTATTCACGAGTTTCTTTTAAATACGCTTTAACGCATAGACGATGAAATCAATCGTTCGCAGATAAGATAAAATGGGCTTTCGATGATGAAAAGTCTCAAATGACGTTACAATGATTCGAACGTTGAGGGATCGCAACATCAAATAATTGATGATGATCACGATTTCGAATTAGAAAGACTTGTTGAGCTGAGAACTTAACAGTATAAGATATATCTTATATAACAAGATCTGCTCAAAACGTTCGATCGCTTCGTTCATTTCGAAATTCTCAGATATAGTGAGCTTCTATCTAATTCCGCACTAAAGAAGATAATTTAAGAAGATCTTAAATATATACTCTCTCTTATTGTCGAGGCGAATACGATAGATCTTATAATTTCGTGACTCTAGAAAGACTTTAAAACGTAAGAATATAACAAACGTTTCACTCTTATAACGAATATAATACACTTTAGAGTAAAAGATGAAATTATTCTTAAATGTTATAAAGTATCTATAGTTATTGAATTTAATAAAGAATAAAGACTCTACGAGATCACTATAAACAAATTCGTTAGACTGCGTTTCTAACTCTATGAGACTATCATAAGAGACAGTCTTTTAACGTCTTATAATATAACATTCGCAGATATACTTCTTCGCAATGTTCTTGATGAAGTTCACCTCAACGATCATATTTGAAAGCTTATTTAGATTGTTCTAACTCAAATGACTCATGCGAGCATGTCAGAGTTGATAAATAAGATTCGAGAGCACATTATAGACGGTCAAAGCACTATTTCGACTCTGTCAGAGATTCAAAAAGAAGAAATCACGATTACGAGTATCGATAAGCTTCAGATCGTTCTTAATAAGAGTGCACTCTGTCTTATGAAAGAAGATAACGATATCGAAGTTTAAAAGTTTATCGATCGAGAGAAGATTGACGCTTATATCGAGTATATATAAGACATTTCGTAAAGTAACTATTACACACTCTTTTCTAATTACACAGTCGAGACTAATAATGTTATAGTCTTGAAACTGCACTTCGCTTTTCTCGATATTCTTGATCGATCGAGAGTAAATCTTTTCGTAGATAATGAACATCGAACGATTCGCGAAAGAATAACGAGAGCAGTCTGAATCTACGACGACTCGAATAAGGAGATTCACGAAATTCGCAGCCATGAGACTATGTTCGAGAACTTTCGTGACGATTAGATTGATAACTTGATCATCAGTCGCATCGAGGATATTGAAGTCGTTCGAATTGATATTCGAATAGTGCATAATGAAGTCCAGTTCCTTCAGAAAGATATAATTGATATTGAGATAATCGTTCTTTTCTGAAGCAGAGGCATTAAAAGACGTCTCTTCGATACGCTTACGCTTATTGCTTAAGAGTTTATTTTCGAAGTCAAAGATCTTTATCTTCTTCTTCTTTTTCTCTTTCGTTATGAATTTCTTAGACTTAAGATAAGAAAACTTGATTCAGCATTTGATAGAGAGATGTCTGAATTTGCGATTAACTATCTTACACGAAAAACAGATCTCACGATTGATGTCAGAGTCGTCGAGATTATTAAAAGTAGCTTGTTTGTCTTTGCTCTTATCGTTGCGAACGATATATATAATTAGTTCTTCTTCTTTGAAGAAGATTCTAACTTCTTCGTTCACGACGATTACGACAATCTCTTAAAACTTGACGAACTTGTTCTCAAAGAGATTATGATTTTAAGTGTAACTTGACTCGAACATGTCGTAAGAGTCGTCAAGTTTTATAAGGAAAATTAGAATTCGCAGAGACTTCGAAATGGCGAGGGATTTATAAAGGCTAATAATGTCGAAGATGACCTTACGAAAGTTCTTTTCATATTAACGAACTCCCTCTTCTCCAAGAATAAGATCGAATATTCGACGCATCAGTTCTCTATAGAGACTCGTGCTCTTAGACTAATAGTTCTTGATCAGGGCATCGAGCATAATCTAAGAATCTTTATCGTCGAATTCGACTTCGACGAGTTCGCGATCGTTATTCTCGAGACGATAAAAGATAGCGATATAGATTCTATAACTGATAATCGCATTAAAGAAAACAAGATTGTTAAGCATCAATCAATTGTTGATATTCTGCTTTCATCGACGATATTCCAGATTGAACTTTAAAATAACAATAAAGTTTAGAGAAAAAGCGCTTTCCCCTTCGAGAGAGTCAGTCGCTGAAACTATTAGAGCTGACATGTTTCTTGCGACGCCTTATGCGCTTGATTCTTCGTCGATTATAGATGTTAAGAATTACTAAGAAGGTTTCTGAGAGCGACACGTACGATATAAATAGTAACGACGATAATGTTTAAACGAAAGACTTAGCTTGAGAGATGACTGAGGCGATAGAGAACGAAGATCTTAAAGTCGAAGAAGTCGAAGTCGAAGAAGTGAGATTTAGAGAACTTTTGACACGAAGATCGAATAACTCAGTGTCACTTGAGACACTGAGAATGTCTTCGTTGACTTCGAATTAAAAGTCGACACTACTAACGTTCGCGAAAGCAGTGAGAGTGAAATAGATGCTCTGATCTTCGTTAGAGTTCTCGAGAGTCTTATCGATATCTAACAACTTTTGCTGTTAATCTTCGAGTTCTTATATAAGAAATAAAAAGTGCTTATACTTGAATCTTCGATAGATACGAGCGATATTATTGAGATAAAAGATACTTAGAGATAAGAAAGATTTAAATTAATCTAATATTCGCTGAGACTGTATCGAAGACAATTATTAAAGACGTGCAGATCTTCGAAGGGGAATAACGTTCTTCTTATGTTAAGTCTTCGACAGAAACTCGAATTTAGAATAGTCGCTTCGATGGCTGTCGTCGTGAAATGAAGTCATATTCGACGATAGAATAAAGTCGAATGACGATGAAAAGAATTCGATGACTGAGCCTCAGCCCTCTTCTTTAGAGAACTTGTAAGGTCGAAAGATCTATCTCAACAAGAAATCCTTGTTGTTTTGACCCTCAACAGGCGTATACGCGCTCTGAGTAAAGATTTGTCGATGACTAATCAACTTTGAAGTGTGATCAGACGATTTGATGCTGAAGTCCAGCCTCTTGAGTCGTCACAATTGATTCGATTCACGTAAACGCTTTATTAACGCTGAAGCGATATACACCGCGAGGGAAATGTCCTCGTTGAGCGTGTTTAGCGTGTCCCACGCAGGGAAGCTGGCAATGTTTCAGAGGCCTTAGTGGAATTCGATCGCACGGTCGTATGGCGAGTTCGGCGTTCGGCGTTCGTTCGGTTAGATTCGGTATGCCGCGGGTCGATTTGCGATAGGGCTCTCAGCCTCTCGAATTTCAAAGACGATCATTTTGTAGAGGGCAATGCCCATCTCAAGAAGATTAAAAAACAGAGTCTCATAGCTGTCGCGACGTTTATTGCGATGAACTCGTGATGCTTAGAGATCACTGTGGCTCTGATAGGCATAGGATATAAGTGAAACAGTCGCCGAGCAAGCTCGGGCTCATAACCTGTCAAGAATAGGTGATAGAACACTTAGTTGTTAACTATAGAATGCTACGAGAGTAAAGAGCGACTATGAGAATGCGCCTTAGCGCATCACGTGACCTAAATATAGACATATAGTCGACATGCGCAATGATCATAGCTGAGAGAAGACTAAGAATTTCATATTTTGACACTTCTCTGTAAGCAGTCGACGAGTAATCTAAGACTTCTCTAAAGATAGTTTAAACATCTCGAAACTTCTCTAAAAGATAGTCCGAAGCTTTCTTATAAACAGTCTCGAATACTTCTCGCTGATCTTATTAAGTCTTAAAATCTCGTAAGAAAAAGAGAAAGAGTATTAGCTCTATTCTAATCATTAATAGCCTCTTTAATCCTAATCGATAATCTCGTTTCGACTCGATTTTAGAAGAGAGCGAGAATAAGAATAAAAACGAGAACGAAGAGAACGATAATTTAAATGAGTGCGAAAGCGAAAACGATGATTTGACACAAAGATCAAAAAGCTCGATATCACTTAATGAATCAAATATATTCTCGTTGACTTCGAATTCGTTATCGTGTGACGATGATCGAATAATCGAAATAAAATAGACACTCTATTATTCTTCGTTAAAGTTCTCGAAAGTCTTATTGATATCGATTAGATATTATCTTTAAGATTCGAGTTCTTGTAAAAGACACGAAAAGTGCTTATACGTAGATCTTCGATATATAATAATAAGCTTATTCTAATAAAAGATATTATACGATAAAAACGATTTGACGATAAAGACTAATTTCTTTTAAAATTGGAATCTAATACATGTACATCCTATTTCGATACATTAACATCTCATCGTTTTTGATTGAATCTCGCGCGCGCGCTATTCGATTAGATAAAAATCTCTGCAATGATCGAAATCTCATAATCGCATGGTCGCAATGAACTATAACGGATACATGACTGCAGTGAAGTGCAATGAACTGCAATAAACTGGAATCTCATAGCCGCAATAAACTATAATAGCTAGAATTTCATAGTCGCAATAGACTGCAATGAACTGCAATGACTACATGACTACAGTGACTGAAATCTCATAACTGTAATAGATTGTAACGACTGCAGTAGCTATATGACTGCAATGAACTACAATAACTAGAATCTCATAACCGCAATAAACTATAATGACTATATGAAATACAATAAATCGCAATAAAGTTCGTAAATCACTTATGCTACTTCTATTCGATCGAATCTATTATGAAGCTTTTCGACTCTACTTCGAATATATGCGAAGTTTAATCTAATCGGGTTAGCGAGCGCGCGAGATCTAATCAAAAACGAAAATAGAGTGTCAATGTATCGAAATAGAATATAGATGTATTAGATCTCTTAAAATTATATTAAGTGTAAAAGACGTAAAGATCTTCTTAAAGAGATACTCTTACGGATATCAAACAGAGACTAAAAGTTAAAACGCTTATTAAAACACTCGTTTCGAGAAATATTATCGTAAGACTAAGATTAAGATTAAGACTAAGTTCGCTAAATGATTCGTCGATCATAGCAGAATATAGATATTCGATATTTTTTATGTTGAATTGAAAATTGCGATAGCTCTCTCGTCGATGATTACGAATCAAAAAAATGAGTTATCGTAATACGATAAGTATATTTCTTACTAAAAAGAGATCATCGTATTAATGTTAATTAATATTCTCGCGAAAGTATAAGAATAATAGTTTGATACTACTCTTGCTCGTCGTTCGAACTTATAATTTATTAAGATTTGAGAATATCATAGAAGAATAAGAATAAAGAATAAATTATTTAGTCTTAGAACTCTTCTAAGTGATGTCTTTGACCTTATATAAATACAGACATATAGTCGACATGCGCAATATCAAGATTAGGTGGTAGAACACTTAGTTGTTAACTATAGAAGTGCTACGAGAGTAAGGAGCGACTATGAGAATGCGCCTTAACGCATCACGTGATCATGTCACGTGACCCGAATTTTGACACTCCCCTTCGCTCGCATACTCAAAAATAGAAAACACGATTTTCGAACTTCGCGACGCAAAAAACCTTAATCGGGTTAGCGCGAAACTCGGGTCATCAAAGTGAAAAGAAGATGGTCGAGCGAGGAAAGTCCTGCGCCGGATTATCGAAGTGAGTTTAGCGTCGGATGGCTAGGGTGAAACCCAGTGTCGAGTTGTTAAAGTGAGTCTAGCGCCGGGTTGCTAGGGTGAAAAATCATCGTCGGGTTGCCGAAGTGAGTCTAGCGCCGGGTGGCTAGGGTGAAAAACAGCGCCGGGTTGCTAAAGTGAGTCTAGCGCCGAGTGACTAGGGTGAAAACACCCCCTCCACCCCATATCCCACCCCCCCTCAACCCCTTCATGATTGAAATCCGAGTGGCAAAAGTGAAGAAATCAAATTCTAAAAACGACTATATCAAATTCGAAGATGTATAAAAATTCGTTTTAATTCTTTATATAAATTTTTCATCTTTTTTAAAAAAAGACGATTTTTTAAAAAATTTCTTTGAAATAGATCTAATACATATCAAAAATCGATTAAAACATGATCGATAAATATACAAGAGAGTGAAATATAAATAAAAGAAAATCTTATACTGGCTACAAGACTCTCGAGGTCGTTTTAGAATAGATTGTAATAATAATCGAACGTGTAATAGCGATATGACATAGCGCTGAGACATCGAACGAGGTTCGAGAATATGATATTTATTTAGGGATCATGATGACAATAACGATGATATTATCAAAATCTTTATGTCCTTTTCACTTTAGTAACCCGACGCTCAGGATTACTAAGCAAAAGTTCGGCGCTAGTCGATATGAATTTTATATATGACTTCTCGCTACACTTAAAACTTTAATCAATCAACGTGTTTTATACCTATATTTTAATAGGTTATGAGCTCGAACGTAGAGTATCTTTTAGTAGTACTATATACATTAAGTCATTCGCTAACTTATTTAAAGTGTTTTAATTGAGCTGAGAGCCTCAGCACGTCTGCTTCGAAATACGTATCGCAGCGAACAGTCTTATACTGTAATAAGACATATTAATGTCATCGAGTCTGTAATGTCAATCGAAAGAAAGAATATGAAAATGAGTTTGACTTTAAAATTCAGCAACGTAAAGCGTAAAGCGTTAAAATCATGCTATTAATTACAAAACGAATCGCGCGCTAAGATTAATTAATGAGCAATATCATTTCGTCTATAAATCACGTTAAGCAGATAACTGCTTATATCGTTATAATTATACGTAAAGTGTAAAGATGTTATTAAGCTATCACAATCGCTAGATGTTATTTAGCTATTAACGTAAGAATGCTATTAAGCTATTAAGATATTATTAAACTATCGACCTCAAAGGTGTTATTAAGCTATCGATCTCAAAGGTGTTATTAAGTTATCAAAATCGCAAAGATGTTATTCAGCTATTAATATAAGAGTGTTATTAAGCTATCAAGATGTTACTTAGTTATTAAGTATCGTAAGAGCTATCGTAAGAGCGCAAGCTATCAAAACTATATTATTCACGCATTATTCACGTAGTTCTTAAGTCGTAACTGAGCTTTATAGTCAAAACGTTATACACGAAAGAGCGATATGTTATACGCGAAAGAGCGATATGTTATTACACTCTTTCGTTCTTGCGATTCGCGTTTCACGTTCTTGCGATTCGCTGTCTTAGCTTTTGAACATCAATGATAACATTAATAACAGTAATACTATCGCTGTCTCGATAGATGTCGTGTCAAGAATAGGTGGTAGGACACTTAGTTGTTAACTGTAGAATGCTACGAGAGTAAAGAGCGACTATGAAGATGCGCCTTAGCGCATCACGTGACCATGTCACGTGACCCGAATTTTGACACTCCCCTTCGCTCGCATACTCAAACATACGAAAACACGATTTCACGATTTTCGCACTTCGCGACGCAAAAAACCCCAATCGGGTTAGCGCGAAATCCGGTTCACAAAAGTGAAGAAATCAAGTTCTGAAAACGACTATGTCAAATTCGAAGACATGTAAAAATTCGTTCTGATTCTTTATACAAAACTTCCATTTTTCGAAAAAAGGCGGTTTTTTGAAAGTTTTCTTTGAAATAGACCTAGTGCACATTAAATTTCTATCAAAACGAGGTCGGTGAATACATGAGGGGATGAAATAAGAAGCAGTGAAAGAAAATCTCATAACTAATTACAGCAGCGATCGAGCGTGTGATAGCGACGAAATTCAGCGCTGAGACGTCGAACGAGACCTAAACGAGGCCCGAGAATATAACATTCATTCAGAGATTATGATGATAAACCGAATAAGGGCGACACGTCAGCGATAGTTGCGGCAGTTTAAGAATAAGTATATGAGATTCGAAAGAGACTAAGGATTTGATAGACATTTTCTCTGAAGTCGACAACTTCGAATTGAAGTAAGAAGACGTTAAAATAAGACGTCGAAAAGATGCTGAGAATTTGAGACAAAAGACATCGAAAGAATATTAAAGATTTGACGTTTATAGACAAGGTGAATAACGTTACTTCTCTAAAATTAATAACTTCAGATTAAAAGTAAGAGCGCTGAGAATTAGTCTTTGACGCTGAGAGAATATTCTGAGACTGATTTTATCTTAAGAACATCGCGAAAGATGACGAATTTGTCGAGACAGAGGGCTTTAATGAAATCGTCGATTATTTGTTTATTCGTGAGTACGAATTGCATATTCACGATATCGTTATTAACTTTTTCACGTACGAAATAATGGGCGATGTCAATGTGCTTGATGCGAATATGAAACTAAGCGTTCTTAACGAGGGTAATTGCGCTCTGATTGTCGCCGAAGATTATAATGATCTTCGAGTCAGAGTCTCGAGGTCGCAGAAGTTGATTAAGAAGAGTTTTTAATCAAATAACTTCTTTAATAATTAACGTTTGATCGATATACTCGACTTCGCAAGTGAATAACGCGACGATGACTTGACGCTTTGATGATCAGCTGATAACGTCGTTATCGACGTTGAATAGGTAGTCGAAGATAGATCTTCGAGTCGAGTCGTCAGTTCAATCGAAATCGATGTATTCGATGAGGGCTTAAAGGGATCCTTTATACACGAGTTCGTAGTATATCGTGTCTCTAAGATATCGAAAGATTCGAATCACTGCATTTTAGTGTGTCTGAGTCGAATTGACTGAATAGCGACTGACAAGAGAGACAGCATAGACGATATCAGAACGAGTTTTTAACATGATATATATGAGAGATCTCACGATAGATTAATAGTTCTCGCATAGCTTCCTCGAGACAACATAGCCCTCTTTCGCAGATTGTAACTTGCGACTAATTTTTAGAGGCGTAGAGACTAAATTGAGACTTCAATAATTAAAATGCTTCAAGAAACGAGTGACATAGACTGCTTGTTTCAGACGAAGAATGTCGACGATACGATTTCTTTTAACGATCATGTCTAAATAATAGACGTAAGGTCCCAAGTCGAACATGTGAAACTTGTTATTGAGAGTCTTTTTGATGCGCTGAATGTCGATTTTGCTGAGATCGATAATTAATATATTATTCATATAGAGAGCTACAATAATACTCTTCTTGACGTTTATAAAGACACTCTCGTTCGATTCGATGAGTATTAATTCGAGTTTCTTTATATACTTCGAGAAGTGTTGATATCAAATTCTGAGAAATTGCTTAAGTTCATAGAGAGTCTTATTCAGCTTGTAAACTTTGATATCGTTCTTGTTGAAATCATCGAACTGTCGCACATAAATCGTCTCTTGAACGTTATCGTAGAGAAAGACGATTTTGACGTTTATTTGTTTCACGTCTTAGTTTAGAGTCGCTGTTAGAGCAAAGATCGCCTTATAACTTATAAGTTTTAATTACTAAGACGAACGTATTATGATAATCACGACCCTTCTGTTATTCGAAACCTCGAATCACTTAACGAATCTTATAGCGAGTAACTTCTTTAGCGAGGCCTCGCTTCACGATATAGACTCAGCGATCTCTTAAGAAAATATATATATCTGAAGACGTCTGAATCAGATATCAAGTATTATTGTTCATAAGAGATTTATATTCGTCTTATATAACGAGCTCTTAGTGTATACGGGAGAATTGATTAAAAATGATCTGTTGATAGATCGTCGACTCGAAAATATTCGACTTATTAATATAATTCGTTAATAACGCAAAGGTCGCGAATATTCTCGAGAGAGGATCAGATAATAGATCTCGTAGGTTTGAAATCGTAATATCGAGATGATCAAGAAGTACTCTTTGAATCGCACTTAACTCGAGATCTTCGCGAATCATTTCGACGACAGTGAGGGAACGAGTTATTCTTTCGATAGCTAATAATATAATAATTAATCGAGAGGCTCGCGCGAACGCGATCGATGATACGACTCGTGCGAAAGACGAGGGCTTTGATGTAGACGTCTGCTTTTCAGCTGATTATAGAAAATTTGATCTTGATCTATTTATTGTAAATGCAGATGCAGTCGTTGAGAGCTTTATAATAAGAGCAATATCTTTCGAAATGTTAATAATACGCTATTCATTAAGTGTCTTCTTTATAGCGAATATTGATACATAAAGACGTTATCGCTTGATCGAGACTCATGAGCGTCTATCTTTTCTTCGAGGTTTATAATCAAGAAACGCTTCTTAACGAAGTGAACATTATTAACTCGAATGATCTTCTTCTTGATGAGATTATATAGACGAAAAATAAACTTCTTTTCATATTTTAGAAGAACACACTTTTCGCTTTTTCTCACGAGTTTCTTTTAAATACGCTTCAACGCATAGACGATGAAATCAATCGTTCACAGATGAAATAAAATGAGCTTTCGATAATGAAAAGTCTCAAATGACGTTATAATGATTCGAACGTTAAGGGATCGCAACATCAAATAATTGATGGTGATCACGATTTCAGATTAGAAAGACTTGTTGAGCTGAGAACTTAGTAGTATAGAATATATCTTATATAATAAGATCTGCTTAAAACGTTCGATCGCCTCGTTTATTTCGAGATTCTCAGATATAGTGAGCTTCTATCTGATTTCGCACTAAAGAAGATAATTTAAGAAGATCTTAAACATATATTCTTCTTCATTGTCGAGGCGAATACGATAGATCTTATAGTCTCGTGACTCTAGAAAGACTTTAAAACGTAAGAACATAACAAACGTTTCACTCTTATAACGAATATAGTACACTTTAAAGTAAGAGATGAAATTATTCTTAAATATTATAAAGTATCTGCAGTTATTAAATTTAGTAAAGAATAGAGACTCTACGAGATTACTATAAACAAATTCGTTAGACTGCGTTTCTAACTCTGTGAGACTATTATAAGAGACAGTCTTCTAACGTTTTATGATATAGTATTCGCAGATATACTTCTTCGCAATATTCTTGATGAAGTTCATCTCAACGATCATATTTAAGAGCTTGTTTAGATTGTTCTAATTTAAATAACTTATACGAGCATGTTAGAGTTAATAAATAAAATTCGAGAGCACACTGTAGGCGATTAGAGCACTATTTCGACTCTATCAGAGATTCAAAAAGAAGAGATCACGATTGCGAGTATCGATAAGCTTTAGATCGTTCTTGATAAGAGTGTATTCTATCTTATAAAAGGAGACAGCGATATCGAAGTTTAGAAGTTTATCGATCGAGAGAAGGTTGACGTTTATATCGAATATATATAAGACATTTCGCAGAGTGACTGTCACACACTCTTCTCTAATCACACAGTCGAGGCTAATAATATCATAGTCTTAAGACTGCACTTCGCTCTTTTCGATGTCCTTGATCGATCGAGAGTAAATCTTTTCGTAGATAATGAACATCGAACGATTCGCGAAAGAATAACGAGAGTAGTCTGAATCTACGACGACTCGAGTGAGGAGATTCACGAAATTCGCAGTTATGAGACTATGTTCGAGAGCTTTCGTGACGATTAGATTGATAACTTGATCATCAGCCGCATCGAGAATATTGAAGTCGTTCGAATTGATATTCGAATAGTGCATAATGAAGTTTAGTTTCTTCAGAAAGACATAATTAACATTAAGATAATCGTTCTTCTCTGAAGCAGAGACATTAAAAGACGTCTCTTCGATACGCTTGCGCTTATTGCTTGAGAATTTATTCTCGAAGTCGAAGATCTTTATCTTCTTCTTCTTTTTCTCTTTCGTTATAAATTTCTCAGACTTGAGATAAGAAAACTTGATTTAACATTTGACAGAGAAATGTCTAAATTTACGATTAGCTATCTTACACGAAGAATAGATCTCACGATTGATATTAGAGTCGTCGAGGTTATTAAAAGTAGCTTGTTTGTCTTTGCTCTTATCGTTACGAGCGATATATATAATCAGTTCTTCTTCTTTAAAGAAGATTCTAACTTCTTCATTCACGACGATCACGATAATCTCTTAAAACTTGACGAACTTGTTCTCAAAGAGATTATGATTTTGAGTGTAACTTGACTCGAACATGTCATAAAAGTCGTCAAGTCTGCTAGGGTACTGACCCAGTATGGTGGTGTGTGAAAGACTTGTCTTCTACTCTAGCTAGAAGGCTACTTTTGTAGGGAATACATCGGAGACGCTAGTATCAGCATGGCCTAGCCTCTCCCCTTTCTTCAAGGCAAGAGCCTTCTTGTAGAAGGCTTCCGATCGAAAGTCACATACGAAAGGCTTTCGATTGTCAAAATTCGGGTCACGTGACATGGTCACGTGATGCGCTAAGGCGCATTCTCATAGTCGCTCTTTACTCTCGTAGCATTCTATTGTTAACAACTAAGTGTCCTACCACCTATTCTTGACAGGTTATGAGCCCGGGCTTGCTCGGCGACTGTTTCACTTATACTCTATGCCTATCAGAGCCACAGTGACCTCTAAGCATCACGAGTTCATCGCAATGAACGCCGCGACAGCTATGAGACTCTGTTTTTTAATCTTCTTGAGGTGGGCATTGCCCTCTACAAAATGATCGTCTTTGGAATTCGAGAGGCTGAGAGTTCTATCGCAAATCGACCCTCGGCATATCGAATCTAATCGAACGTCGAACGTCGAACTCGCCATACGACCGTGCGATCGAATTTCATTAAGGTCTCTGAAACATTGTTAGCTTCTCTGCGTGAAACACGCTAAACACGCTCAACGAGAACATTTCTCTCGCGATATATATCGCTTCAACGTTGATAAAGCGTTTACGTGAATCGAATCAATTATAACGACTCAAGAGGCTGAACTTCAGCATCAAATCGTCTAATCACACTTCAGAGTTGATTAGTTATCGACAAACCTCTATTCAGAGCGCGTATACGTCTATTGAGAATCAAAACAATAAGAATTTCTTATTAAGATAGATCTTTCGATCTCACAAGTTCTCTGAAGAAGAGAGCTGAGGCTCAGTCATCGATAAATCTTCACTCAAAGCGCGTATACGTCTGTTGAGGATCAAAACAACAAGAATTTCTTGTTGAGATAGATCTTTCGACCTCACAAGTTCTCTAAAGAAGAGGGCTGAGGCCCAGTCATCGAATTCTTTTCATCGTTATTCGACTTTATTCTATCGTCGAATATAACTTCATCTCACGACGACAGTCATCGAAGCGACTATTTTAAATTCGAGTTTCTATCGAAGACTCAGTATAAGAAGAACGTTATTCCTCTTCGAAGGTCTGCACGTCTTCAGTAATTGTCTTCGATACAGTCTCAGCGGAAATTAGATCAATTCAAATCTTTCTTATCTCTAAATACCTTTCATCTCAATAACATCGCCCGTATCTATCGAAGATTCAAGTATAAGCACTTTTTATTTCTCGTATAAGAACTCGAAGATCAGCAGCAAAAGTTGTCAGATATCGATAAGACCCTCGAGAACTCTGACGAAGATTAGAGCATCTATTCCACTCTCACTGCTTTCGCGAACGTTAATAGTGTCGACTTTTAATTCGAAGTCAGCGAAGACACTCTCAGTGTCTCAAGTAACATTAAGTTATTCGATCTTCGTGTCAAAAGTTCTCTGAATCTCACTTCTTCGACTTCGACTTCTTCGACTTCAAGATCTTCGTCCTCTATCGTCTCAGTCATCTCTCAAGCTAAGTCTTTCGTTTAAGTATCATCGTCGTCACTATTCACATCGTACGTGTCGCTCTTAAAAATCTTCTTAATAATTCTTAACATCTATAATCGACGAAGAATCAAGCGCATAAGGCGTCGCAAAAAACATATCAGCTCTAATAGTTTTAGCGACTGACTCTCTCGAAGGGAAAAGCGCTTTTTCTCTAAACTTCATTGTTATTTTGAAGTTCAATCTGAGATATCGTCGATGAAAGTAGAATATTAACAATTGATTGATGCTCAACAATCTTATTCTCTTTAATGCGATTATCAGTCATAGAGTCTATATCGCTATCTTTTATCGTCTCGAGAATAACGATCGCGAACTCGTCGAAGTCGAATTCGACGATAAAGACTCTCAGATTATGCTCGATGCCCTAATCAAGAACTATTAATCTAAGAACACGAGTCTCTATAGAAAACTAATGCGTCGAATATTCGATCTCACCCTTAAAGAAGAGAGAGTTCGTCAATATAAAAAGAACTTTCGTAAGATCATCTTCGACATCATTAGCCTTCATAAATCCCTCGTCATTTCGAAGCCTCTGCGAATTCTAATTTTTCTTATGAGACTTGACGACTCTTACGACATGTTCGAGTCAAGTTACACTCAAAATCATGATCTCTTTAAGAACAAGTTCGTCAAGTTTTAAGAGATTATCGTGATCGTCGTGAACGAAGAAGTTAGAATCTCCTTCAAAGAAGGAGAACTAATTATGTATATCGTTCACAACGATAAGAGCAAAGACAAACAAGCTACTTTTAATAATCTCGACGACTTTAACATCAATCGTGAGATCTGTTTTTCGTGTAAGGCAGCTAATCGCAAATTCAGATATTTCTTTATCAAATGCTGAATCAAGTTCTCTTATCTCAAGTCTGAGAAATTCATGACGAAAGAGAAAAAGAAGAAGAAGATAAAGATCTTCGACTTCGAGAATAAACTTCTAAGCAATAAGCGCAAGCGCATCGAAGAGACGTCTTTTAATGTCTCTGCTTCAGAGAAGAACGATTATCTCAATGTCAATTATGTCTTTCTAAAGGAACTAAACTCCATTATACACTATTCGAATATCAACTCGAACGACTTTAATATCCTCGATGCGGCTGATGATCAAGTCATTAATCTAATCGTCACGAAAGTTCTCGAATATAGTCTCATGACTGCGAATTTCGTAAATCTCCTTATTCGAGTCGTCGTAGATTCAGACTACTCTCGTCATTCTTTCGCGAATCGTTCGATGTTTATCATCTACGAAAAGATCTACTCTCGATCGATCAAGGGTATCGAAGAGAGCGAAGTGCAGTCTCAAGACTGTGACATTATTAGTCTCGACTGTGTGATTAGGGGAGAGTGTGTGACAGTCACTCTGCGAAATGTCTTATATGTGTTCGATATGAACGTTAATCTTCTCTCGATCGATAAACTCTTAAACTTCGATATCGCTGTCTTCTTTTATAAGACAGAGTGCACTCTCATCAAGAACGATCTAAAGCTTATCGATACTCGCAATCGTGATCTCTTCTTTTTGAATCTCTAATAGAGTCGAAATAATACTCTAATCGCCTATAGTGTGCTCTCGAATCTTATTTATTAACTCTAACATGCTCGTATGGGTCATTTGAGTTAGAACAATCTAAACAAGCTCTCAAATATGATCGTTGAGGTGAACTTCATTAAGAACATTGCGAAGAAGTATATCTGTGAATGCTATGTTATGAAACGTCAGAAGACTGTTTCTTATAATAGTCTCACAGAGTTAGAAACGCAGTCTAACGAATTTGTTTATAGTAATCTCGTAGAGTCTCTATTCTCTACTAAATTCAATAACTGCAGATACTTTGTAACATTTAAGAATAATTTCATCTTCTACTCTAAAGTGTACTATATTCGTCATAAGAGTGAAACGTTTATCATGTTCTTACGTTTCAAAGTCTTTTTAGAGTCACGAAACTATAAGATTTATCGTATTCGCCTCGACAATGGAAAAGAGTATATGTTCAAGATCTTCTTGAATTATCTTCTTTAGTGCGAAATCAGGTAGAAGCTCACTGTATCTGGGAATCTCGAAATGAACGAGGCGATCGAACGTTTTGAGCAGATCTTGCTGTATAAGATGTATTTTATACTGCTAAGTTCTCAGCTCAACAAGTCTTTCTGATCTAAAATCGTGATCATCATCAATTATTTGATGTTGCGATCCCTCAACGTTCGAATCATTATAACGTTATTTGAGACTTTTTATTATCGAAAGCTCATTTTATTTCATCTGCGAACGATTGATTTTATCGTCTATGCGTTAAAGCGTATTTAAAAGAAACTCGTAAATAAAAGCGAAAAATGTGTTCTTCTGAAATATGAAGAGAAGTTCATTTTTCGTCTATATAATCTCGTTAAGAAGAAGATTATTCGAGTTAATAATGTTCACTTCGTTGAGAAGCGTTTTTTGATTGTGAATCTCGAAGAAAAAACGAACGTTTATAAGTCTTCGATTAAGCGACAACGTCTTTATATATTAATATTCGCTGTAGAGGAGACACTTAATGAATAGCGTATTACTAATATTTCGAAAGACATTGCTCTTATTATAAAGCCCTCAACGACTGTATTTGCATTTATAATAAATAGATCAAGATCAAATTTCTTATGATTAGTTAAAAAGTAGACGTCTACATTAAAGCCCTCGTCCCTCGCACGAGTCGTATTATCGATCGCGTTCGCGCGGGCCTCTCGGTTAATTGCTGCATTATCAGCTATCGAAAGAATAACTCGTTCTCTCACTGTCGTCGAAATGGTTCGCGAAGACCTCGAGCTAAGTGCGATTCAAAGGGTACTTCTTGATTATCTCGACACTACGATTTCGAATCTGCGAGATCTATTATCTGACTCTCTCTCGAGAACATTCGCGACCTTTGCGTTACTAACGAATTATGTTAATAAGTCGAATATTTTCGAGTCGACGACCTATCAACAGATTATTTTCAATCAACTCTCTCGCATGCACTGAGAGCTCGTCATGCAAAACGAATATAAATCTCTCATGAACAATAATACTTGATGTCTGATTCAGACGTCTTCAGATGCTCATATTTTGAGAGATCGTTGAATTTATATCGTGAAGCGAGATCTCGCTGAGGAAGTCACTCGCTATAAGATTCGTTGAGTGATTCGAGATTTCGAATAATAGAAGGGTCGTGACTATCATGACACGTTCGTCTTAGTGATCAAGTTTATGAGTTATAAGGCGATCTTTGCTCTGATAGCGATTCTAAATTAAGACGTGAAACAAATAAACGTCAAAATCGTCTTTCTCTACGATAACGTTTAAGAGACGATTTATGTGCGACAGCTCGATGATTTCAGCAAGAACGATATCAAAGTTTATAAGCTGAATAAGACTCTCTATGAACTCAAGCAATCTCTTAGAATTTGATATTAACACTTCTCGAAGTACATAAAGAAACTCGAACTAATATTTATCGAATCGAACGAGAGTGTCTTTATGAACGTCAAGAAGAACATCACTGTAGCCCTCTATGTGAACGATATATTAATTATCGACCTTAGCAAAATCGGCATTCAGCGCATTAAAAAGGCCCTTAATAACAAGTTTCACATGTTCGACTTGAGACCTTGCGTCTATTATTTAGACATAATCGTCAAAAGAGATCGTGTCGTCGATATTCTTCGTCTGAGACAAGCAGTCTATGTCACTCGTTTCTTAAAGCATTTCAACTGTTAAAGTCTTAATTCAGTCTTCACGTCTCTGAAAATCAGTCGCAAGCTACAATCTGCGAAAGAGGACTATATTGCCTCGAGAAAGCTGTGCGAGAATTATTAATCCGCCGTGGAATTTCTCATATATGTTATGTTAAAAACTCGTTCTAATATCGTCTATACTGTCTCTCTTGTCAGTCGCTATTCAGTCAACTCGACCCAGACACACTGAAATGCAGTGATTCGAATCTTTCGATATCTTAGAGACACGATGCACTACGAACTCGTGTATAAAGGATCCCTTCAAGCCCTCATCGAGTATATCGATTTCGATTGAGCTGACGACTCGACTCGAAGATCTATCTTCGACTATCTATTCAACGTCGATAGCGACGTCATCAGCTGATTATTAAAGCGTCAAGTCATCGTCGCGTTATTCACTTGCGAAGTCGAGTATATCGATTAAACGTTGATTATCAAAGAAGTTATTTGATTAAAAACTCTTCTTAATCAACTTCTGCGGCCTCGGAACTCTGACTCGAAGATCATTATAATCTTCGACGACAATTAGAGCGCAATTGCCCTCGTCAAGAACGCTTAGTTTCATGCTCGCATCAAGCACATTAATATCGCTCATTATTTCGTGCGTGAAAAAGTCAATAACGACATCGTGAACATGCAATTCGTATTCACGAATAAACAAATGATCGACGATCTCATTAAAGCCCTCTGCCTCGACAAATTCGTTATCTTTCGCGATGTCCTTGAGATGAAATCAGTCTTAGAACATTCTCTTAGCGTCAAAGACTAACCCTCAGCGCTCTTACTTTTAATCTAAAGTCGTTAGTTTTAGAGAAGTAACGCTATTCACCTTATCTGTGAACGTTAGATCTTTAGTTTTCTTTCACTGCTTCTTGTTTCACTCTCTTATGTATTTATCGACCTCGTTTTGATAGAAATTGAGTGTGCATTAGGTCTATTTCAAAGAAAACTTTCAAAAACCGCCTTTTTTCGGAAAATGGAAGTTTTGTATAAAGAATCAAAACGGATCTTTACATGTCTTCGAATTTGACATAGTCGTTTTTAGAACTTGGTTCGAATTTGACATAGTCGTTTTCAGAACTTGGTTTCTTCACTTTTGTGAACCGGACTTCGCGCTAACCCGATTGGGGTTTTTTGCGTCGCGAAGTGCGAAAATCGTGTTTTCGCATTTTTGAGTATGCGAGCGAAGGGGAGTGTCAAAATTCGGGTCACGTGACATGGTCACGTGATGCGCTAAGGCGCATCCTCATAGTCGCTCTTTACTCTCGTAGCATTCTATAGTTAACAACTAAGTGTCCTACCACCTATTCTTGACATCGATCCTATCATAACAACATGTTACGAACAAGAAATATCTAACGTTCTCGTCTGGTCATAAAATAGATACAGTGTTATATATATGTAGTCTTGGAAGTTTCTTCATAGCGAGCGATATATACGTGTAACTATGTTAGTTCTATCTGGTTAGCAAGGCGTTGTGATGCTGTTGAAATAATAATGATTGGCTTTGACTTAAAGTCTTTCGCAAGTAATCATGGGATCCTAACTGTAATTGTCTGATTATGTTCGAGGGGTATACCTGTAGTCGCAGTATCAGGCGGAGATATTGTAGATGCTTCGTCGAAGACTTTCGATGATGTGAATAGGAGTCGTAAGCCTAGCCGACGTCTCTTCTGATTCCTCATTGCACGAATACCTTCCTCATAGTCTTTTACAGCATCGAAAGTATTCTTTAATTGAGTCTTACTTCTTCATTAATCATGTGCTGGGTCTTATTCTTTTCATCGTATCAAGTAACGATCTCCTTTCTTATCAAGAATACGCTCAACTTCTTATAATTTATTAGCTTCGATGTTATTATTCATATAGACAGAGTCAGACTGATTAGGGATAAAACGTTTATACGGGTCTGAACCCTCTAACGAAGGCTTTAATATTGCTATTGTAAAGATCGAGTGAACGCGTTAATAAGTTGACAATTCGAGCTCGTAGACTAGTCGATCGACTCTCTTGAGTATACGAAAAGACTCGATATATTACTGCCCTAGCTTTGTAGTGATGAATGCATTAGCGAAAATGTTATAATCTTTGTGAAGTCGCAAGTACACTTCGCTTTCTTTCTTAAGAAACATTAACTTATAATAATCGTTATAGTTGCGTTTGACATATATGCTAACGAAGATTAATGTATCGATGACGCTGATACGTGCTATGAGAGACTTTAATTTCGATATGACGGAGGCTGTCATAAGATCTAGTAGCTGATTGAGCTTAAAGTTATAGTTGATCTCGTTGATCGACTTATTAATAGACGTCGAGGTGCTGAAGTTCTGAATTGACTGTAGGCGAGACAAGACACTAGGTTACAACTTTAATCTTTCTAAGCCTGTTACGAAGAAGCGTAGTATAATCTTCGCAGTTTGATTTGTTCTCTCGCTCTATTCGTCAGTTTGCGAATAATAAGTCGTAAAATATAATAGCTTCATATTCAAGCGCTGAAAGAGCGTTTTTTATAGTTCAGACAAGAACTTGAAATCTCGATCGAAGAGAATTGCTTTGAGAATATCTCAATCACCTAATTTAAGCCGTTTCAGAAGTGCAATAGCTCACTAAGCAGCGATTCATATTGTTTTTTCAGATACATAGATGACTCTCTTACTAAACTTATAGATTATTAACATAACGCAATCAATACCCTTCGAGATTAGCGGCATTACTAAGATAAAATCAATTATTAGAGTGTGAAAGAGAATTAATGAATTGTATATGAACTGCATCGCGCCGTAGAGAGCATATCGACGTATTTATAGATTAGACACTTAGAGTAGTACTTTAAGTAGTCTCTAAGATAACGTGATAATTCTCGTATATATCATAAAGTCGCTACTCGCTTATAACACCGTGCGAATCTCATATACCCCTCAGCGATATAAGTAATATCAAGAACATTCTTTACAATAGACTCTAATATGCATAATCGTTTTATCTCGATAATCTTATTAACACAATAGATTAGCCTTCTATAAGAGATCTTAGCAGGCGACGTAAGTGATCTGCGAAAGGCTTTAGATCGTTTTAAGAACTGTGTTATCGTAACAGAAGTTGATCTACTGAAGGCTTTCGATCGCTTCAAGAACTGTGTTGTCGTAGCAGAAAAGAAATTACTAAAGACTATTATAACAGCAGAAGTAGACGTTTTACGAGAGACTTTTTTAATTATCGTAATAGTAGAAGTAGATAAGAAGGCTTTCTCAGCTCGCATTAAGGACTATCGCTATATTATCGTGATAAAACTCATTAATTCTCTTAATACAAAAGAAAGCTTTGCGACGTTCTCGTCGTTATATAAGACTTCTCGATAAAGTATTTTAATGATCTTCATTCAGAAGAGATCTGTCAGATAATCATTTAGAATTCGCTCCTTGAATTGATCATTCATTTCTATTAGAGTGATAACATAGGCATATGTATATAGCGCATTAAGCTCAGCATAGCTTGATGAAGTTGATAAAGATTCGAGGTCATTATCGCTTTCAAGGCGTGATAGTGCGTCGGATATGACGTTACGCTTTCCGGGCTTATGCCTTACTTCGAGCTCGAAGCGTTGTAGGTATTGAGAGGCCCTAACCAGTCTGAGATTAAGACGCACAGTGAATGTCGTGCTAAGGGAATCTTACTTGACAATATTCACTGTAGCGAAATGGTCTGTGTATACAACAATCTTGGCCTGAGAAGATTCGATGAGATGCCGTATCTTTCGCACAGTCCAAACTAGCCCCGTTACCTCCAATTCCGTCGACTAGTAGTTTCGCTCAGCGCTAGTTAACAATCTGTTAAGAAACATGATTGGTCGAATCCTTGTGCGTTTCTATGTCGTGATGTAACCCGTGCTAGCAGAAGCAGGTGACCTGCGAAAGGGTTCAGGTACGGAGGCAGGTGACCTGCGGGAGGCTTTCTTAGATCGATCTGAGACAGTCTCCTCCCAATCATGGTAGATCACTACTCCAAATCCGAAGTCCTTGAAAGCATCGATGTCAATGTACAGCGTCCAGTGAGGGTTGAAATGAATTAGATAGCTAGGCTTGCTCAAGATCCTCTGTAATTTCATAAACGATGTCAGCTCCTTCTTCGTAGGGTCCGCAAGGCGTGTATTAGATGAGAAGGATTTTCGCTCTTGGTCACCCTTTGACGAAGACTTCAGCAACTCAGTCTTGCGATTCTATAAGAGCCTGACAATTTGAATATATCATGCGATGTAGTTTCTAAGGTATTCAGTTATATCGAGATAGGTCTCTAGCGCAGTCAACGTGAGAGGGAATTTGAGTTTGCTAATAGCTGCCAGACGTTTCGTAGAGGTCGACAATTCGAATAAGTCGACACGTTGACCTAATAGCTGTACATTGAGATATTTAATAAAGGATTTGAACGGTTTGAGAGCAACGTCCATATTCTTAAACAGAGTGAAAACCTGTCGCAAGTGTGAGATGTGCTCATGTAAGGTTTTTGAGAATATCACAATGTCATCAACGTAGCCTTTAACAAAGGCTTTGAAAGGTCGTAACAGACGATCGATTTGACGCTGTACGTATGCTGACGAGTTACAATATTCCATAAGAGAAACGTTGAAGGTTTCTTGTCCTCGGTGCGTGACGACGATCTGCTTATATCGATTCGAGAGATGTACTCTTCATTAATAGAAGAAAGAGACTCCATCAACATATGTAACATAAGAGCAATCAGAAATAAGAGCGATTATGTCGATCTATGAAGATAAGGGGTACGCGTCTCGTATCGATACTTGATTAAGTCTTCTAATATTTATTATTAATCGATCATAACTGCTATTATCAGATAGCGTTTTATGTACGACGAATATAAAAAAGCAGAAGGGCGTAGACTACTTAATATATTCAAGTCTCTCTTATGCTTACAACTTGTCAAAGACTTCATCGACAGTGACGCGATCCTTGATATTCAACGGATAGACCTTCGATTTGTCAGTGATTTTGAACTCCCAGTCTGCACGCAGCGGGATGCGCATCCAATCCTACTCAGGTAACTCGACAGAGTCACCCTTGTTCTCCCATATATCAGCAAAATCATTAATGACTGCTGCAAGCTTAGCGACAGACTCGAGAGATTCATATACTGTCACCTCATTAGACAGTATAGTTTCTGAGGGAGTTACCGAAGACTTCCTCAGATCGATCTGAGGATTGATGCTAGAGAGCCTCGCGAAGACTTTTGCAGCCCAGGCTGCTTGATGAGCTTGCTTCGATAGTTTGATAATCAGCTTCTATGCTTCTTCAGAATCGTTCAAATAATAACAATCATCAATTTCGAGATTCATGATAGAGTCAATCTACAGCTTTCGAGATAGCTCGATTACTTATTCGAAGTCGTTGCGAATCAGTACTATATGAAACGAGGAATCGATTACAGCAGCAAATAGGGTAACGGGACACTCACTTGCAGACTCAAACATGTAGTTATTAGATGACAACTCAATATGCTCAACGGGCACCGTCATATGGGAACGAGCTGATATTGAGATAGACTTATTAAGCATCACACTTTGCTTGATGAACGATCTTGATGAAGGTGTCACGGTGAGTTCAAAGGTGGTGACACAACTATTAATGTGCTCAGTGCGTGTGGAAATGATCAAATCGATGTCTTCGACAGCAAGAACATTCATTTCGACGAGCATCTTTGCTCGAAGATTGTCTATTACAAAAGCCTGACGTTTGAGTAAGACTTCAACTCGTCTTTCATCAGCATCATGACGACCTGATATGTACATGTCAAGGTCGACATATTCAGCTGTGATATGCTAATTTGACCCGATTCCACGAACCACAAGTGAAGAATCCTTTCGTAAGATCCGATGCTTCGACAGCTGTGCTCTAAGAAAGGCGCGATCTATGAGAATAACCGAGCATTCGATATCTCAGCAGACTAGTTCGACGATAGCTCGAGGGCTTAGCTTAACTACTGCACGCAAGTAGTAGTAGAGCCTTAACAAGTATTTAAACGTCTCGACTGTGAAAGGGTTCGAAGCAGTCGATGTGACAACTTCGATATCATGAGCATGATTCACGTAGGCGTTAGGTTGTGGCTAAGTCTTTGCGAAAGGCTTTGGCAACGAAGCCTTTGACAAGGTCCTTGACATCTGACAATTTCGACTATTAAGGTGCTTGTATAGAAGATTCTTACTTGAGAAATGAGCTAGGCAGCGACGGCATATGACGATTCTTGTCATGATGGTGCTGGCGAAGTGTGCTTCAGACTGATATGAGTCCGATTCTTTTCGAGGGTAGTAGTATATCAGATCATCGTTATCGTGAAAGTCTTTCTCAGGCTCCATATTCTCCTTATGATCTGGTACATCGTCTGTTGAAGCTATATTCTCAGCATCGTCGATGTCTTGATAGATAGTTGCACGTGGTCTATTGTTGCTAGCGAAGCCTTTCGCAGACGACTGTGAATATCTAGGGCCTTGGCTTGACTCTTGCTTTATGTATTCGTTCTGTGACGGTCGTGCTTGATAGTTATTCCTGTTGGGGTAGTTTGACAAATCGTACTCTTGATTTGATTGACTTGTAGGCGTGAGTGCTTGCTGAGACGACTGTGGTTGATTATTATTGTAATTTGAGTAAGAGTAGAACGATCTTTGATAGCCCTGGAAAGGTGACTGCTCAGATCGATATGAAGGAGAATAATATTGGCCTTGATTAGATGATACGAAAGATCTGAATGAAATCTGACGTTCAATCTCCGATTGCCTGTTGAATAACTGAGATGATTGATACTGATCTTGTTTACTCTTGATTTTATTAAGTTGCTGAGTAACTAACTGCTGTCGATTAGAATCTAACTCATTTCTTATAATATCACGAAAGATATTGATCTTGAAGTCTAGCTGCTCAAGAAATATCGAAAGCGACGTGCTTGCGAAAGGTTCGATAAGGTGAACACGAAACTTGAAGTACATTTTAGTGTATACAAGCAGAAGCTGATTGTATAGTGGTAGATTTATTGCTTTAGTATGTCTGATAATATTTTACATATACGCACGAGAGGTGCGTTTATCTCGAGCATCTTGTAACGAGTATAAGCAGTGATTCAAGGCTTTCTATGCTTTAGAACCTTTTTTCTTGAAGCGTTTGTTAATGATTTAATATTAGCGTTTCATAGAAGCCTCTCGCAGCAAGTTCTTTTCGAGGTCGCTAAGCTTCGTGAAGTATCAGATCAAGATATCGCCTCGAAAGGCCTGTGTAATTATGGATCGAACCTCGTTTTCTTTATGAGTCTTGCAGAGATTCTTGAGGTGATCGATTTATACGAACATGTCACGATAATAGATATGACGTTCTAAGCTAATAATAATCTTATTGTGCTCGCTCTCAAAGTTAGAGTCGAAGTATTCAAGATCTTTAGCTCTCAACTTTTTAGTTCGCGAGACATTCGTAGACTCGGCTGACGGAGCTCTTATTTCTTGCATTATATTCTATATACTAATTTAAACAATCTACTGTATAGCGACAAGCAATGTAGCGTTCACTTATAAAATATTCGACGAAGGGTTTCTGTCACTCATATTGCTTCGTGAGATATCTGAAGTATCGATAGAGTGAGAAGTTGAGCGAGGCTTAGAGAGATCTAAAGAGTCTTCTATTTTCGTCGATAACGATGTGTTAACAGAAGAGTGATCAACAGAAGAAGATTCAAGCAGTTCGAATAACTGATATATAAAGACGATGAATCGCTTGACGATAACACGAAATGTGCTCTTGTTAATTGCTCAATTAAAAGGTCAAGTGAGCTGATCAGTCGATCCGAAACGTGCTCGAGCACGTTGGTCTCTGTCAGAGACTTCAGACTGAGCTTGCACAGGCCTGGGGAGACGGGTGATAATATAATGAACGCAGTCTTCTGCAGAAGACTTCAGCAAAGAGACGTGAGAATATTTAGTCTTGATGAAGTCGTCAATTCGAAAGGCTGTGACAACTGTGATATGGTCTAGTGCTATGATAACCTGATCGATCTAAATGTAGACCAGCTTGACGAAAGACCTGGTGAAGGCTTCTTCGACAAGTAAGAGAACAATTGATATAACAACAAAAACGAATAGCGAAAGCAATGATGAAGGAACTTTTAATCGATGTAGCTGATGAGCAATGATGGTGTTGCTACCATTTTGCTAGGGTACTGGCCCAGTATGGTGGTGTGTGAAAGACTTGTCTTCTACTCTAGCTAGAAGGCTACTTTTGTAGGGAATACATCGGAGACGCTAGTATCAGCATGGCCTAGCCTCTCCCCTTTCTTCAAGGCAAGAGTCTTCTTGTAGAAGGCTTCCGATCGGAAGTCACATGCGGAAGGCTTTCGATCCTATCATAACAAAGTCTTATAAGGAAAATTAGAATTCGTAGAGACTTCGAAATGACGAGGGATTTATAAAGACTGATGATGTCGAAGATGACCTTACGAAAGTTCTTTTTATATTGACGAACTCTCTCTTCTTTAAGAATAAGATCGAATATTCGACGCATTAGTTCTCTATAGAGACTCGTGCTCTTAGACTAATAATTCTTGATTAAAGCATCGAGTATAATCTGAGAGTCTTTATCGTCGAATTCGACTTCGACGAGTTCGCGATCGTTATTCTCGAGACGATAAAAGATAGCGATGTAGACTCTATGACTAATGATCGCATTAAAGAGAATAAGATTATTAAGCATCAATCAATTGTTGATATTCTACTTTCATCGACGATATTTCAGATTGAACTTCAAAATAATAATAAAGTTTAGAGAGAAAACGCTTTTCTCTTCGAGAGAGTCAGTCGCTGAAACTATTAGAGCTGACATGTTTCTTACGACGCCTTATGCGCTTGATTCTCCGTCGATCATAGATGCTAAGAATTACTAAGAAGGTTTCTAAGGGCGACACGTACGATATAAATAGTGACGACGATAATGCTCAAACGAAAGACTCAGCTTAAGAGGTGACTGAGGCGATAGAGAACGAAGGTCTTAAAGTCGAAGAAGTCGAAGTCGAAGAAGTGAGATTTAGAGAACTTTTGACACGAAGATCGAATAACTTAGTGTCACTTGAGACACTAAGGGTGTCTTCGTTAACTTCGAATTGAAAGTCGACACTGCTAACGTTCGCGAAAGTAATGAAAGTGAAATAGATACTCTGATCTTCGTCAGAGTTCACGAGAGTCTGTCAAGAATAGGTGGTAGGACACTTAGTTATTAACTATAGAATACTACGAGAGTAAAGAGCGACTATGAGGATGCGCCTTAGCGCATCACGTGACCCGAATTTTGACACTCCCCTTCGCTCGCATACTCAAAAATGCGAAAACACGATTTTCGCACTTCGCGACGCAAAAAACCCCAATCGGGTTAGCGCGAAGTCCGATTCACAAAAGTGAAGAAACCAAGTTCTGAAAACGACTATGTCAAATTCGAATCAAGTTCTGAAAACGACTATATCAAATTCGAAGACATGTAAAAATTCGTTCTGATTCTTTATACAAAACTTTCATTTTTCGAAAAAAGACGATTTTTTGAAAGTTTTCTTTGAAATAGACCTAATGCACATCAAATTTCTATCAAAACGAGGTCGGTGAATACATGAGACAGTGAAAGAATACTGAAGATCTGACGTTCACAGACAAGGTGAATAACGTTACTTCTCTGAAACTAACGACTTCAGATTAGAAGCAAGAGCGCTGAGAGTTAGTCTTTGACGCTGAGAGAATGTTCTGAGACTAATTTCACCTCAAGAGCATCGCGAAAGATAACGAATTTGTCGAGACAGAGGGCTTTGATGAGATCGTCGATTATTTGTTTATTCGTGAGTACGAATTGCATGTTCACGATGTCGTTATTGACTTTTTCACGCACGAAATGATGAGCGATATTAATGTGCTTGATACGAGTATAAAACTAAGCGTTCTTGACGAGGGCAATTGCGCTCTAATTGTCGTCGAAGATTATAATAATCTTCGAATTAGAGTTTCGAGGTCGCAGAAGTTGATTGAGAAGAGTTTTTAATCAAATAACTTCTTTAATAATCAACGTTTAATCGATATACTCGACTTCGCAAGTGAATAACGCGACGATAACTTGACGCTTTGATGATCAGCTAATAACGTCGCTATCGACGTTGAATAGGTAGTCGAAGATAGACCTTCGAGTCGAGTCGTTAGTTCAATCGAAATCGATATACTCGATAAGGGCTTGAAGAGATTCTTTGTACACGAGTTCGTAGTGCATCGTGTCTCTAAGATATCGAAAGATTCGAATCACTGTATTTCAGTGTGTCTGAGTCGAGTTGACTAAATAGCGACTGACAAGAGAGATAGCATAGGCGATATCAGAACGAGTTTTTAACATGACATATATGAGAGATCTCACGATAGATTAATAGTTCTCGCACAGCTTTCTCGAGATAACATAGCTCTCTTTCGCAGATTGTAGCTTGCGACTAGTTTTCAAAGACGTAGAGACTAAATTGAGACTTCAATAATTAAAATGCTTTAAGAAACGAGTGACATAGACTGCTTGTCTTAGACGAAGAATGTCGACGACACGATCTCTTTTGACGATCATGTCTAAATAATAGACGTAAGGTCTCAAGTCGAATATGTGAAACTTGTTATTGAGAGCCTTTTTGATACGCTGAATGCCGATTTTGCTGAGGTCGATAATTAATATATCGTTCATATAGAGGGCTATAATAATATTCTTCTTAACGTTCATAAAGACACTCTCGTTCGATTCGATAAATATTAATTCGAGTTTCTTTATGTACTTCGAGAAGTGCTGATATCAAATTCTGAGAAATTGCTTGAGTTCATAAAGAGTCTTATTTAGTTTATAAACTTTAATGTCGTTCTTGCTGAAATCATCGAACTATCGTATATAAATCGTCTCTTGAACGTTATCGTAGAGAAAGACGATTTTGACGTTTATTTGTTTTACGTCTTAGTTTAGAATCGCTGTCAGGATAAAGATCGTCTTATAACTCATAAACTTGATTACTAAGACGAACGTGTTATGATAGTCACGACTCTTTTATTATTTAAAATCTCGAATCACTCAGCGAGTCTTGTAGCGAGTGACTTTCTTAACGAGATCTCGTTTCACGATGTAGACTTAGCGACCTCTTAGAATATAAGCATCTGAAGGCGTCTGAATCAGACATTAAGTATTATTGTTCATGAGAGATTTGTATTCGTCTTATATGACGAGCTTTCAGTGTATGCGAGAGAGTTGATTGAAAATGACCTATTGATAGATCGTCGACTCGAAAATATTCGACTTATTGATATGATTCGTTAGTAACGCAAAGGTCACGAATGTTCTCGAGAGAGGATTAGGTGATAGATCTCGTAGATTCGAAATCGTAGTGTCGAGATAATCAAGAAGTATTCTTTGAATCGCACTTAGCTCGAGATCTTCGCGAATTATTTCGACGACAGTGAGAGAACGAGTTATTCTTTCGATAATTAATAATATAGCAATTAATCGAGAGACTCGCGCGAACGCGATCGATAATACGACTCGTGCGAGGAACGAGGGCTTTAATGTAGACGTCTGCTTTTCAGCTGATTATAGGAAATTTAATCTTGATTTGTTTATTGCAGATGCAGATGCAGTCGTTGAGAACTTTATAATAAGAGTAATGTCTTTCGAAATATTAATAATACGCTATTCATTAAGTGTCTCCTCTATAGCGAATGCTAATATATAAAGACGTTATCGCTTGATCGAGAGCTTATAAACGTTCGTCTTTTCTTCGAGATTCATAATCAAGAAACGCTTCTTAACGAAGTGAACATTATTAACTCGAATAATCTTCTTCTTAATAAGATTATATAGACGAAAAATGAACTTCTCTTCATATTTTAAAAGAACACACTTTTCGCTTTTATTCACGAGTTTCTTTTAAATACGCTTTAACGCATAGACGATGAAATCAATCGTTCGCAGATGAGATAAAATAAGCTTTCGATAATGAAAAGTCTTAAATGACGTTACAATGATTCGAACGTTGAGGGATCGCAACATCAAATAATTGATGATGATCACGATTTTAGATTAGAAAGACTTGTTAAGCTGAGAACTTAGTAGTATAAAATGTATCTTATATAATAAGATCTGCTCAAAACGTTCGATCGTCTCGTTTATTTCGAGATTCTCAGATATAGTGAGCTTCTATCTGATTTCGCACTGAAGAAGATAATTCAAGAAGGCCTTGAATATATACTCTCCCTCATTGTCGAGGCGAATACGACAGATCTTATAGTCTCGTGACTCTAGAAAGGCTTTGAAACGTAAGAACATGACAAACGTTTTACTCTTATGACGAATATAGTACACTTCAGAGTAGGAGATGAAATTATTCTTGAATATTATAAAGTATCTATAGTTATTAAATCTAATAGAGAATAGAGATTCTACGAGATCACTATAAACAAATTCGTTAGACTGCGTTTCTAACTCTGTGAGACTATCATAAGAGATAGTCTTCTGACGTTTTATAACATAACATTCGCAGATATACTTCTTCGCAATGTTCTTAATAAAGTTCATTTCAACGATCATATTTGAGAGCTTGTTTAGATTGTTTTAACTCAAATGACTTATACGAGCATATTAGAGTTAATAAATAAGATTCGAGAGCACACTATAGGCGATTAGAGCACTATTTCGACTCTATCAGAGATTCAAAAAGAAGAGATTACGATTACGAGTATCGATAAGCTTTAGATCGTTCTTAATAAGAATATATTTTATCTTATAAAAGGAGATAGCGATGTCGAAGTTTAGAAGTTTATCGATCGAGAGAAGATTGACGCTCATATCGAATATATATAAGATATTTCGCAGAGTGACTATCACACACTCTTCTCTAATCACACAGTCGAGATTAATAATGTTATAGTCTTGAGACTGCACTTCGCTTCTTTCGATGTTCTTGATCGATCGAGAATAGATCTTTTCGTAGGTGATGAATATCGAACGATTCGCGAAAGAATAACGAGAGTAGTCTGAATCTACGACGACTCGAGTAAGAAGATTTACGAAATTCGCAGTTATGAAACTATGTTCGAGAGCTTTCGTGACGATTAGATTAATAACTTGATCATTAGTCGCATCGAGAATATTAAAGTCGTTCGAGTTGATATTCGAATAGTGTATAATGAAGTTTAGTTTCTTCAAAAAGATATAATTGACATTGAGATAATCGTTCTCTTCTGAAGCAGAGACATTAAAAGACGTCTCTTCGATGCGCTTACGCTTATTGCTTAAGAGTTTATCTTCGAAGTCGAAGATCTTTATCTTCTTCTTCTTTTCCTCTTTCGTTATAAATTTCTCAGACTTGAGATAAGAGAACTTGATTTAGCATTTGATAGAGAGATATCTAAATTTGCGATTAGCTATCTTACACGAAGAATAGATCTCACGATTGATATTAGAGTCGTCGAGATTATTAAAAGTAGCTTGTTTGTCTTTGCTCTTATCGTTACGAGCGACATATATAATTAGTTTTTCTTCTTTGAAGGAGATTCTAACTTCTTCGTTCACGACGATCACGATAATCTCTTAAAACTTGACGAACTTGTTCTTAAAGAGATCATGATTTTGAATATAACTTGACTCGAACATGTTATAAGAGTCGTTAAGTCTTATAAGAAAAATTAGAATTCGTAGAGACTTCGAAATAATAAGGGATTTATGAAGGCTGATAATGTCGAAGATGATCTTATAAAAGTTCTTTTCATATTAACGAACTCTCTCTTCTTCAAGAATGAGATCGAATATTCGACGCATTAGTTCTCTATAGAGACTCGTGCTCTTAGACTAATAGTTCTTGATTAGAACATCGAGCATAATCTGAGAGTCTTTATCGTCGAATTCGACTTCGACGAGTTCGCGATCGTTATTCTCGAAACGATGAAAGATAGCGATATAGACTCTATGACTAATGATCGCATTAAAGAAAATAAGATTATTGAGCATTAATCAATTGTTAATATTCTGCTTTCATCGACGATATCTTAGATTGAACTTCAAAATGACAATGAAGTTTAGAGAGAAAGCGCTTCTCTCTTCGAGAGAGTTAGTCGCTGAAACTATTAGAGCTGACATGTTTCTTACGACGTCTTATACGCTTGATTCTTCGTCGATTATAGATGTTGAAGATTACTAAGAAGGTTTTTGAGAGCGACACGTACGATGTGAATAGTAACGACGATGATGTTCAAACGAAAGACTTAGCTTAAGAGGTGGCTGAGGCGATAGAGAACGAAGGCCTTAAAGTCGAAGAAGTCGAAGTCGAAGAAGTGAGATTTAGAGAAATTTTAACACGAAGATCGAATAACTTAGTGTCACTTGGGGCACTAAGGGTGTCTTCGCTAACTTCGAATTAAAAGTCGACACTATTAACGTTCGCGAAAGCAGTGAGAGTGAAATAGATGCTCTAATCTTCGTTAGAGTCCTCGAGAATTTTATTGATATCTAATAACTTTTACTGCTGATCTTCGAGTTCTTACACGAGAAATAAGAAGTGCTTATACTTAAATCTTCGATAGATACGAACGATATTTGATTTGATTTTATACTCGTGTCTACTCAAGCTACGAAGAGTAATTACGGGCTACTGCTTAGGCTATATTACAAGAGAAACCTTTCTTCGACTAGTCGAAACAGGGTAAAAACTCTCGCTATTCTTTCTTATCGCATCTTCTTGTCGCATAGTCTTTCTACCACACTGCGTTCCCTAGCCTATTCGTACGAATTCGTGTGCCTTCTTGAAGTACTTGTTGCTGCTTCTATTATTGCCTATCATATAACTGCTCCTTAGCCAACGAGAACTATTTTAAAAGGTCAATCGAGATCAGCCATCGCGCTGCGGCCTTTGTCCCTCGCGAGGTTGTTAGCATCTCTCTCAGATCAGCTGTCTCAGTCTTCTTCAGGAGAGTTTGTTTCTCGCTTTTCAGCCTTGGGTAGAATAGAAGAACGTGTCTAACATTCTGTTTTCTTCAGTCACACTCGTATGCGGAAGAGAGTATCTTAGAGACTCTGCACATATGCAGAAAGTGTGTTAGGTCAATCTTCTCTGTTCGTAGCTGGGTTAGAGCGGAGCTCTCTGTTTTTGCTAAAGTAGGCCTTCATGAAGAGATCTTCTATTTGACCATAGATCTCCCCTTTGTGCGGGGCTGCGTTGTTCTTCTGGGATCCCAGCCTGGTACTGAGCCCACACTGCTTCCCAGGCTGCTTTCTGCCAGTCTTCAACAAGGTCTCTAGCCTTTCTTGGCATCCTTTCTCCGTCAGGTGTCTGCAGGGAGTCCGAACGATATTATTAAGATGAAAGATACTTAGAAATAAGAAAGATTTGAATTGATCTAATTTTCGTTGAGACTATATCGAAGACAATTATTAAAGACGTGCAGATCTTCGAAGAGAAATAACGTTCTTCTTATGCTAAGTCTTCGATAGAAACTCGAATTTAAAATAGTCGCTTCGATGACTATCGTCGTGAGATAAAGTCATATTCGATGATAGAATAAAGTCGAATAACGATAAAAAGAATTCGATGACTGGGCTCTAGCTCTCTTCTTCAGAGAACTTATAAGGTCGAAAGATCTATCTCAATAAGAAATCCTTATTGTTTTGATCCTCAATAGACGTATACGCGCTCTGAGTGAAGATTTGTTGATGACTAATCAACTTTGAAGTGTGATTAGACGATTTGATGCTGAAGTTTAGTCTCTTGAGTCGTTATAATTGATTCGATTCACGTAAACGCTTTATTAACGTTGAAGCGATATATATCGCGAGAGGAATATTCTCGTTGAGCGTGTTTAACGTGTCTCACGCAGGGAAGCTGACAATGTTTTAGAGGTCTTAATGAAATTCGATCGCACGGTCGTATGGCGAGTTCGACGTTCGACGTTCGATTAGATTCGATATGTCGCGAGTCGATTTGCGATAGGGCTCTCAGCCTCTCGAATTCCAAAGACGATCATTTTGTAGAGGGCAATGCTCATCTCAAGAAGATTAAAAAACAGAGTCTTATAGCTGTCGCGACGTTCATTGCGATGAACTCGTGATGCTTAGAGGTCACTGTGGCTTTGATAGACATAGGGTATAAGTGAAACAGTCGCCGGGCAAGCCCGGGCTCATAACCTGTCAAGAATAGGTGGTAGAACACTTAGTTGTTAACTATAGAATGCTACGAGAGTAAAGAGCGACTATGAGGATGCGCCTTAGCGCATCACGTGACCATGTCACGAATCTATATATATAATGACCCGAATTATTTCAGATGTTATAAGTCAAAGTTCAATACTCGTATTTTATAGTCTGTTCTATATATCGTTATTAAATATTAAATAAATTTGTGTTGAGAATCGAGTTTTATTAGATTTATAGATGTCTTAATGTCAAAGTATCTATTTAATTGAAATTCTATTATGAAAACTTACTTAAATCGATATTTATTATTTGTCTTGATGCTGTTGAAGTCTTTAATAAATTCATTATTTATATTCTCTTATTCGTCAGTAGTGAAAAAGTCTTTTATTAATATTAAATACTACTTATTAAGTAGACTTAAAGTCTTTATTAATTTAAAATATTCGTAACTTTAAATTTTAACGAGATCTAGTCGAAGAGACTGCGTTATTATATCTCTTACGAAAAGATATCTTATAAGATTAAAAGATATAGTTATATCGATTATGAACTTGAATACTTTATAAGACTGTTAATGACTTTAACATCTAATCAAAGCTTTATACTTATACTTAAACTCGCTCGTTAACATATTTAAATTCATTATTATCGCGTAATATTTTATATTTGCGATTAGGTGAAGATTTACGTATACGTTAAGAAGCTTTAATAGCTTATTAAACTTATTGTCTTTAAGTGATCGATCTCTACGCTTGAGCTTTGATATTTTTTAAAATAAAATCTCTATCTCTATCTCTATCTCTATCTTCGAGTTTATAACGTTTAATAAAATCTTTTTTAAGATCTCTTTCTTCTTCTTCTTCTTCTTCTTCTCATTAAAAGTACTTATTTTATAAAAGTCTTTAATAGAAGTATATAAGATGAGAGTCTAATATGCTCTTCGAGATTTCAACATATATTTATAAAGAAGATCTGACTTTATATATCGTTAATTATTAATTAGAATATTTGATCGAGCGATTAAATTAAAGATCTTTACGATAACTCGAAGTGATAATAACTTCACGATTATATTCTTTTCGATCATCTATAGATATAAAAGACGAAATCAAATAATGATTACTTAAGTGCGTAATATCAAAGACGTAAGTATAGTAACTTTTTTAGCTTTCGATAAGAATTAGAATCAGATATAATATATAAAACTTTATATGCGCTTTTAGTCTAAAGAAAAACGATAGTTTTAAAAAGCTTTTAAATAAGCAATGCTTTCACGTTTGTTAAGAATAAAAGTTATTAATAAGCTGTCAAGAATAGGTGGTAGGACACTTAGTTGTTAACTGTAGAATGCTACGAGAGTAAAGAGCGACTATGAGGATGCGCCTTAGCGCATCACGTGACCATGTCACGTGACCCGAATTTTGACATAAGCTTTAAAGAATTCTATTCAGATCTCTTTATTTCGAATAAGATATATCATATACTCGAGACTAAATAAGATTTAACGTCGACGTAAGCTTCGTGACTGCAGAGAGATCGATTCTCATATTAATATCGCGTAGCTATATTTTAACTTTCGTTATAATATTTAAATCGATTATATAGTCTCTTTGACTTTGCGTTTCTTAATAATATCTATTATTGACTATAATATCGAAATCTAGATTATTTCTCTCTTTCTTTGAATAATAATAGATATAACATCTTATTTTAACACTATGACGTATAAAATCTGCGTTGTTTATCTACTAAGACATATCGTTTAAAAATGTTATTATGAATACGCACACTATCTTCAAGTTGTCGTTGATTTTTAATTGCGTTTCGCGATCTAATTTTTGAATGAATTTGACGAAGACTTTTACAACATCGCTTAATTTAGTTTTATAAGATTTTAAAGATAACGTAAACACATTTACGAGCTTTCTGCGCTTTTTATAAGTCAAATATATAAAAATTAAATAAAAAGTCTTAAGCGCTCTATACATATTACGATATATATCAAAGTCATCGATAAATAAAAGATATGATATTGATTTATGAGATTAAGTGAAAAATATATAAAGTCTTTGACGATTAAAGTAAGCTATTTTTAACTCTTTACTAACTTGATAAACTTAATAAAGAGATTATATACTAAGTAGATTTATATTAAGAGATCTTCGAATATATTTTTATTTATCTGAATAAGCAATTTCTTCTTTATTATCTTTATTATATTTTCGATTAAGATAAATTATTAAATGTCGATTAATAGTGTGATTTTTTGTTTAAGAAAAATATCTTTAAGCAAGTAGAGCTCGTGCTTATCATCTTTTAACAAATTAAAATCAGATAAATGAGATTATAAATGTCGATTGACTTTGAATCTCTAATTCTATTAGTGTAGCAGTAAACCAATTGCTATCACTGTAGTGAATTCATGTGTTGGGTGTAAGATGGATCATATTACTATGGAGAAGCTGCTACTAATAGTCCATGCCAAGGCTTGGCAAGCCGCTGTCTCGCTCCTTTCATGTTCATAACAAATTCGAATTAAATTATCGAGAATAATAAGAGTTCTCGACTGTGCGTAATAAACATCTTCGAATATCATTTAAATAAAAGATTCTTATATCAAAGACTCTCATAATTCGATAGATTCGTTCATATAAAGTGTTATATCGAAATATATCTTTTTCTGTAACACAGTAGCGGATAGAATAATAACAATCAAATTTAACGAATCATATTAGTATTGTTATATCAAACGCTTAATAATTTGTTTTCATATTTCTTTTTGACGTTATGAGAGTGACGATTATTTTTCGATTATAATTAACAGAGACTTTCGTATTAGTCGCAATAGTGATATATATCGACGAATTCGACGTTTCAGAGTATCTAATTTTGTTAAAATATTTATTATATTATCTTTTTTTATACTAACTGCGTCTTAATCTATTATCGAAAACTTCGATAACTGTAATATCTCTCGAAGTCTAATATAATTCGTTCTAAAGCATTCTAACTTCTTAAGTTATAAACTTAACGTTAAATATAATAACGACGAGAATAGATCTTTAATACTTTATTAAAGAACTAACAGTCTCATAAAAGAACGTTAAAGACGACGATTAAGTTTAAGAAATCTCTTCGAGAAATAAATTATATTCTAAAGATAAATTAAAAGAGAAAATAAGCGACGAGTTATTATTCTCGTCGTCGCTTGATTCGAGATTTTATAGATAATCGAGTAGTATAAGCGATCGCGACTCTTAAGTTATATAAATAATCTCGCGAGGATTTTATAATATATGATTAAATTAATTAATATAAGCAAAGTAGAGATAACGCTTATAATGAAAAGAGAATTCTCTTCATTACTACTTTTCTCATTTCTGAAACTTATAATATTAACTCTGCGATTATTCTGCGATCTCTTCGAGTTATTATCGAACGAAGTCGTACTTATATTATTATTTATATCTCTTATTTGCTTATTAATGTATTTAGACTATTTTATTATATTCTCAGACTGCTTTTATAAATTCTCAGACTCTTCTCTTATATCTTTTATCGACTTGTCTATATCTTTTAACTGCTCGTCTATATCTTTTAACTTTTCGTCTATATTCTTTAATTACTTGTTTATGTTTCTTAGTTATTTATTTATATCTTTTATCTGCTTTCTTATATTAAAATTATCTCTGCTTAAGTCTTCGACAATATTATTATTCTAAATTAACTTAATCATAATGTGTCGATGTTTCTCGAACGAAAGAATCGTATCTGTTATAATTTAAAGAGATTCGTTTTCAGACTTCGATAAAGATAATAAGAATTAATCTTCTTTTATATCTCATGTTAACACTCGTAATTAATCAAATCTGCGAAATTGAGATGTTATAATAAATAATAAGATTTGAAAATATAAAACTGTGAAATTGTCAAAGTAAAATGTTCTTTTTGATAATATCAGACGAAAGACGTATTTTTCGCCTTTTATCACAATAGAGCTATTCGAATTATTTATATTAAATCAATGATGTTAAATTAATTTATGAAAAGTATTTTAAAAGAAAGCAACGACTTATGATTTTATTCACATTATAATGCCTTTATATCATAAGATATTATTCTTAATGCGTATCGAGCTGATAATTAATGTGCTTTACGATTTAAAAGGTCGATTATCATATCGTCGAAAGTGTGTAATAAAATATGAAAGACTTAGTAGTATATCTTAATAGTGAAATAACATAGATGTTATAAGAGATATAGTTATAATGTTATAAGAAATATAGCTGTGATGTTATAAGAGACTATAGCTATAATGTTATAAAAGACTGCAGCTATAATGTTATAGAAAATTATAATTATAATGTTATAGAAGGCTGTAGCAACGAAGTTGATTATATTAATATATTAAATATCTTTCGACGAAGTATTTTGCGCAATCGATTATAAGTCTATTATTATGAGTGTTAAAAGTCTTCTGCAGAAGCGCTGATAAAGAGCTCTTACTTAAAGACTTACTTGCTCGCTCTTTGTCATTATTAAAATCTTTTTTAATAATTTATACGTTATTAAAACTATTACTTTTTATCTCTTCGTAAGATCTACGTTTTTTATTTTAATTAACTTATTATCTATAAGCGTTCAGTCTTCGAGATTAACAGCGTCGATCTTCTTATCGTTATCACTCTTGAATATTTAACGATTCAATTCAATTATAATTTAAGATATCGTTTTTTTTATATTTCTTTAAACACTTCTGTCGTCGAAGATCTTTTTCATATAATATTCATAGAGATAAATAATACCTTAAGGGGGTCAGGTAAATTGGGAATGGTCGGCTAACCTTCCTCACACAGCAAGTTCGGAAGAATATTCCATTAACATGAGTCCTATGCGCCACCAACATGACGTTCTGCAAAGTCTTCCATTAATAGAACAGCACCTCACATACTAGCATAAGGTACATCTGAGCGAGTCTACCCTCAAAGCAGCGATCTATCAGACACGTCTTTAATGGTGTTGCTTCAAAGACATGAGATATCTTAAGACAATGAATCATCAATGAATCATCAATGGATCATCAATGGATTATCAATGGAATATTCCCCTCACAAATTCAAATATTGCGCAATGCGATTACGACATGACATTAGACTAAGTAACTCGAATTCACGTACTCTATTCACATTGTCTTCAAATCGTCATTTTTCAAAAATTTGACAGAACCTCGGGTTCTAAGACTACATGAGAATTTTTAGTGGCGGTGCTCTATGATTGCACTCCCTGCACATAGCGATCTAGACGACTAAACTGTGTTAGAAACACGTTATTAATCGACTTACTGACAGATCTCAGCGCGCGAGCCAAAAGAATATTATAGAGTGATGCAGAGATAAGGTGTTGCCCTGTGATGTAGCCCTAGCTCTTATCGATCAATGTCGTCTGTCTTGAAGTCGAATAAGAAGGAAGAGAAGAAGAAGAAGGAGAATAAGAAGGAGAAGAATCTGATGATTGTTAATAGAGCATATGATGATAATAGAAGATGAGAGTTGATCGAACTGTGAAGAAAGTAAGATTATCCTAGACTCAAATGACTCAAAAACACTAAGTTCGAGGATTAGCCGAACCAGAGGCCGATTAGAATAACGACTCGGCCAGAATGGGTTTTCTTTGTATCTGAATGACATAAGAGTCAGCATTAAACGTCAGCGTATAAGGTACATACTTGCGCTGCGACTTATTCACAGATAGACACATCAGTTATTCTAATGCTCATATCATCTTTTAGTTGTAGTGCAACGAATATAATCAGTTCAAGAAGATCCTTCAGATCTCGTTCAAACGCTCTCGTAAATATTATTAGCTAATATACACAAGACAGAAACTTCAAGACATGAAACACATCTTAGCGTTACGTGTTATTCTAGTCTATCTTCTTTATTCTTTCTCTATTTTCCTTCTTAACTTCTTAACTTCTCTGCTTCTTTACTTCTTTTCTTAATTTCTTTGCTTCTCTTTTCTTCTTAACTTTCGAAGACGCAAGACGAACAAGCGTCGTTAATGTCTCTCTTGCTGCATTGTAAAGTTAGTAAGATATTTAATATACTTAATCTCGCAATCTCGAGGAGTCTGAATTAGCAAATTAACCTCGTCATAGAGAAAGAAATTGATTCATCGATATTCAATCAAGAACGATATCTTTATATTCTGCGCTGAAGTTAATAATAATAATATCACAGAAATCGAATTAGAGAGGAATTCAAGAGGGCGTCGACGCTCTCTTGAGAGGTCTGATAAAGCACTGTTTCTTCTCTAATATATCTTACTGTTATAAAATAATTCGTCATATATACGCTAGATGAAATATCTTTAAAGCACAAAAGTTTTCTCTATATCATGTCATCGCAATATCGCAAAATGTACTTGACGTATAAAAGTCAGAAATATCAATGTCGCAAAAGCAAATGTCAATCCCAGCTTCTTCCTTGTCTCGATTTTCGCAATCTAACAGCTCACTATTCTTCTAAATATATATAACATATAAACACAGCGATATATAAGTCATACAAGCAACAACAGACAGATAGACATGCAAAGATAATAATATATAGAGCTACGAGATTGAGCAGAGAGCTGCGAAATTGAATAGCTCTATCGCATAGACTTCTTTCCCTTCGAGTTGATATCTTTCAGAACCTCTATAGCGCGACGCAAAGAAGAAGATAATGTGCCTGCGAAGTGATATTCAGAGTCGTCATCGAGAAACTTTGACTTCTCGTCAACTCCGCCGCCATAACGCTGCTTCGTCTCCACTAGAACAAGATTGTTAATATTCCTGCTCTCATATCTATTCGAGAGAGTCATCTTGTTCATTCACAACAGCAGTGAACGACGAGAATACGATAACTTGAAACGTCGATTCTTATCCTGAGCCCAGTTCATATAAAGCTTGACTCGAACGTCAAACATTGATTAGACATCTTAATCAAAAGATCAGCTTTAAAGCATTAGACAATTATTATTCAAACTTCACTTACTCTTAAAGTAGAAATGTTATTCTTCATTAGTGCTGTCTATCTTTGATATATCGATAACATCATTAAAGAAATCGAAGACTCAAGCGAACGAACTCGAAGAGTATCGATTCGCAAATCAACGTATCAAAGAAGCTACGATATTAGTCGCCGCTAATGCGCCTGAATCATCTTTCTTAATGTAATCGATAATCTTCATCTATACATGTTCATTAATTAACGAAACGATCACATCGATAATATACTTACTATCATATTGAAGACGAATTTGATCTTTTAATTAATATTATTTCAGCTCAGACGTCTTCTGCTCTCAAGTCACTCTCAATCGTTTCGCTTGATATCGTCGTCTCACACGTATCGAATAATGCTGATCACCTTTTCTAAACTAAAGTTAATGAGGTAGACGATACGACAATAATACAAGAGATCATTGAACTTGGCTCTAATATCGTCTGTCAACTGTGAAGAGCCTTGCATCAAGGATTTCGAAGGTGTATCGTTGCGCTTACGCTTTGATATAGGCGTCTAAGAGCCTCGCTTGAAGCTCTTCGTTAGAATCTCTTCTTAACGTGCGATATCATTTAGTTCATTATCATCATCCCCTTTCAGAGTGCTATTGCTCTAAATATTCTAAGTTAAGAAAATGCATCAAACCCAATACATCAATACTTACTGCGCGTCTTTTCTCCGTAGTCTCTGACTTCTCAAATCTTATAGTTCTATTCATATTCTCCCTCCTCTCGCTCTCCTCTTCACCGCTAAAGAGGGTGATCCGCTTATGATTAAGCTTCGCGCGTGATAAGATATGCGTTTTTATTCTTTTCACAGGTTATGAAGCTATCTCAGACTGAGACGTTGCTTTTCGCTTGTTTGTGCGCGACGCAGGTTGAGAAGCTATCTCAGGCTGAGACTTTGTGCGCTTTACAACCATGTTTATTGAATTCTAATTGTTATATAATGAATAAATGTCTCTATTTGAAAAACGAGTGTATATAGTAGAAAGAATCAGTGAGAAAGGGAATCGATGAAAAACGTGCGAGAAAAAAGTAGATGACGCAAATACGCTAGCAGGCGAATAGTTCGAATTTAGCGAATTTAGCGAAACTTAAAGATTTCAGCAATTCTCAGCAATTTCTAAATTATCAAAGAACTCGTTCGATAACAACATCACCCCGTGCGATACTCGAGGTTTACACATCTGCATTATAGTCCAGACTGCTCTATAAGATGATTCGAATATTCAGAAGCCAGACCCAGACATCTACCTCTCGAGCGAGTAAGTCTCTTCCCAGGTCGAGCGCTCGACAGCAGGTCTGATTCTCAAGCCTCGGAGATTGATTTCTCTATAACAATAAGGCGTTTATATAGTCAAAGGAGCATCAAGAAGATACACTTGAAGCTGATAATATGAGATGTTAAAAGAGAGTGAACTATGTAGAAAATCAACTGCAGGTTCTTTAAATCTAAAATAGTGATTTGAAGAGTGTGTTACTTCGAGTGTATACCTTTTCTGCGACAAGGTATACAATATAGAAGTGCTTCTCTCATTGTTTTATGCTTAACAGACGTTGAAATTCTATATTATAAAAAGATTGAGCAGAATAGATTCTTCGATTCTCTTATCTCTTATAACAATAAGCATTTAATTAATAAATCATAGAAGGGTGTTGCACTTGCAAATTCATTACCTTAAGACTCACGTCTTCAAGACATTCCCAAACGTATCTCTTTTAACTGGGAGCCTCTTCGTATTCTTCGCATTCTCCAGAATTGAGCATCGCGTTATATCTCCCTTCATATCTACAGCTCTTGTTTATTCATCGACTACATCTATTCTACGATTCAGAATTATCAATCAATCGAATCGACGTTCTTCTGATCTCTTGATCTCACACACGATGTCACGCAATATACGACTCTTTCAGTTCGCGAACCTGAAGCAACATAATAGAGTGCGCTCATATATTAACATTAGATCTATTATTTTTCGAGGTATTCCTGTCACAAAAAGACAGAGAATTACAGCTAATGAGAAGACTTAAATAGAATAAGAGAGAATAAACGAGACTGTATCTTTGAATTATCTGAAAAGAGATAATGTGAATAAATATCCCGATGCGCTGAAGACAGTCGCGGACAGCGAAACGAATATTAGTATTCGATACGCTGTTTATATTCATTTTCTAATTAGTAATAAATTAGAATATCATTACGATAACAAATGATCTCTACGATGCTATAGAGAATACTATATCTAATGATGATTTGAATCTCGCGCTAGATTAGGAAGAATCTGAAGACGCGAAGAACATAGATGATTTTTCACTGTCTGTATCACAGCTCTCAGCTCTCGCTTCTCTCGTGTTATTAGTATAAGACTTCGAGAATAATTTTGATGAGTTGACGCTAGAATAGAATTTGAAGAAGCAGATTATAAGCATATCGTCATTATCAAGACGCGTCTCTGTGATCGATCTATCTGAGAAAATCTCGTATAAGAGAATCTCGACAGAGCTCAAAACCTTCATTATGACGTTTGATCTATGATGTCAGGTCTCTGAGTTGAATAGACAAAGCTATCAGAGCTTATTAGAGATGTTTGACTTGTTAGAAGATCTGAAGACATTGAGAAACTTATCAAAGTCGATTTCTACGATCAAGAAATACGTCAAAGCGCAGTTATCACTTCTTAAACTACGACGTTAAGAAGTAACTATAACGTTCAAGAAATTATCTATTTAAGGTTCGAAGAGCGTCACTTAAGTCGATCAAGAGAATATCTACTTCTTTAATTTAGTTCATCTCTTTTAGACTGTGTTATTATCGACTGTCTTTCGTGTCAAAATGTATACTGAAATAACTCATTTTGTGAACAAACCCGCAGAGCTCTATTATTCTATGACTTGAGTCATGTCGATCAAAGCATGCTCTGGAGAATATGCGAGAAACCATGATAATATCTCTGTTATCTTTTTATCTGACACGGTTTATTATCGTTGCGACAAGTTCAATTGCTATTGTTTAACTGCGATAAATATCAACTTTCATCTTGATAGAATTCTCGCAGTCGAGAAAGATTATATCAGAACGATATCTGCTTCAGAAATAATCAAGCTTATTATCAATCCTCTCTACCCGATAACTCGCTTTAAGATAGATCAATTAGATTATTCGATGTCTTCTCAATCTACGACTAAAGAATTGTTTCTATCGGAGAACGAATTTCATCATGTCTTTCAAAATCAAATTGATTCTCTGAAAATGAGAATACATTACGATCATCGCTACGAAGAATCAAATACAGACCTAAGCAGAAGATCATCTATCTACAAAACTCGTTTTGTAATAAGAAACACATACGATATTTAAATCAAATCAACGAACGTCTTATAACTCTGCCCTTCTTGTCGCGAGAAGTTAGAGCTAATAGCTTATAATCGTCGTCGTTTCCTTGACTTCTTTAAGTCTTCTTGTATTAATATATCTCTTCTTACTTTCATAGACGCATTCGAACTCTATCGTAACATATACAGATTAATTCTCGAGATCTATGTTATTATTACAAAATTGAACTAACGCGAGAGAAAGAAAAGAGTTAACGTTTTCTCGCTTACTCTCGAATCTCATGAAAGCGAGTTCGCAGATATTATCAAGATCATTAAGTCTGAGCTGACGAAACTCAACGAAGAGATCTTAATAAATATTAACGAAGTAGAGCATATGATATGCGTTTATACAATAACGTTTATTGAAGACATAAAGCAATAGATACAAAATGCGAGATTCGACTCTTCTCTAACAAATCGAGACTGCGAGAAATATCTAATTCTTAAGAAACACAGATCTGATTTGACATTCAATATTAAACTTAATAATCGATTTCACTAAAGAGTCTTATATAAGAGAATCAAAGTCGAATCCTCGTCTAATTTAGTTAATTACTTGAAGGCACTCGAAATGAGCTTAAAGTAAACTCCTCTAATTGAAATCTCACTCTCTTTAAATATTATCAGAAGCAATCTCACTAATTTAGCATATTTAGAGTTCGCAGACATTGCGAAACAGACACAGTATTGCCTCATTGATGTTATTCTAACCCAAGACGCCCTTATCGTATATGTCGCCGAGCTGAGACACTTTCCTTTCCCCCTCACATGAGATAGACTTCAGTTATCGACCTATTATTTGAAGAGCTACGAAATGCAGAAGTGCGCTCGTCTCTCTATTATTACATCTATACTTCTACGAACCTAACTAAAAGAACGATAAATGCAATCGCTCTTTCTTAAGACTATTAAATCTACGATATGCTCGGCTTCTCATCTTGATGCGATAGACTCAATTATATAGTACTATGTCTTCATGACGAAGAGCAACACTGTTATTCTATCACATAACATGATCAACGAAGATAGAGCAAACATGATTACTATGTTGCGTCAATCAAGAAAGTCATTTCAAAGACTATTTCAATGTGCTGCTCTCGTCGCGTCTTTCGAGTTCAGACATGAAGAGAGATCTATTTCATCAAGAGATATAACGTTAACAACATTACGACAAGAATTCGAGAAGGTTAATACATTTGAAGATCGTAAGATATAGAAGATGAGGCGCTCAGAGTATGAGAATCTGACGAAGTCTTTTATTGTAACAGACACGATATTCAAGAAAGCGATAGTCTTCAGAGCTTTTATGAAAAGATCGAATATATATGCTAAGCTGCATTTCACAGAAGTTGTCTAAGAATATGTTACTTCGAACAATCTTATAATCTTTGCTGAGGAAGATAAGCATCGATAAGAAGAGATCGTTTCTATTGCTATTATACTCTGTTAATTTAATCATCTAAAGACTTCAAAGCCTCAGTCTTACACACAAATCATCGCGACGTTATTAAGGTTCTATTGTCGAAGAAAAGCGTTTATCAAACGCTTAGATTTGTGATCGCTGATTTCGTATAACACTCTGAGTCAAGACTAAGTACAGAGCTGCAGAGAATCCATGCTCAATGTCTAACACTACTGAAGAAATTGCTATCGTTCTCTGAGAGAGAATAGAATAACTCGAAGACTGAGTCGAGACTAACGATTTCGAGCGACGAATTGCACGAGAAGTCGACTATCTTGAATTGTATCGACAGAAGCTATGTGAGAGAAATGAACTAATCGCTATGATCTGCGAACCTTGACTTCGACGATTCATTTACAATAATGCTATAACATGTATACGAAGTTGATTACAATGAGCTCAACGTGACATTGCCTCGAGATGCTGAACTACAATAATACGAAAAGTTAAGCTTTATAAACAGATTAGTTCTAATTTTAACTCTTTCTTAACTTGCTCTCTTTTCGCTTCTCGACGTTATTCTTTCGCTCGATCAAATACTTATATTAGATACTCTTTACTCGTGAGATTATAACAGTATAGATATCTAACGACTGCACTATAGAGAATTCGAATATCGAATCGTGTTTAAGATTGATAATTTCATCTCGATTAGAGCTCAGAGACTTACGAGACTGAACGAGGTGTTTCTACATTAGCTCTCTCGAGAACAAATCAAGCTGTTTGCTCGAGTCACTATAATAGAGAACTTTCGTAACCCTCGAGTTGATTCTATTCTAGACGCTTCCTATCTTAAGCTATCTACTTTAACAGATGTTATAAGACTTTCAAGTATCGAGAGTAAGAAACACTATATGTTACATATTAAACGCATAGAGCAGCTTAATGAAACTCAGCGATTAATTCGAAGAGAAACGATCTTGCTTCTCAATTCTAACTACGATATTCAATTCATATAAATTATATATATAAGCTACCCTTTTCATGCTATAACAGTTGATTTTCTTATCTCGATTTCTCGCTCTATTTTTTGTTGGGATATGCGAGATATCTTGACTCTTAACATCTTAGCATTTTCAAAAATCTTAATATTTTCAAAAATCTTAACAATTCTTGACATTTTAACTTAGCGAATTTCGAGAAGACAGATGTTACTCGTTCGATAACATCGTTATCTCAAGCGATACTCAAGGTCTACACATCTGCATTATGACTCGAACGATATTATAAGATGATCTCAGAAGTAAGAAGTCAATCTTAACAGATAATCTCTCACACGAGCAAATACAGTTCGAAAGATCGAGCTCACACTTCAAGAGTCGATCTCAGACAATTCTCTCGATCGAAATCTTGAGTCTCGAGATTATACAAGTTACTATGTTATTCAAGAACATCGAAGAACGATAACTCGAAGCAGATACAATGAGATGATCGAGAGATATGTGAGAGTCGAGATCGAGATCTTGAGTCTCGAGACCTTGAATAATATGATTTGAAGAGTGAGATGAATCGAGTAAGCGAATTTCAGCTTTTAAAGAATAAAATGTGATATGCTAATGCGATTGCGATATGTTAATGCGATTACGATATGCAGACAAGCGAGAGAAAGAATTCTTCGTATCTCTTATTATTGACGACGATGAGTATTCTTTAATATAAGGCTTGGGAATTAATTGCTAACGATGTTGACAATGAGACGACATTATCATAGGTCTCATGATTTCAATTCTTCTTCGAAGCTGGTCTTGTATTTTCTACCTCTCTCGAGTTTCTTTAGTCTCTTAGCTTTCTCTAACTATGTCATAAACTAGATATTCTTTGATGCATTCATCATCCGCACAGACCTTGTTTGCATCGCGACAATACAGTCTGTGATTCCAGGTCAGTTCATCAAGTTCCCAGGCTTCGATTTGGGTGTTGACCTAGTACCGTCAACGACGAGCTACAGAATCCTTCCCTCACATCGCGCAACTAAGTAAGTCATATCTATAAATTATTCTTAGACGTTATCTTTGATGACTGCGATAGAATGTTATTATGCGACAGGCAATGCGCAAGATATCGAGGCAGGCGGCATTATGGAGAAAAGTTCGAACTTTACGAGACTTGAACGTGAATAGATGAAAAGATATAAGTCTTTTCACATCAAAAAACAAGACAAGAGCAGTAAGACGATGCATCTAATAAAAGATATAGATTAAAATATTGAATTTTAATACGTGATGTTATCTTAAAGTAAGTAACGACGTTCTCTGACGTCTAGTCTCGACTGCTGCGTTAAATAATGAATATTTATTAAACTTGACTAGACAAGAAAGACGATATGTTAACATATAACACATTTTTCTCAACTTCAATCAAGTCGATTAATACTCTCTCTTCTAATGTGCGCTGTACAAAGACTAACATAACGACTTGATTTCAGACTCTTAAGAATTATCAAGAGAAGTCAATCAACAGTGTCGACGAGTCGAATAACTTAAACAAGGATTGCGCGACTCAGTTCAATAGATCGAGCCCAGAAGAAGTGCATTTTCTATCTTAAGAGGAATTCAAGAGACGATTGTGAGTCTATGCTATGACAAGAGCGCGTGTGAAGTTGTTACAGAGATTATGTATTTTAATCGACAGCTTGCTTCTTGCTACTGTTACTGCTGTTGCTACTGTTGCTACTATTGCTAATGTTACTACTGTTACTATTGCTGCTGCTGCTACTGTTAAAGAATTATTTGACGTGTCATATAATATTAACACATCGATATCTACTTGTTAAGTACGGGCGCAAAGAAGTAGAGATAAAAGCTGAAGTAATTATTTCGCTACGCATTAAGTTAGTCTATGTAATTACTTCTATAGTTAAGTAAAGAAATGTCAATATTATGTTGTTAGAAAATTGATTTAACTTCAATAGAGAGTCAGTGAAAAATCAATGAAGGGTCAATGAAGAATCAATGGTTCGTCAATGTCAACTTCGCCCAAACGATCAATATGTTATAATGTGTAATTGAGTTCAATGGGCGGTTACTCGTGTTGATACATTAGTCATAATATACATTCTGACCAATCTACAATTGCGCATAATCTGACGTCCTGACACATTAGTCAAAAAGGTACATTTGGGTCAACCTGTCATTGCGCGTAATCCGATATGTAGTCGCTATTATGCAGTTCGTAACATTGAACGCAATGATATATCTACCTGCCATAGATGGAA
>JAIUPT010000047.1:0-87954 GCA_022315425.1 Pseudevernia furfuracea
GCTCGAGCTCGAACTAGTCGATGCCGCATCGTATATCATTTAGTCGTCAAAGCAGCTTACATGTGTTTGCCCAGGCGATAAGATGTATGCAATCGTTGGACGCGAGGTATGAACCGAGCTGATCTACCTCATACTTGCTGCGTTCGCACCTGTGGGAGAAGGAACATGCTGATGTGCTAACAGAGGTCGTTGCACTCATGTCTGATGCGGGTACTAATGCCAGAGACCTCTGGCACATCACGCAGATACATATATCTTTGCTAGATGCAGTTGCCCCAAGACTGCGAGCTAGTGTCAGACTGGGACACAGACAGTCTGCACAACATGCGAAATCTATCGCAATGAACTCACTGCCTCCAGATGGTCAGCAACTCTCTGTCTCCTCCTGTGACTTGTCAGCTGCTGTGCGAGCTGTGGAAATGACCACATGCTGCTACTTCACTGAGGTGTTATCACTTTGCTGTTAATGCATTACTGGCTACTTGGGGCATGGCAAAGTGATCGATACAGCTGGATATGGGCCTCTTATGGCTTGTTGCAAGGTACTCTTGAGGGTTGCGAGATACTCCTCCACGTGAGGACACTGTTGTGCCAGTGAGCTTTGCCTGAATTGCGGTCACAGTTTTCTTGTGTTTTGGCTCCTCAAATCATTGATGCAGGAAAGGTCAGTTGCATGATCCCTGGCACCAAGGAGTTTTCAAGCGCCCATGATCATGATGAGTGGGGCAGTGCTCACACTGTCTGTGGAATGGTGAGTGTCAGGGCAAGTGCACACCTCAATGTCATGCTGCTATGTGTTTTGCCTGTGCTTGCAGCACGAACCTGATGCTGTGTAACAAGTGTTCTGTGCTGTCTACAAGCATGTGCATGTCCAGTCTGTCTAGTTATACTTGGGCTGATGCTGTGCGTGTGTTGTGTGGGGGTCAATGCACATGTGCAAAGTATGGTTCTGATTAGGCCATTATCTACAGGTGCAAAACATGACAACTGTCACAAGCTTGCTACACAAACCATTCACACAGTCACACACCCAACATACGGACTGTGATGCGATGATGAACTCAGATGCTAGCTTTGCTGTTGGTAGACTGCGTCTGGCAGCCATGACCACTGAGGCTAATATGAATGGTACACAGCCACAAGTACAGTCAATGATACATAAGGATGGCCACAAACGAGGTTGCCCATGGTTGCCATGAGGCCGTCTCCAGCACGAAATGCAGATAGGCGATGGAAATAGGTCTGTCTCATGTGTCATGTGTACTGTCTGATGTTCGTGTATGCGACAATTGTGTTGTTACTCATGGATCCAATTTACAAGGGACTGTGTGCTACTCATGGTTCAGCCTCAATTGCGTATCTTGCAAAGTTGCATATCCAGATGCTGATGATTCGACCATAGCCTCCCAGCCCATACAGATACTCCAACGCCAATTACAAGAAATGTTGGCACCACTGCATTGCATCCTTGCTTTGCCAAATTTGCCACAGTCTGCATAATAACAGTTGTCTAGTCTTCCAATCATGTCATGTTATCTGGTCAACAATTTTCAGTCACTATGGCGCAAACAAGTAAACGCCTTTACAGAAGAGGTTGACCCATGCAAGATTCATTGAGCATAACCAGTTGCACAAAAACAAGCTAAGTGACCTCACCAGCAGAGATGCAGCAGCATGCAGAGCAGGAGGGGCAGCAATCAGTAGCAATCCCCAGCTTCAATCCCATGAAGGACAGCATCATGATGCTGTGTGGAGAAGAAAAACCCCAGTGACAGCAATGCTGCAAGAAGGCAGGAGGATCAGGCTGTAGATTGTGGCAACCAAGTAGCAGAGTAGCTAAGTAATGTAATCCTGTCACGACAGCAACACAATTCATGGCGTCTGTACCTGATGCCAAGAAGTAGACATGCTTGGGCAGGCAGGAACATAATAAGTAGCTCCACCTAGCGAGAGGGCAGCCAACTGCAATGCATCTGCAGCCAAGTCAGCAACCTCATTGTCCAATCAGGTCCAGCCGATTTGACATGCGCTATGCTTGCAATGCACTGTCATGCTGTGTGGCAGGTACACCCACATCAAAGAAAGTCATCTTGATTTGCAACCATGGAGTACATCAAAGCAGGTGTGGAGCGCAATAAGACCTGTGCTTAGCAGCATACCTGATGATAAAAACCACAGACTGCACAACACCGTGAGCAAAGCCATGAGTCAAAAGCCATGGCTTGTTTATTCTGCTCTGTTAGCTCAGTGTCGGTTTCCTGTGAGCGATAAATTCAGAGCACACATATCCTCCTGCGCATTGCCCATGCTTAACGACCAAAACGTGGCAGTGGCACTGGCAGTTGCTAACAATCAGCACCTGTGAAGCTTCCACATGCATAGCGAGCTGCTTCCGCAAGCTGACAGACAGCAAGACAACCAAGACAGCTCTCCAGCCGAAGTTAGGGGCAGAAAGCCTGCAAAAACAACGGACAACTGATCAAGCAGTATGTTTAGACATGTCAGCAGGATGGCATAGGGATGGTGCTGTTTACCTCGCCAGACGCGGAGATCAATAGAAACACAACCAACCAAGGCACAGAAAGCGCGCTGCGTGTGCACACAATTCTGGATAACGATCGAAGATTTCGCGCTGCATTGCGTATCGCAGCAACCTGCATTGCCTGCTGCAGTATCGACAGCCTACCTTGCAAGAGACAGTAGAACTAGAAAAGACTGTCTTGCCAATCACAAAGCAGTAAAGCACGACCGCGGTCCTCCTGCCAGTAGCAGACAGCCCAGAAGGCAGAATCGCTACATGCCAAGTCCAGCAAGGTGTCACGATACTGGTGGCCCGCTTCGCTCAATTTAGTGGTACGCTTTGCGCGGATCTTGTTGGCACAAGTTGTTGCCGCAAAGCCGATGCAACAGTTCTCGAGAAACGTAACGGGCACACTCAATCTGAGAATGACTGCTAATACACATATTGTTCGCGTATTGCGCGCAGAACGCTTTCCGCTGGATCACTGCTCAGTCACTGCTCAGTCACACGCGGGCACACATGCACGGACGGTTCAGATTCTCCAAAATGCGCTAGGTGCAAAGTGGACTTTGCATTGCGGAGCGCACCCCACGACATGAGGCTCTGATGTACTATCGAGGTGCACCTTATAGCAGAGAACATGCAAGCAACACGAGCTTACGATGCGCTCTATGGTGAGGCACTGAGGCCTTTCGCGCAGCAATTTGTGACCAGACTGTTGCAAACAAGTCTGCATGACCAATTCAACTAGTCTTTCACGTCATGCAGCATAGTACCTACACCCGTATCTGCACAGGCAAGACCACTATAGAGAGCAAAGTAGGGCAGGCGGTATATCTCTAGGACGGGTCCCCTCAGTATGACAATCTCTTCTCGGCTCTGGGTCATCATCAGCACAGACATTCAGGTATCCAGAGCACTGTCTTGTGTAGTCTCTGATTTCTCTTGCAGGTGGCGACCTCTTTTGTGGCAGTGCAGATATAAGACTCATGACAAGCTGCCTAGCCATGTTCCTCGCGGGTATGAACAGCATCATGCCAGCAAGGCTGAGATCACAGCAGCCAGTCTGCCTGCAGTTGTCTCAGGTGCTCAGAGATCCTATACAGCCGCCAGACCCCTACTTGTACCTGGGCTATATCACCCAGACATCTACAGCCTGCACATGCTGCCAGCAGCTATAGAGCCAGAATCTGCTGCTGATGATGTCACAGAACAGGAGCCAGTCTCACGCACAGTAGCCACACAATCTGACTACGAGAAAGCGAAGCACAGACAACGCCTTGGGATGTGACTACGTCATCCTAACAGCCATCTGCCAAGCAGCAGTACCTGTCTGCAAGGTACCACTGTCAAGGTCCAGAGGTATTGGCTCTTAGGGACCTTAAGCTTGGCAACGGCTTGCTGTGGGCTTGCTGAGGTTGAGGACATCGAGAAGCGAAGGGTGAAAAGAGCCTTTGAGGCTGCCTTGCCTCCCTTGGATGACCTTCAGCATCTGCCTTTGAGGCAGCAGCTGTTGGAGGCATGGGAGGCCAAGAATGGGCAGACAGGGAGGCCAGCTGGAGGCCACTCAGGTGCTTCTCCACCCACATCATGAATGTCTGCAGTGGAAACAAACAAAGGAAAACAAATGACTACGCCTTTCGGCGTCAATGATGAGAAACCAAGTATCATAGCGGGCTGCCCAGGCGTCTGCAGTGCTGCAACAACATCTTGATGCTGTCCGTGGCATCGATGAGTGCGTAGCTAGTCATGGCATGGCTCCAAAACCACTTGCTGCAAAGGGGATGGCCGTTGTCATCTTGGGAGTTGCAGAGCCTATCTATGCATCCCAGATTTCACAAGTGGTAAACTGTGAACACCAGCAGGCAATAGCTAGTAGATCAAAGCGCAGTGCTTGCACATCTCAATGGCCTGACAATGCAGAGGACTGCAGCCAATCTTGTATGGAAAGCAGACAAACAGAGCTATGTTTAGTTGTCCATCTGTCAACCTGCCAAAGCAGTCTCATGTTGCCAGCCTCATCACCACCTTGTGGCTTTTGGTGCCATTGCCCACCAGTGTCAAAGAGCACTTTGCTGTTGTCAGTTGGGGAGCTGTGAGGAGGCCATATGAGCACCTGTCAACCAAAGTGAATTGCCTACATGCAGCTGTGATTGGGACATCAGGCCTGCTGCTAACAGCGCTAGCACATGTGACTCTGCAGGATGCCAAGGTGCTGAGGCTGAGGCCAGCTTGCAACACAGGGAGAGCAGATGAGAACCACCATGCTGAGCGCATCAATGCCCTCAGAGCCAGCGGTCACGTGAAGTGCAACAGAAGTTTTTCTTGCCTATGTTCACGAGGTGAGCATGCAGCACTACATTTCTTTGTCATCGTTTGTCATAGCTCAAACGGCACATCCATGCAATGGCGTTGTGAAGAAGCTGAACATTTCCTTAATGCTTGCTGGAAACAGGTTGCAGTCCAAGCTTCTGCAACCAATGCGTGCACTGCATGAGATGATGCCTGTACATGGGCTGTATGTTTGCTTACGTTTCAGCATGCATTGCATGCTGCATTGCTGCCTCATCATAGGACTCACTGGCTTCAAGCAATCAGCTGCACAGTGCTGATAGACCAGACTGCAGTAGTGACATATGTGCTGCTGCTTTGCAGGCAGAGGGTGAGCACCATCTTGCACCTAGATGGATGCACAGAGGACGCAGCGCAACCCAGACAGGGACCCAGAAGCCTGACATCATAGACAGATACAGCCAGTACAGCAGTGGGGTGTATGCTCCCATGCAGAGGGAAGGCAGGTTCCCAGACAGTCGGCCGATGGACCAGCGCATTGACACGCGCCCCTATCAGCCAGTACCTATGCTGAGTTGCTGGAGCTGGAGGCTAGCTTGCCTCCAGCGCATCTGATGGCCAAAGTGCAGGTGAGAAAAGTACCTTGTGGGTGTGATAAGGTAGGCACATGGGCCTCTGAGGTAGGCACATGGGCTCTGAGGTAGGCACATGGGCTCTGAGCCCTAGATTGCCATAAGGCAACAGGTTTCCCTTTGCTTTACACCAGCAGGCAGAACAACATGCTCAGAGCAAAGCCCACAGCAGCAGAACTTGGGTTTTGGTCACAGATCTGGCTGCCCTTCTTGCGTTTTGATGCTGGGTCAGTGTGCACAAGCTCAACTACCTTCAACACAGGGAAGCTCAGGTGGCAAGGGCAGCTAAGGTGCAACACAGACCCGGCTCTCATGCCTGTCTGCTCTGCGCTGACAGCAAAGTCCCCCTGACAGCAACAGGCACAGCAGTAACACTTTTGAGGTTGATGGCACAACCCTGACTGACCTGCTGCATGCAGGCGCCAGGAGTGTGCACAGCTGAAACTACCTTCAGCACAGGGCGGAGAAGGTTGCAGCAGACCTGGCCCTCATGGCCTCCCTGCTCAGCAGCAGCAGGCAGAACAACACATCGGCGACATGGGGGCCACCTACTCCACTCAAGCCTCCATGAAGATGAGTGGCAAGGACATGACTGCCAAGATGGCTGCTACCACCATGCTGAAGCGCACGGCTAGGACCAAGTGTAAGCAGCCTGACAAAGTTCTGTTTGCTGCATTGGGTCCAGGACCAGCGCTCGAGTGCACGGCTAGAAACAAGTGTAAGCGCCTGCACAAAGCTTCTGTTTGCCTGCATGACTAGTGCAAGTTATTGAGGTCATGCTCAAGCGCAAGGCTAGGACCAAGTGTAAGCTCATGCACATAACTTGTGTTTGCTGTATTGGGCCCTGGACCAGTGCAAGTTATTGAGGTTGTAGTAAGTCATGGAGTGGAGAAGTAAGTTTGGCTGTGCAGTTACTGCTCTGCTGACCTGCCTGAATTGATTGACCAACCTGTCCTGTACATCAAAGCCACCTTGATATTTCTGCAGTGCATGCAATGGCTCTGTGGTCTGATATGTGCAATGAAAAATCACGCTGTGTCCTGCATGATGGTGAAAGGCTCATGACACACGTGCCTGATGAGTAACACATGACATATGTGTCAGCTGCTGGGCCACGACCTCCCTGCATTTCTGTTGGTAACAAAGGTGCCCTAGATTGATCAGTGGCGCAGAGTACCAAGACTTTTTTGGAACTGGTCTCTGCCTTGTCTGTGTATATACAGCTTGGGTTGGTGCATAGCCGCAGTTCCACCATTAACCAGGCCAACAGGACCACATCAGTTGTGTCAACTGGACTCCATACTACCACACTGTTGAATACAATGACTCTGCTATCTACAGGACTGCTGCTGATACACAGTCTGAGTTCACAAGAGCTGGCAGGACAATGCGTCATTCTTTTATCATATATATCATGTGTAATATGTTGTATGTATGCAGCCCTCATGATCAACTGACATTCTGTACTTGCATAACATCTGTGTCTGCCCAAAGCCCGATGAACACACTGTCCTGTCTCCTGCAGCACGGACAGATGCGCTACCCCAGCAGGCCCTGCTGCTGTCCATGGGACCGGAGAGGAGGAAGAAGGATGCAGGTGCGTTGGTACTGCAGAGGCTGCTGAGGGGCAGGGCAGCACAGACCAGGATGTACGAGGGCTTGCAGAGCAGAATGCCCTCATCAGGGTAAGCTCCTCATGCTTTCTTGTACTCAGCCATGTCAACTAGTCAGTTGTCAACTATCATGTAAACTAGTCATGTTATTGGTCGTGTAAACTGTCATGTAAACTAGTCATGTCAACTATCAAGTAAACTAGTCATGTAAATATAGTCACCACTACCACTGACCGCTGGACTGTATGCTAACAAAAGGTCATCATCTGATTTGCAAAGCAGGTTGTACAGCAAGATTGCCCTTGCTGAACATGCCTCCAACGTTGGTGTTCAGATAAGTAAGCTGTCTCATGCGACAGCATAATCCTTTGCATCATCCTGGATGCCTGGGATTGCTTTTGACATGTCAAGCTTGAGAGGCATTCTACCTGGACCCTCCCTGTGCTGTGGCCTCACATTGAGGCAATAGATCATGGCAGACCAAGGCAAAAGCCTTGAAGCAGCAAGCCTCTCAAGGGCGGCTTGCTGTGTTGTGCTGAAGACTATGCGTTTTGCAGGAATTGATAGAGGCTGTGTCTTTTTGTCAGATTTTAGTAAAGGTCTGATAGAACACACAAGGTGCTGGCATAAGTTCATACCTCTAGTATTGTCTCTGTGTACAAAGCTTTGGGACATACCTCTATGACAAATTTGCAAATAAAGTCATAATTGAGATGTGTGTTTGATAGAGTCTGTGTGTTATGCAGGAGCTGCAGATGCAGAGGAGCACACCTGACAACGAGGACCACAGACGCCTGAAAGCAGATCTGTGCAGGAGATGGCTGCTGACAGCCTCGTAGGCAAAGCACCTCAGAGATCTCATGTTAGTCCCCCCTTCACACCATGCAATCAGTGCATTTGCAGTGTAATGTGTACTGAAAAGATTACACTTTTATGAGAAGCAAGTATTGTACCAGGGCTCTGCCCAGGACGGGTGGAAAGATATCTTTGCATCAGTCAGGTCTGATGCTACTCCCCACATATTGTTTGTCATTTGAGGTTGACGCAAGAAAGATGCTCATGTTAATATGTCTGCACACAAAAACCCTACCTGGTTTCTGACTGTGGTTGCTTTGCAGAGGTACTTGCTGAGCAGGATCCTGAGAAGAGAGCGCAAATGATGGATGCCATGACATGCGCGGGGAGCCAGCCTATCTAGGCAATCAGCCAGTCCCAGGAAGCGTACGGTCTTTCCCAGTAGCTGCCAGCTGTGCAATTGCGTCCAAAGCTATTGGCTCGTCTGTGGCTGTCTGATAGCCTCCGCATTGCATAGTACAACCATGATGTTTTTGTGAAGGTCGTCATTTGCTGACAGTGCATGTACCGGCAAAGTATGTATCTGTAGTGGGGACACAGAGGGTGATCCCTTGCATGCAGTTGCTGGGAGTGCTCAATTTCAGCATAGCACGCCAGTGGTGACTGCAAGTCATTGTGTCAAGCATGAAAACCAATCAGATCAGACTGATGTGACCTGTTACATCTGGCGCAGTAGCACCAGGTTATGGCTGCGAATTGAGCTGTGGCTCTTACCTTGTCTGATGTTGAGTTGGTATGTATACAGACTGCTTTTGAGGCTGACCCTGCTGGAAACAAGGCAGAGCCGGAAACAAAGGAGACCTTGAGGGATGAAGAAAGCACTGCTGAACCTGATGCAGAAGAGCAACAGACTGTTATGGATCAGCCAGATGCAGACCAGCAAGTACAAGAGCCAGAAGCTGATGCAGCAGCTGGTGCTGCGTGCAGCGGAAGTCAGCCCAGAAGCTGACCAGTCAACTGCCAGTGAACTTGAGGCCAATCTTCGTGAAGCACATCAACCGCTGATCAGATGCCATCAGATGGGGCATCAGACTTCGTCTGCAGAGGCTACTGAAGGGCTTCAATTCATGCAAGGAGCGCAGCCGGGACAGGACAGACAGCTCTGGTGTGACGACAGTTGTACTGGATCAAATCAAACCAGTGCTGATGAGGACCTGTCACAGTACATGCTGTTGAAGGAAACTGAGAAGATGCACAACAGCACTGGTGTGGATCAACCAATGTATGCCAGCTGGGGAAGTCAGCTATGCAGCAGGGGCACTGAAGTAGCATGGAAGACAACAGACAAGTTGGTCATGAGTGCTGTGCAGCTCCATTGCAGTGGATGTTGTTTGCTTTGCACAGCCCTGCACCTCGACCAATGTCACAGGCTGTAAAGAGGAAAGTTTCTGTCTTGCAGTGCATGCTGCTACACCTTGCCCAAGTTGTCAAGCACACACGCATGCGCAGAGCGTATAAGAATATCAGTCATCAGTTACTGCCACTGTAGTAAGTTCAACGTGATGCTGGGCACATGCTGTGCTACCTCAGCAAAAAGGCTTGCCTTGTTTGGCAGGGAACAACTCCACGTGGCGTGCTTTGGGCCATGCTGTGACCCCAATTTTGTCCATGTCACAGTCCACGTGCACCGTAACTCATAGCTGTAGACGATGCGGATAGCTGACCTGGCCAGAGTCTGGCAGACACTCTGAGCTGCGCAACGCATACAGTACGCGATCGCGCGACAAGTTCGAAGTCGACGGTCCCTCATTAAACATTCACATCGCGAACTGCAAGTGGGCGCACTCTCTGCGGACCTCTGCGAAATTCACAGGTTGAACGACTTCAAGTGGGAAGACTCACATAATTATGCCAAGCAAAGCAGTTACCAAGCGCGGACTCAAAGACTTGTCTTCAACAGAATTGGCTGACAAGCGCGTGTTGGTGCGAGTGGATTTGAACGTGCTCTGAACGAAAGCTCCGAGATCTCCGACGACACTCGCATCCGAGCGATTGATGCCAACCGTCCGGTTTCTTGTTGAGCGGACATGCCCGAGTGATTCTCGCCTCTCACCTGGTATGAGTGACTTCCACTTTTCAGCGATGCCTGCCTGATTCATGCACTTCACAGGCTGCTTGACGTCTGCCACACAAGCTCAGGCTATTCTTGCTTGCAATTGCCATGGTAGGTAGTCCTGGTGTTGAGCATGGAGCTGTGCTGCGTGTGCAGGGCCGGCCAAAAGGACCAGAAAAGAAATCCAGTCTGAAAACATGTGGTCGCCAGTTTGTCCCAAGGCTATTGGGACTTCAGGTGTGTGAGGCGAAAATAATATGAATCTTCTACAGTGCTGGTGACTGGCATCAGATTGCAGTCATAGCTCAGTGCCTAGCTAGCAACAACATGTGCCTTTTTTCAAAACACAACAACTGACCCGCATTTGGTATGGCCACAGTACCCAGTCATGAAGCAGTTTTTGGTGCAATCATAGGTCCAGATGGCTCCTGACTGTGTTGGAGCGAAGTCCAGGCAATGGTAGATAACCTGCAATCTGGTCAGGTAACACAATCTGCATGACACAGCAGTATCAGTGCCAAGCGCACAAGTCACTCTCCCAGACACTACGATGGTGTTGTGTTATTGTGGTTTGGTGTTGAAACGCAACGATTGATGCAGGTGTTGCTGCTAGAAAATGTGCGCTTCCACAAGCAGGAGGAGAAGAACGACCCAGAGTTTGCCAAGCAGGTCAGCTTGAAATTTCATAAATGTGTCTACTCAATGCAGCTTGAACTGCAATGCATCAACACCACAAGTGGCTGTTCTCAACGGCTCCTGCTTTGTTGGAAGGTGGACAGTCACTTTGGCTGCAGCACTGTAATCTGCCTTTGGCCTGCCGCTGCGCACATCTAATTTCACTCAATCCATGTTTTGCTCACTAGACCTGTTTTTCCCATGCAGCTCTGGCATGTGCAGCAATGTGCCATTGCATGTCTGAGCTTCAATGCCTGTCTGAAGCCGCTCCCTGTAACCATATTTTATACAGACAGAACCCAAGCCTGGTACTCATCTCACTCCTTGTCTGTCATTGCAGTTGGCGTCTCTGGCTGAAGTCTATGTCAATGACGCGTTTGGGACAGGCCCACAGGGCGCATGCCTCCACACAGGGCGTGACTAAGCATTTGTCACCATGCGTGGGGGGCTTCCTCATGCAGAAGGAACTGGATTACCTGATGGGGGCAGTGCAAGCCCCCAACAGACCCTTCTGTGCCATTGTGGGGGGGTCCAAGGTGTCAACCAAGATTGGAGTGCTTGAGCAGTTGCTGGCAAAGTGTGATAGCCTCATCCTAGGTGAGACACCACTGTTCTGCCTACATCTGAGCCACAGCTTGCATGTTTTGTAAGGCAGTGATCATCAGTGATAATCTCTTCTGTGCATCTTTGCCTTTGCCGCATCGCATGCTGCATGCTATATAGAAACGTAATATCAAGGTATAGCATGACAACCTTGTTGGAGACAAGGTCTTCTTGTCCAACATTTGCCTGGCATATACTTGTCGACACAACCCTTGCAATCTAATGAATGAAATGTTGACGGAATGAATTTAGGAATGAATGAAAGGTGCCTGCATGGCAGGGGCGCTATGATTTTCACCTTCTTCAAGGCCAGGGGGTACAGCGTGGGTAAGTCCATGGTGGAGGAGAGCCAAGTGGATCTGGCAAGGCAGCTGGTAGCCAAGGCAGCAGAGAAGGGAGTGAAGCTGCTGCTGCCCAGCGATGTCATTGTGGCTGACAAGTATGCTGCTGACGCACAGACCCAGGTGGTGTCAGCAAACCAGATACCGGATGGCTGGATGGTGAGTTGCTGCTCGGCCTTGGTGCTGTTGTTGTTGGGGAATCATGTCCAAAACGAAGCATGACTGATGCCTGCACCATGCTATATTGGCTTTTGCTATCATATGATATCATACGTTGTTCAAGTGACTCGCTTGCTAGTTTAGGTGAGTGAATGGGTGAGTATACAGTGAAGTATCCTTTGCTCTCAGATATGGCGCTTAGCATGAGGCTCAATGTTGCTAATGACAGGCTGGCAGTACCTGCACGCACATACGCCTGTTCGGACGCGTGCCACTTTTTAGTGCTGGTTTTTTTGCAAAAGTGCTGTTTCAAAGTGACCTGTTTTTTATTATCAAGTAAACTCAGCTTCATGTGCATGCTCAGCTGCCTATCAACATGCGCCTCTGTTCTGGCATAATCTGTTATGCATCTGCAGGGATTGGACATTGGCCCTGAGTCATTGAAGAACTTCCAGGCAGAGCTGCAGGACTGCAAATCTGTCATCTGGAATGGCCCCATGGGGGTGTTTGAGATGGAGGCCTTGCCAAGGGCACTTTTGGCATTGCCCACACCCTTGCAGCCCTCTCAAACAAGGTTCGCCCAGACACCTCCTCACAGCCTCATGTTTTGCTGCAGCTGTCATACTGCAATGGCTTCTTTGCAATGCATGCTCAGGCTCATCTGTGTTGCATGTGGCAAATGAATGGCAACAATGCACCACACTAGCTCAGTTGGCTCAGTCAGGCACACTGGAGACCTTGGTCCGCTGCACTTCCAGCCTTCCTCTTGCTGCAGCTGGCTTGCAACCCACCCTCTGCGTGTGTATGTGCCTGTCTAGATGCTGCATGCGCAGGCGTGCTAGCGTCCAAGCATGCACATCACAGAGGTTCATGGACATCATGAGCAGTGCGGCATTTGAGTATTCATTGCCCAGCAAGATGCACATGCATAGATATGGCACATTTCCGAAATTCACAGAACTATTGTTCCTGTTTGACTCCCCTGATGCATTCAGAAGACATATAATGAAGTTGACTGAATTTGCTGGTACATCCCAGGGCTGCACGACCATCATCGGCGTGGTGGTGACTCAGTCTCAGCAGTGGAGAAGGCTGGAAGTGGCGAGTCAGATGTCCCACATCTCCACTGCGCGGCGGAGCCTCCCTTGAGCTGCTGGAGGGCAAAGTGCTGCCTGGAGTAGCAGCCCTTGATGACCAGTCCAAATCAAGTAGTTTTGGTGATGCTGATTGAGCTGCCAATGTTGCAAGCCTATTTTGGTGTCAGTATGGGGTTGAAAGTGCTGTTACTGGGCTCTGCAGCAGTGTGGCCTAGGGTATGACATAGCTGTGGCATAAACATGTTGATTCACATGTGTTGATCCACAGGTGATTGAATGCTGATGTTGATGACACTCTGTGCTTTTGTGGAATGGACAGTGGGCAATGGTCAAGCTGCTGCTGTTGCATCCATTGAGGTGTCAGGCAGGCCCTGCAAGGGCAGCTCATGATGTATAACTTTATGTTTGTGGTGTTGCAGATGCAGACAAGGGTGTGTGAATGTCAATGCCCGGAGTGAGACCAAGCTTGCTCAGCTATAGGAGTAGCTGCTCTTTTGTCACATTTGGCTAGTTGTGACTGTGTCTCAGCAGCTTTCCTTGCTTCTCCATTGTGTTGTATGAATGGATTGTTGGGGTCAGTTTAGGCTTCAGCACTTCTATCTATGTATAATCAGTGTTCTCTGTGTACATCTAAGCAGGGTGTGTGAGTACTGTACAGTATGTACATGTGTCACATATGGCCACGATATCATTTCATTATCACAAGACAATCCGTGGCAATGCATGCTGTAGACAAGAATGGTATGATCCTTGCCATTATGCTGTTTGTGTGATGCATGGCAATCCCACCACATACGGTCCATATGGACCGCATGTATGCATCCCAAGGACGTGAGAGTATGACTGTTGCAGCCTACAACAGGATAATGTTATGAGCTGCCACTTGCGGACATGCCACCAGGAATTGCAGCAATCTTCAGTTTGTGCAGGCCAGACTCATGACAAAATCACACAGCAATGCGTTACAACAGCAGCGTGACAATGCAGCAGGAATGCCAAGTTGTGTACATGGCATAATTGATTTTTCTCCTTCAACACTCCAAACCCATACGTTATTTACCTGTTCTGCCAAGAGCATGAAGCATTTCCTACATTGCACACTCAGCTCATCACTTGCTATCAATGAGACAGCAGCATCATAGACCCTATTCCTAGATCATCTAGACTTGCCCACATTGTCCCGTGGCTAGCTTTGAGGACACCTGCAACCGTCTAGCTGCTAGGCTTGTCATTGGCAGCCCAACGAGCAGCACCGCAGATGTGTTCCTTCTTGTGCTCTGGATGTAGGTCAATGTATGGCGGCGTAAATGAAGCTTCACAGGATCCTATGCCGCCATATGTTGACCTGACAAACTAGCAAGCGACAGAAACTGGTCAAGTACTTGCCTTTGCAACACTGTGTCGTGGGTCTGAGTATCGCTGCAATTGAGTGTCAAAATGCAAAATGCAGTTGCAGTGATACTCAGACGTCAACACACAGTGTTACAGAGGCAAGTACTTGACCAGTTCTGTCACTGCTTTCTGACAGTCAGCATCGGAGTTTGCTGCGGCTTGGGTATCAAGGTAGTCAATGCAAAGGCATATGAGAGTAGCACGAGGGTACCACGCGCTGTGAAGCAAACAACGGCATGCAGGAACATTCTACAGGCAGAACCGGTCTTCAGCGTGCTTGCGAGCTACCTCGTGTTCCGTGGCTCCACACGACGCCTGATAGATTTCCAGACAAGCTCGTCGGATTGTCGATTGCTTCGGCAACGTGTGCCCTCCTGGAAGGCTTTGCGATGTTCTCAGCAGAAATCGAACAGCCTAGTAATTTTGCTCGTTGGGCTGCGAAATGCAACGAAATGCAAAAACGCCAGTTTCAGTTGCGCCAGTTTTGACCTGGGTCTTCCAACCAGAATCAACACAGGCTTCGTGGCTGCTTGTTGCGCATCTTATTGCCAGGTGTTGACTTGAAGAATGGCTATGCTGCGTCTGTGGCGCACGACAAAAGCAGAAAAGTCCGTCACGCCACTGCATGGTCAACTACCCAGCGACAAACCGTTGACCATCGAAACACTTGTCTACTTCACAACTTACGTGACCTCGCATCGATCACTGAGGAGAAATCTGTAGCACATGGCGACCGTGCACTGCTTCTGACAGTCGTCAAGAGAAGCTCAGCTCAGATTGGGCAAGCAATGGCTTGTAGAGCACGGCCAAGGTACAGGGTGGTGATGCGGTATTTCGGCATCAAGCTGTCTTGGCTTTCAACAAGTTGCCTTTCAGCTGCAGTTTGGCTGCGTTGAACATGTAGGGGGACTTTCCTGCCAGATTTGAGGTCAGCTATTTCCTTTGCTGGCGAACTGTACGCGTACAGGGGTGCGCCAACCGGTCGAATCTTGGACAATTGCTACGACACTAAACGCTGGTACAGCACTGAGGATGATGGTGAGCATCTCATGATAAGGATGGATAAGCAAACCCACACCTGGGTCCCTGTCAGCCTTGCTGGGGCCACCTGACATCTCCTGGGGGCAAGCACATGCTTTTTTCAACTGGTACGCAGCAAGTCTTGTGGTGGTGCTAAACAGCACTGTACCACTTTGCACCATGTTGCAGATGATTTACAAAATCAGCAGTGATTGAGCACTCAGAGTTCAACCTTTTTAGTGCATGAGCTGCAAATTTACATGGCCTTGTGCACACAGCGCGCTTGTGTGCAGCAGTCTGTTGCTTCTCATGTGCTTAGTGTATTTCAGCACCGCTGATGTTAGTGACTGTCATGCTTGCTGTGCTGTCTGATTTGAGCAAGCTGTATTGTAGGGCATGTGCTGAAGGGCAAGTTTTACTTGTGTGGAACAACCAACCCCTAACCTGCTACCCGGTCTGCGGCCAGACAATGTCAGGATATATGACTTGGCCCTTCAGCAGTGGAAGTGCGTGACCACTCAGATAAAGCCCGAAGGCTGCCAACACCCCTTTCATTGAGGGATACCGAGACCAACTCATACAATTTGGAGGTGTGTGTCGTAACATGAACCTCCCCAAAGCCAGCATGCAAGTCAGTACAAAATTGCAGGAAGAGATACTGGTATGCATGTATGCATAGGCTGTCATCTGCTTCAAGTTATTTAGGTCAACTGGGCACTCAGCAGCACAGGCAGAGGCTCAAATGGCAAGCAGTTTCACGTTCATGTTCAGCTCTGAGGAGCACTCAGCGTATCATCTTGTGTGTCAGATATGCATATGCTTGCAGACCTAGAGCACTGCTGACGCAGGAACCAGGCATTGTCATTGTCTGATTACGCATGCTCATCCCTGGGTATTGCACCTTATCAAGAGCAATGCTTGCAGACTCCAGAGTACTGTCAATGCAGTGAATCAGGCATTGTCACTGTCTGATCATGCATGCGCCATCCCTGGGTGTTTCACCTTAGCAAGAGCAATGCTTGCAGACCCAGAGTACTGTCAATGCAGTAATCAGGCGTGTCATTGTGTGATCATGCATGCGCATCCCTGGATGCTTCACCTGATCAAGAGCAAAGCCTGCAGACCCAGAGCACTGTTCAACACAGTAACCAGGCGTTGCCACTGTCTGATTATGCATGCTCATCCCCGGATGTTTCACCTTATCTAGAGCAATGCAGGACGTGACCGAAGGCATCGATGTTGAGAGCTGAAGAGGCACTGTGGACCTTTGACACCACAGCACTCACCTGGCAGCAGCGCCACCCTACTGGTCCCCTACCTGAGCCTGTTGATGCTAGGGGTCTGGCTGTAGTCCAAGACCATGCCTACCTGCTTGTGAGTCAGCTATGGGCAGGAGGGAGTCTTGAGGTGTATGAGCTGGATCTGACAGCCTGGGTGTGGCGTTCTCCTGCCAGGCAAAGGCAGCGTTCCTCCGTGCCTCCGCTGGTTCATCCCTGTCGTGGTTCAGGTGCAGAATCTGTTCTAGCCATTCAATCTGACACTCTGCTCTGCTGCTGTTGTTACCTTTGCTTGCAAACAGGATGTGAGTGGCTGTCAAGTTGAGATCTGCAAAACAGCCACTTCAGCCTTTTGGAAAGCACAGCTCATCTCGGTTTGTTGGCTTGTGTGCAACAGCTTGCCAGTCGGCTTGGTGGCAAAAGAGTCTGCCTGCAATACAGTGGGCAATGGCTGGGTGTGTGGTGGGCAGACTGAGCTTGCAGATCACACTGTCCACTTCAACACCAGCCTGTACACCTTTGACTTTGGCCACACTGTCATGGGAAATAGCTGACGTGGGTGGTGAGGCCCTGCAGCCGCGCATGGAGTACATGGCTACCTGCCACCAGGGGTCCTGGTCATCATGGGAGGTAAGGCACTCCTCTTGAGCCCCCCATCAGATCCTGTTCTGCAATACAACTTGGTCACACAGCAGCCCAAGTATGTAGTCTAGTGTGCTTTATCGGCCAGGCTTTGGGTGTTGTGCTGAGCTGCTGAATGGTGCGCCCCACAATTTGCGACGCTTGGTTGCACTGACCTTCCTGCGTATGTCTGAGCTCCGTCAGATCGTGTGCAGCTTCTCTGTGAAGGTTGTGCAAGGTCCACATGGGCATCAGTGGCTGCACATGCCACTCATAGTGTTTGCCTGTATCTATGCCACATGGCTGTGACTTACAACAGGGTCGCTCTGCAGGTATGCAGTCCTGGTTACTCCTACCCAGAAGACAAGCGCCCTGAAGGCAGCGAGACTGTGCCAGCAGATCGGTCTGCGACCAATGAGCCAGCCCTGATGGAACCAGATCTCACTCTGAGCGCGCTACAACACCAAGAGGGACATGAGGCCTATGCGCAAGTCGCTAGTGTCTGACGGACACAAGAGTGGTGGTGGAGGGATATGGGCAGGAGCGAGTGGCACGTGCACGCCCTCATGCTGGCTAGCGCAAGCACTGTCTTCAGGCACATGTTGGAAGATGTGCAGCTAACTGGTAAGCCATGCTCACTACTCAGCAGAGGACAGTTTCTGCATACCACATTAGCACTGTAGGTGTGGAACTCAGCATTGTGCTCAACAGTGTTGCTGGGTCATGGTGCGCAAGAAACTTGTTTACATCCTGATCTCAAGCACTCACATCAATCAATGAGACAATGCCTCCATACTTACGGACAATCAAATTAGCACTTACTGTTTGTAACACAGCTTCATGCTCAACAGTGTTACTGGTTCATGGTGCACAACAACTTGTCTACTTTCTGATATCAGGCACACATGTGATAAGCCACTCGCTTGATCAGACTGAGCCAGATGTGATGCATCTAGCCTCGTGATACTGTTCACCTTGGGCGCTGAGGCATTTGCACTTGCTGCAGGTGGCAGGGCGCGCAGTTGCTGCTGACAAACATCACTCCTGACTCAGTGGAGCTGCTGCTCGACTGGATCTACGACTCTTTGGATGGCTGCCTCAACTTCACACAAGCAGTGGACATGTTCAAGGCGTGGCCACAAGCTTGACATTGTGGACTGTGGCCAGCACTGTGAGCGCATCCTGAGAAGGCTTACGTCAGCATGATACCTGTCTCCAGGTGGCCAACTTGGCCATGGATTGCCACTCCAGCCTGTTGACACAGGTAAACCATTCATCACATGCCAACATCCTCTGCCTCTGGTCATGAAATGTGGAACCTCTGGCTTCACAGCTTGTCTGTCTGTCTGCATGTGTCCTTCCTGCTGGGACTTTACCTTGACATGTCTTGCTGCATCATGACATACTGCTACAGGACTTGAACTTTGATATGCCTTCAACTTGGTCACATCAATGCATAGCTTAACGCAGGCATCTGCTTGCTGTGAACACACTTGTTGCTCATGACAGATGTCTAGCCAAAGCAACAAACTTCAGGCTGTGAGCTGTACAGTAGTAATCAATTCTGATTGCAGCTGCATGTTGCTTCAGGCATGTGCAGGTTTCTGGAGAGTCTGGAGATGGAGGAAGATGCCATGCTCTTGCTCAGGTACAAATAAGATGATGCGTCATGCATTCCTGCAGCCCAGTGTGTAGTGTCACCTCTTGGTATGCAATGTGAGCAAAGCGAGAACATGCGACAGAGAAATGGGTCACATGCATTTGGTACATTCACACCTACAAACATGTCAGTGTCGAGCAAGCATGTGATCAATGGCAGGCATCATGTGCCATCTGCTGTGACTGAAACTTACCATGTCATATTTGTCTGTTTCAACGTACGTCCTGTAGGGACGACTGATACTTTTGGAGGCACATGCTGACTTCTCCACTTGTGTGTAGGAGCTGCATGCCGTGCTGTCCCTCCAGAACATTACCTCCAGACCCAGTGTCCCAGCCATCCAATCGAGTGGGTCTCCCATTCTATAGACTGTGCTCCAGCTATCCCTGCATGATGATTGGGATGAGGATGACTACGACAGCAGCCTAGAGAATGAAGAGGATTCATTGACAGAGATTGAGCATGGCAGAATTCAACCTGCCTCCATCAGGTACGCTGCATCACTGCTGTGGCCGCTGTCTTTCCCCTTTGCAGTTGCCCTTCCACAGTGATCTGCGCTCTAAATTGCCTTTGCCTTTTGCTTTGCCCTTTTTATTCTGCCATTGCTTGCTGCTCGGCCACTCTGCGCTTCCTTCCCCAACAGTATGTGTGCTGTCAAGGTCCTGTGTCAAACAGGCTGATCGTACACATTGCTCATTGCTGCCACATTTGCTGCCTTGATGCATCTTCTCAACAGGCATCACATGCGTTACAGCCTGTCACAAGTCCGAAGACTGCATGTATGTATGTGTGTCTGTGTGTTATGTATGTGTGTCTGTGTGTCATGTAGTATGTGTATGCAGGTGCGAAGTAATCTGCTGTCCATCGTGGCTGCTGTCAGGGTGCATGCAGCACATTCCGGCAAGACATGTTTGTGCACCAAAGGTCTCTTCTTGTGGTGCAGACACTTAGTGCTTGCTGATTGCAGATGCTGATGTCAAGGCACTCACCCTCAGTGCAAATGGAGGAAACAGGCGCCACATCAGGGTGCAGAGTTAGGGTGGGTGTAGGGGCCTGTGGTGACAGGGGACCCAGAGCTGCACAACAGCGCAGCATGTAGGCAGCGTTCTGATCTCATCAGTGTCTGAGGCACAGTCAAACCATGGCATGCACTTGTTTGAGATTGCTGTGGTGATACAGTCAGAGTCTGATGTGATCATGCATATGCTTGTGTATCAATTTGATCTGTCACGTCGCTGCGGTGAACGCAGAGTCTGTCTCATTGCTGCAGTGAACTGTCTTAGTCATGAAGTTTGTCCTTCATGCTGGGTCATCTGTCCTGCCTGCTGGCCATCTGTCCTTCCTGCTGGGTCATGACAAACTGCTGCCAGTACTGATTCACTTGATTCACTGTATGCCACCACTTCGTCAAGTTGTGCATAGTAATTGCAGGCACTTGCTTGCTGTAAATACACTTGCAATGCTGCCCTCTCAGCAGATGTCTTTTCAAATGGGACACACATTGGGTCATGAGCTGTAAGATATTCATGGAATCTGACTGCATCCTGCTTGTTCCCTCAGGCATTTGCAGCATTGATGGAGTGGTTGAGGACGCAGGAAGATGGCCATATACTCTTGCTCAGGTACCAGTGAGATGATTTGTCTGCATTCTTGCAGCTCAATGTGCATTGCATTGTCACCATGATGACATGCAATGTGAGCAAGCGAGAATATGCAGCACAGAGTCACATGCAATATTGGTCAGTCACACGTAAACGTAGTCATTTTTGAAGTAACATGTGATCAGTGGTCAGCATCATGCGCTGTCTGCTGTGACTGAAATTTGTGTGTGTATCTGTCCTGTTCTGATGATGACAGTTTCTTGTAATGTTGTGATGGCTGACGCATGTTGAGACACATGCTGACTTCTGATCTTGTTTGTAGGAGCTGCACGCTGTGCTGTTCCCCAAATCTGCCTCCGGTGATGGAGCGCAAACAGCCCCAACCTGGACGAGCGTCCCAGCCACTCAATGACAAAGGTTGAGCCTGGCAGACATCAACTTGCCCCCATAGGTATGCTGCATCTGCCATCTGCACTGCTGTTGCGCTACCTTTCCCCTTTGCACATGCCCCTCATGAGGACTTGCACTTCCATTGATGACTGATAGCTTCTTCCTTTTGTCTCTGCCCTTCCATGCCCGCTGTTCATGTTTGCGTTGTGCATGGCTTTTCCGTGCCAAAAGTGTCTGTCCCTGCCAAAAGCCCAGTCTGAAGTAGGGCAGATTGTACATTTTATGGCACGTTTGCTGCCTTGTTGCATGTCTCAACAGGTATCACATGCATCACGGCCTGTCTCTGTAGATTCGGTGTCTGCATGCCTGCACTTGTATTTGACCACAGTCAAGCAGGTACTGCATGACAGCAGCCCATCATGACGTGTTGAAAGTGGTCTTCTTCATGATGTTCATGACAGCTCTATGTTCTGCGCACCCACTGGTCTTTCGTCATGATGCAGACACTCAGGCAGACGACGCTGTAGCAGGTCCCAATGCCAAGGCACCTCAGTCAGTGTGAATGCAGGACACAGACACAGTCGCTCACCAGGATGCAGAGGAGGATGAAGTGGGTCCAGAGGGAGATGAAGTGGATGTAGAGAGGCTGTGGTGACTCGCAGAGCCAGAGCCACACAGCCGCAGCAGGTATGCGGCATTCTTAGACTTATCGGTGTCTGTGGCACAGTCATTACCATTGCATGCGTTTTCAAATTTGCTGTGGTGACAGAGTCTGGTGTGGTGACAGAGTCTGGTTGTGGTGCCTGTGCATGTGTATCTTTTTTTATTTCCTGCAGGTCTGTCATTCAGTCGTGCATTGCTGCACTGAATGCATGTCTCAAGTCATGCAATTTAGGTGGCAAAGCTGGAGAGAGCTCAATTCAGGTTTCTTCACAGTATCACATACGCACAGTACTGTATATCCACAGTAGTTTACATGCACATTAGTATATATGCACGGTAGTTTATTATGCACAGTAGCCTGTTATCACCATTTGGATTGGTGTGCTGCAGGAAGGCAGTGAACCTGCAGCAGGAGTCACTGCGCATGCCACCCAAGTGCTTGCCCCCATAGGTATAGACTGCATCTAGGTCACTGCGTTGCTGTGGCCTTGGGTCACTTCCATTTGCTTTTCTCCTTTTGCCTGTGCTCTTTGTCTGCCCCAGGGGTCTTCATCTCATTCCCTTGTTAGCTTGCGTGTGCCTTGCCCATCATGAACATGTGCCTTTGCCCCTTGTGATCATGTGCCTTGCCCATTGTGAACATGTGTTTCCTGTGTGTGGGGTCCTGGCCAGAGCAGACAATGCAACATGGCCCTTTTGGATGCCTACCCTTTTGCTGCTTTGTTGCATAGTCTCGCTAGGCGTGCATCACAGCCAGTGCACAGCTTGATCACGATCAGGCAGGTGCTGAAATGACAGCAGCATCTTGCAAATGCTGCAGTCTATACGCGCTGCATGCATTGCTGCATCAGGTCATGCCAGCTTGCCCACGACAGGCGACATCTGTAAATTCACCTGCCTTTCATGTTACGCAGACATTGCAGAGGATGCTAAGGACAGATGGTGATGGTTGAAGCAGCCACAGCAGTGCCATAGAGCCCAATGTGGAGGCAGGAGCCCACATGCGGGTAGAGGGGTATGAAGTGGCTGTAGAGGGGGATGAAGTGGCTGTAGAGGCTGTGGTGACTCGCAGGGCAGAGCCACACAGCGCAGCAGGTATGCAATGTACTCGTTGCCAAACATGATAGCAAACAACTCTTACCTCCAGCAATCAGTGCAGCTAGTGGGGCGTTGTGTGATGTATAGAATCAAGTCAAAGAAGAGCAGGTCAGTGATATTTCATGACGCACCTCCATCATGCCACACGAGTACTTGGTGTGCCACTTCAGTATTTTCCCCTGCTGCAGGTGATGATCTGCAGAAGGCCTGATAAGCGCATCAGTCAGGCCCCAGGTTTCGGTCTTGGCAGGTTTGGGTGGGGGCTGGCAAAGGGCGCTGCAAAGTTGACAGCCACCACTCTGTGCACAGTGGCCATTGCAGCACTGGCTGACAAGCATTCTGCCACACAGCACTAGACTCCCTCTCCAGTTACTTTCTTAGAAATCAGGTACACAGAAAACCCATCTGCAGGCAGTCAACACTGCCAGACCACAGAATAAGCCTAACTGCACTATGTCTGACCAACATCATGTGTGATTCCATGCCCTGATGTCCCAGGCACAGGTCATGTGCCTGATCTGCCTGATCATGTCAGCTCTTCTGCCGCCGACCTTGCCATCACCACAGAATGTACATCGCCACCGGTTATGCCTGGCCAGCACTGCATGTCTATGTGTAGAGGTTATGCTGGATAGCTGTTGTTGCTTGCTCAGCGCCTGGTCATATCTGTGCAGCCCTGCCTAGAGCTTGTGAACCAGTGACAGCAGCTGCAGATGTGGCAGCTAGAGACAGTCAACAAGATGACGGAGTTTTAGTCGTATGTAGCTTCAAGCGCAAGGCCCCAACATAGTCTGGTGTTGGCGCGGCAGCAGCAGTGTTCATGTCCAATACACCACCACGCAGGGGGCAGCCATTGTCTGTGGTTTCATACTCAGCTGGAGCAAGTTTGACATGTGTTTAAGGCAGCGGAGCAAAAGCAGTGCTTAGATAGTGAATGTAAATGCCAGAGATGGACAGCCGTCTAGCTCAGGTAACTACTCTCCCACCTCGCTTTGCCATGGTGAGTGATGAGCAAGAAGCAAGCATGGCAGCGCAGCTTTCTGTAATAGCTGCGCCCTAGGATGTTGGGACTCAGCTGAAGGGCTTGACAGCAAAAGCTCTTTAGCTGGGCTGATACCCCCTCCCACCTCAGTTGCCATGTTGACTGAGGAGCAAGAAGCACAGGGTGGCAGCGCAGCTTCGGCCAGGCAGCAGCGCCCTGGACACAGCCCACATGCTTGGTCTTCATCTGGAGGTCAGTATTGGCTCCCTGGAATGCACCTGTCAGCTGACAGCAGCAGGACAGCAGCGCAGTCTCATGACAGCAGCGCCCCTGTATTTATACAAAGCGTCAGCAGCACAGAAGGTGAGCATGAGTGCGCCATAGGTGACCTTTGTCATCTGGTGAAGTGTTGTGTTTCGTGTCCACTGGCGTCAATGAATGGTTTTCAGCTGTTTTGTGACTGCACCAGAGCATAACTCATGAATGGCTGCATGGCTACTAGCAGCCAACCCAGTGAATATTGCCATTCCAATGTGTCTTGAAGTCTGACTATCATTGCTTTGCAGGACTTACATGACATTTTCCAGGCACCAAGTGAGGTCATGTAGCCGTACAGTGTGCCTCAGAGGGCATCAATGGGTATCCATAAGGCATGTTGCTTGCAGCTGGGCTCTTCATTCAGACTACTACGCCTTTCAGTGTCAGCAGCAGGCTGACGTTCAGGGCAGATCCATTGGCATCTGGGCATGTCAAAGACTGGATGTGGCTCAATGTATCAGGCACTGCTAGACGAGCCAGTACTGCCCCTGCTGTTGACAGAGAAGTTGATCTTCTATATGAATACCAACGATGTACTGACTATCATTTGCCGACCAGGGTGTAAGTTGGGATTGGCAGAGGCATCTTGGCCATCCTGCTGCAGAGCAGCATCTGATGTTTCATGGCTGATTGCATGTTGAGCGTAGAGTTTGAGTGTTTTGCATCGCTGGACAACTGTGGATGCTGCGTCAAGATTAGATAAATGCATATGCAGATGCTGTTTCCTGGCATCTGCATTGATACCGGCATCACCACTCAGCAGCTGGTCATGCATGCCAGTCAACGTTATTGCTTAACTTTTATCTGTGTCCTTGATAGATTGGATCTCAGATACACGTTCCCAAGGATGCACTGATTTGCAGAGCCTGGTAAAGTGTCTGGATCATAGGGGTATTGTGTTAGCGTTAGATACAGTATACATATGCAGTCAAACAAGGGTTGTGTCAGGCTGCGCGATGCATTGAAATGCATCTCGGAGACTATCGTTACAGTTAAGTAGGACCCGCTGACAACAGAAGCTGCTGAACTTTTATCTGTATGTAGGTACAACAGTTTTGCTAGCTGAGCTCGATGCAGTTACCACATCTGGTGATTCACCATGTGCATTTTATCCCAGAGACTTGTGAGTGCGCGATGCACAGATGCACATATAAAGGACAGTAGATGATTGTATGACACATTGTGTACTATGTTTGCGAAAACTAACTCAAGTAAGTGCTCTGAGGACAAACATATCAAGAGAACTAGTGTGACAAATTTGAAACAACAGATATCCAGTCAAGTACGTAGTAGGCAGCAGCTAGCTTAGTAGTATAATCATCATACATAACAGCCATCAGGCCACACACTTTGCCTGTTAATAATTACTGAGATGCTCAGTGCCATACATTGTTACAATGTCTGCCATCCTCAGCCTCAGATGTGTTTGGCCTGAGATGGACTCAGTACTTTCAATCGTTGATGACATAATGAGCAATCATCATGCAGAGTCTATATCAGATACTGTCAGGCTCAGATGCAACTGGTTAGGCAATGTGTAACTGAATAACACCCATGCTCTTGAGGTTGCCTTCAGTTGAGTCTTGTCCCCGGGCTATCAGATGGCTCCAATCCAGCCAGCCCAGCTTCTGCCAGTTTGATCAGCTCCTGCTAGTCATCAATCTGTTGCGGTACAGCCTGCCTGCTAAACAGCCCCAGCAATGCTGTCTCAATCTGTTTGATGGCGGCAGCTTGGTTTTCCCTGCACCATTGTGAACGCTTGTCAGCTGCAAGTTGCTGGGCATTTTGCACCATGCAGTGCAGCTCAGCCACTTGTATTGGCAGGCATAAGCACATTCACTTACTGGCATTGCCTTGCCTCCTTGGTAGCAGAAATTGACATATACAGGTGACGCTTAAGTGTGTTCACCTGTGCAGTGAGAGTAGTCTGTCTGCCAATCATGAACCCGCTCCTGCAATTCTCTAGCCATCATCAGGATGCTGCGTAATGTGGTGGACCCCGGTGTGCTTCTTCAGCAAGCGCCTGGTCAGCAGCCAGGCCAGGCCACCCCGGGGGGCCGGCCCTCTGGACCCATCCTGCTGGTCAAAGGCCCACTCATCTGTGAACCCATTGCCCACTGCACAACCTGCACCCAGTAAGCTGCTTGTCAATGCCTGCACAGGCCTAAAACACATCCCCAATGTAGAAAAATTTGCTGTCCCCAAGCGTTTCTGAGTTTAGATTTCCACTGTAGGGATGACGTTTTTGAATTAAAATAGATGCGGGACTGAAGAAAAGAGCCTTGTGTATCAACAGAGCTTCCTCTTGAGTGCAGCTGCACCTTGAAACGGGTCAGCACAAAACAGCAGCGCAATAATCAATAAGCAACTGGCAGTATGACGTGCTGCAACAAGCAGACAAAAGATTGTAGAAGTGGTGCCATGTCAGATGCACATGCCAGGTGTTGCACTTACTGCTGCACCCTCATTGCAAGGCAGGGGGCTGGGGGATGCAGCTGGCAGGCCACCTCTGCTCTGTTAGTAGTGGTGAGTGTGTGTGAGCACCAGGTGGTACCCTAGGGGCACCAGGTAGGCCAGCAGAAGGGCTGCTTGAGGGGACCTTGCTGCCTCTAGTGTCCTCAGCCTGTAGCAATGACCCAGGACCCATGACCATGTGATCAATTTTGATCAGCCACGGACTGTTCGTATTAGTATTCCTTTTGTACAGTCCTGCCCAGTCAAAGCACCAATGCTTGGTGAACTGCACGGCTGTAGCAGTCCAAAGTTCCGATGCTTCATGCAAGGACGCGCAGCTGAAACATAGTCAGACGCTTCAGCTTGCGATAGCCACTGCTCTTGCCAGCGAGCAAAGACAAGAAACACCTAATAGATTCTAAATATCGCGCGGACAAAGTTAGACATGCCTGCGACGTCGCCACAGACCCATCGGGCGGCAGACTCACTGTACTATCGTCAGTACGCCTTCTTGAAGCTCCCTCCTTATGAGCTTGCAGCAGGTTTGCGGACATTTAAAGACATTCTGAGCAGCGATGAATCTGTTCTGGAAAGCCGAGGTTTGCAGCAGTTCCCTGAGCGAATTGTGCGCCACTTTAATCCTGAAGAGCATCAAGGTTTTCTGTCAGTCTCACTGCAATCAGCTTGGTTCGAGGTAAGCCTGACTGCACTGTCCTGGCAAGGGAAACCACCACTCAGCGTGCATACAGATTTAGCTGGCCACAGATTGTTGGCCTGCTGGAGGGTGCATCTGTGGATTTACTTGACGCAATTGCAATGTCCACACACCTTGGGCTCACAGCAGGCGCCTTCAGAGGAATAGTCGACTTGCCCAGTCAGACACTGTCATCCTCTTCCCTGGATGTCATACAATACCTGCCAGTGGCCGAGACTATCTCATCATTGAAGCCAGAGGGAGGGTGTGCAATGCATCATGACAGGGGCCTGCTGACACTGATATGGTCAGATACTGTAGAAGGACTGCAGGTGAAAATCATGATGCTCTTGCCGCCCCCTGTTTTGCCTTACAAACATGTGGCAACAGACACCTGTTTATCGCCAAATACGACTGAGCGCCTGCTGCAAGTGCTAGTGACTGCATGCAAGCCAGATTCCTGTTGCTGTTCTGCAAGCATTCATTTCTTGGAATTCACTGCAGGTTGTCAACACTAAGACTGGCCTGTTTGAGGATGTTTTTGTGCCAGAGGGGTACATCCTGGTCCTTCCTGGCTACACTCTACAGCGAGCAAACTTGTGGCATCTACAAAGCAGCTGCACACCGAGTGGTCAGTCAAAACCTCCTTTTGTTTGAGAATACATGCGTTCTGCTGCATGCTGTCGACAATTGTCGTGTTGTGTGATTGTCTATGATTGATTGGAGATAAGAAGGACACAATCAAGGCACAACCTTTACTGTTCTGTGGTTACACAGACAATGCGGGATGTGGAGGGAGAGCGACTTGCTGTCACATTCATGCTCAGGTCTCCTGACACTGCGCTGCTTGACTTCCACACGGCATTGGCAGCCGCTGGCAAGCAAGTTGAACTCAGGTATATGTCAGTGCTGCACCTGCATACTTTTGTAGTTTGTGACATGTTTTTGAGCGTGTCATTAGCTTGACGACTTTGCGTGACTGCTAAATATGCATGACCGCACATTTTGTGTCTGTGCTGCTATCAGCGCAGGGTATGGCTTCTACAGTATGATCTATTTATTTTTATATCTCTATATATATACATATTGGTAGGCAGGCTGCACTCAGCAAGTGACAGGGGATTCTGTGTGCACAGATTTGCTGGACCAATTCGTGTGATTGAGCTGCTGGCAATGTTTGATGAGCTGCATCTATCCATCAATGATGCAAGCTCCAAACAGAAAGACAAGGTACCATCCTTCTCATTGATGTCAGCATATAGCCCTAGCTGTAAGCACAATAATTAGGTATTTGAGGTTGTAGTCATGATCTGTGCAATTCAGTGTCACACAGGTGCTCAATGCGTGTATGTCATCTCTTGGTCTATGATTATATGTATGTCGTCTGTACAGCTGTACAGTGCCTCCAATTGTGGCCCAGCCAATTGCCTCAAGTCCCACCAAGCCTGCTGCTTCCCTAAATGCAGCCACGGGCATGACATTTGCACACACGCATCCAATTCCTTGGCATGAAATGCAGGATACTTTGCCGCCTGCCCAGTCAGACTCGTTTCTCAAAGGATGTCTCTGTGACTCAGGTACTCACTTCTGGGCAGGCAGCTAGCACTAACCCTGCAAGTGGTCCATCCTGCACTTTGTCGCCCCCTAATGCTCTGCAAGTGCTTGCTGAGGCAGGCACAGCCAGCAGCACCAGCATCAGTCACACGCCTCTTGACTACTTTGAGGCAGCTGTAGATGAAGGTCTACCACATAATAGCTGCAGCCAGATAGGTACCTCGACACACAGTGGAGGTCAGGCCCACCCTGCCCCTGCCTCCTCAAGCCTCAACCCACGAGCACTGCCTTGGGACCCAGTTTTGGGATTGGCAAGGGCTTTGCCACATGTACACAGTAGTGCTAATGCACATGCAGCTCCATCATATGGGCATCTCAGCAGTGGTGCAAGGGCAGTGTCACCCTGTCCAGGCTATCCACACATCACGCCTCAATGGCCCCATCACAATGTGGCTGCTGGTGGTGACCTCGACACCTCTGATTCTGGGATGTCTGATGATGAAGAAGAGTCTGGGATATCTGATGACGAAGAAGAGTTAACTGCCATCTCAGGCTGCCCACCTATCCCAAATGTTTTGTTAACAAACTGGTATTCCGCAGCAGTGGGGCAAGGGCAGTGTCACCACCTCCAGGCTTTGAGCATGTTACGCCTCACCCCAAGCCAGAGAGGGCACGGTGTCACATCAGTGAGAAGGGCAAGAGGAGGTCAAAAGCTAGGGCTTTGAAGAAAAAACTTGCAAAAAGAAGGGCCCGCCTCCTGAGGGAACAACAGATGGCCGGGGCCTAGTCCAGATACTCCCACTTGGTTGCACTGTGTTCCACTGTGGTGTACACGCATGAGCCTGATCATGTGGTTCTTGAAGTCTTTCTTATATAACTCTGCTGTGTAGGCATGGTGGCTGTTGTACCTTGTACCATGTTCAATGCTGTACAATTACATTCATGATGAGCCTTGCAAGAGAGAGAAAGAGAAATCTGTTACACAAAGGTAATCGTATGATACTGACGAACAAGCAGTCGTTCTGACGTCCTGGCATGACACACGAATTCTGGAAGATTTTGAGAAAACATTCTCGCACCCACAGCCTCTGAATCAAGAGAAAGTGGCATTGCAGTAATTGCATCTGGTTCAGCTGGCAAAATTGATGTGGTAGACATGCAATGCAAAATGTGCACATCACTACATAATACCATTGAAAAGATATGCATAGAAACTAAATTCGACTAGCATGCATGTAATTCGTGTGTAACACATGCAGAACCAGCTAATTGATGATGTTTATATGATAAATTATATCAGTACACATGCCAAGAAATAGCTTCTCTTGCGCTTGAGAGGGCGTTCACTCTTGCGCTCTAAGCCTGGCAGTTCGTCTGTCGAGTATACTTGCATGGCCAGGCGAAACTGCTTGCTCCGCATCCATGTCTTTGGCTGATGTGTTACAATGAAGGCTATCTGGTCGGTTGTCAGAGCTGATCTGGTCACTTGTGAGGCTAGACGATCTTTCAGGTGACTTTCCCGTCCTTGTATCGTGCCCGTCTCGTCTGCAGGGCTTGCTCTTGTTCCTCTTCTGCTGTGTTAGGTTCAGCACTGAGTGGTCCCGTAGCATTGCTAGCGCTCTGCACTCGATGTCGTGGTCGATGCTCCTGCATCCGCAGTTCCGACACAACCTCTAATCTGACGGACAGTCCTGTCTTGTATGCTCAGGGGTGCCACATCCTGGATTCTTGTTCCATGGCTGCCGTCGTTTGCCAAGTGGTTCTGGTTGAACGCCTTCTTGTGTTGGGCGATCACTCTGCCAAATTTGAGGGCCAGCTCCGAGGTACTAAGCAGTATAATATTTTGCTTGTTTGGCAAGCACACTTCGGCAAAGTTGTCTCTCACTTCTAGTGGCTTGTTGATAGATTTTCAGGTAGTATCATTTGCTCTAGACTTAGATAACAGGGTCATATTTTGCTTTGACTGCTTCAAATTCCTTGCACTGGGTCCTTGTTTGAGCGATTCACCAATGAGATTGTTTTACAACAGCAGCATTGGGCGGTGACAAACCCCACAGGGCCTTTGTCGTGTAGAGCCGTTGTCAGGTATGTGCAAACTAGCTTGGCTTACATCACATGCATTGATATTAGGCCCAGGCCTGCACGCTCCCTGTCTTGGTGGATCATTGCAGACTTTGTTGACCTAGGTAGCTTGTATACTCTTTTGCAGATGTTAAGCTTGATGGCATCACATTTGCTGACATCTCATAATGTCATTAGACCCAGAGGCATTGAGTATGCCATGCAGCTGTCAATGACAGTGTCAAGTGCTTGAGCCTTCTGTTTGATTGACAGGGGAAATGTGAGCCTCGAGAGCTCTCACTTCTCCGCCTGGCTTCCTTCAGCACTCTGTCAAGATGTGGTGCCCAATTGAATGTTGGGGTGATGTCGACTCGGTGACGTCTACTCCAAGATATATGTAGGGCTGAGTGTGGGGGTGCAGGAATGGGGTAGGTGTGATATATATCTTGACTGTTCTAGCAGAGGCTGGAAACTCACATGTTCCAGCACAGGATGGAGCATCTTCAGCGTTTTGCTTGAAAGCACCTTGTCACTGCCATTTCTGCGCGCTTGGCCCCACAGTATTCCTGTCACAGCACATTTCTTGACATTCACAGCCATGCATGACCAGTTCACAAACGCTTAAATCCTTTATGCTTGTCTTGCAAGGTCAGTTGCTGATAGGGCTGCTGCTAACATATCGTCTGCATATACAGATGCACTTGTGGTGTGGTCGGCATGCAGGCTCTTGCTCAGGCCACCATACTTGTAGCCTCTGCCTCGGAGTTGCAGCTATCTCAACAGAGGCTCAATGAAGATCAAGAAGAGGAGCGGCAATAAGGTATAGATGCATTGTGTGTCTCTTTACTTGATTGGTCCTGAATTTGCAAAGTAGAGCTTGATCTTGTTATGGCATCGGTATACAGTGCAGCTATCACTTCAATAGAATAGTCTGGAAATCCCTGGTTGTGCATAATACACAGCGCTTTGTCGTGGTCTATGGTGTTGAATGCTGAGCTGACATCCACATATGACAAGTGCAGGTCTTGCTGGCTCGTTTTGCATCTGACATGTGGTTTGCTACATTTTGCTGCTGCTGTTTTGTGTTTGTTTGCTTCCTGAAGCCCTCCTGCGCACTGCTCAGGACATTGAATTGTTATGCATATTTTAGAAACATTCTGGAATCACACTGGTACATAGTTTATACAGAGCGTTTGCTAGTGTTTTTGGCCTCCAGTTTCCTAAGTCATGTTTGCTGCCCTTTTTACGCAGGAGCACTGTTGGAGCCTCCTTCCATACCTTGGCCGTGGTTCCCGACTCCACATATGAACAACTTGTGAATGGGCTCATGATGTGCTCAGCTCAATGCACTGATGTATGCTGAGCACATCATGCACTTCTTTTGTCAGTATATTGTCTTAGCACTTGAGACTGCGCTGCGACACAGCATTGGGAATATCCAGGCTGTATATATGATTTGCTCGGGCCCATTGTCATAGGTGTTGTATACTTGTTTGGCACGCCTGAGCCTATAAATATTTTGATTTACATATACATATATGTGTATATATATATATATATATATATATATATATATATGTTTGACAGCTGTACAACTGTGCCATAAATTTGTCAACCTGTGCAACAATACAATGTGTGTTGCACAGCTTGCAACTGACATGCAGCGTGAGCGAGCACTGACAATCAAGGGCACTAATGCGTCAGAGTCACGAAGCGAGATGAACGACTAACATGCACCCAAGCATACGGCCAAGCGTTCACAGGTCCCTGACACTGCTGAGCTGATCAGGAGACACGCAGCAGAGCAGGAGCACTGTCCTGACATGTGCCTTTCCGTCCACACTCTAACTTCGAGAACATACAGACTAAACGTCCACAACAGCTGGGACATGGGGGCAGTCAAGAGCCCCATTGGGATTGTGATGATTGGTGTTCGTCCAGATGCGATGAGGCTTGTAAATGCTGGCAGACAACTGCATGACAAGTATCTGCTCAGTGATTATGATATTGGTGATGGGGCTAATTTGCATCTGGTACTCAAACTTGGGGGAGACTGAAATGATGGTTGAAATGATGGAGAGACACAACCCAATGATTCCATTGCACAGCATTCGGCACGTGGAGAATACACACATTTAAGTTTCTATAGTATGCACCCAGACAGAGACATGATGCCAAGGCCAATGTAAACCTGAAGACAGTGCTGTTGACATGTGTGTGCATCATCTGAAAAACCCTTCCTGGTTGCATTGTTTTCTGCAAAGCTTGCCAGCACGGGTCTTAGACATGTCAGTGCAAGAATGTTGCACTCTGGGTTTTTCAGAGCACAATAGCATGTCTTGACAACGGCATGCATGCGCATTGCTGTATGCTATCGCATGCTGTGCCACTTGCTGTGGCGCATCCTGTGCAGGGCAGCATCAACTGCTTGCAGAACATCTTGCACAACAAAGTCTGCAGGATGGTTGGGGTCATTTTCTCCAGCAGGTCGCCGAAAGATGCCAGTTCGGACCAGGATAGATGTCCATGGGCGCCTGTACAGGCAATCTCTACTACTGTACCACATGTATGAGAAGTAGCCCCAAAAGCAATATCAAGCAAGTCTGACACGATACAGCAAAATCTGAGTAGGCAGCACAAGCAACAAACAGAATCTTCAGCGGCCCAGCATTTGTAAGTGCTGAAACATACATTGACTGCACACTTGTGTTTGCTGGACCATACACTGACTGCAGACTGGTAAAACAGCTGCAGCACTTCATGCACAGCTTTACTGGGCAAAAGCATGCTGCATGCAAGAACCTATCCAGAAATGCAGGGAACGAACCTGCAGCTCTTGCCCCAGCAATATCTGAAGCAGGGTTGTCGCCAACAGCATACACAGCGCCAAAGGCAGCTTGTGGCCAGCAGAAGGCAGGTCCAGGCCTATCAGCTTGGCCTGTTGGAGCAACAACCCTTCCATCAAGCGGTAAGGCTCAGCATGGGGTTTACCAAACACTGTGAACTGTTTGATAGAATGCCCATTCACCTGAACACATGTGCAACAGTCAGTAAGAGCCGGGCAAAGCTCAAAAACACACTGCTGATTGTTCAACATGCAATGACAAAGTCATTGTGAAAGCACAGGATTTAGGCTTGGCTGTCTGTGAATTTGCTGTCCAGAGCAGGGCAGGGCAGGACAGGGCAGGGCAGGGCCGGGCCTGCTATTAACGGCAGACCAGGTTGCGCTGTAACATTCAATGCCAGAAGTTGGAATACCAGATGGCATGTGATATTAGATTTCCACTGCTATTTGGCTCAAACTGAGATAGATGGATCAGAGCACTCATGCCTTGTAGCTCAGCATGTCGAGAAGCTGCCTGGGTTGTCAGCCGCTAACAACAAGACTAGCACAAACTGTGACATAATGTCCACAACATGAACATCATGTCATCCTAAGTGCAGATGTCAGGCAACCAATTGGGTTGGAGGCATGGATCCTTGACCACAACACAGTGGTCACAGATTTTGAAGACGCAGAAGCAGAGTCACACAGGACCAGCATGCAAACTGTGCAGCTATCATCATTGCATGCGTTCTGCAGCCAAAAGCTACAGAAACTTACTGCAGCATAGACAGCATCCAGGGCAGCAGCAAGCAGCCTTGCCCAAAGCCGTGGAGCAGGGAACTCGTTTGCATAGATGATGTCTGGATTGCTGTAGTATAGCGGGACTGGCTGTTCACCTGCTGGAGGCTCACTGCGACCCATCACACCACCTATACCAGCCCAAGAACACATTTCAGCTGTGATGTTTACTCGCCTGATGAGGTCACGGGTTGAGTCAAGGTAGGTATGCATGGACCCATCCATACTAGTCTTGCCCAGCTTTACACACAACATTGTCCAATTTGGGCAGAGTGTTCTCTGCTGATCTTGTAAGCTATTTAGGCCTCGCAAACAGGATGGCTCGACTCAAAATACACTGATGATAGTCAAGCTTTTATCAAGTGAATGTGAATGTGTGTATTGGAACCACAAAAGCTGCAGCACTGCAGCCTGCAGAGCTGGTTCATGTGCAGTGCCGCACCAAGCAACCACAATACTGATTGTGCACATAGCAAAACTCCGTGACTGTGACAGGCAGAAGGACATATCGTGGCGACCTGACATGATGACATCAGCGATGAGCTGCCATACATGCAGCGGGACATGTCATGCTGACCTGACATGATGACGTCAGTGATGAGCTGCAGGTCTCGGTACCAGTCAATTGGATCACTGAAGACAAGCACAGCTTGGAAGGGGGCTTCCTCTTGCCACAGCTGGGGTCTGCCATGTCAGGTATTGCCTCCCCCTCTGGTGTCCAGCCCTGCATGCAGCCATGTCATTAGTACTATACATATGATACTGTGTATTGCAGCTATGACATCTGCTCATACTGCTCATATTGCTGCAAATCATAGCGGCTTTGAACCTGTACATCCTTGTCATGAGTTTTGCAGACTTACGTTGGTGAGCCAGCCCTGCTTGGCACTGAAGAAGGTATGAACAAAAAGGTTGCTATTGTGCAGATGAACAGTATGACGCAATCAGTGCTCCATGCGTCTTACATGGCCCAAGATTGCGAGTCTGAGTTACTTCTTGTATAGACATGGCAGTCAAGGCACGCACATTGTTCAAAGCTAAAGTTAAGCTTCTGTAGATGGAGTTCACGTCACAAGCACAAATGGATGGTCTGAAGCAATGCTTATCCACCTCAAGCATGCAAATCAGTACTACAATATGTTCTGCAGATCAAATGACGGGTCAGAAGGCAGGTGGGTGGGTTGCCACACCTGGGTCATGGCAGAAGGGCACAGCTTGGGGATACCTAGCGCTGAGCTGTGAGGTTGTGACTGCTCTTTTGAAGCCGTAAGCTGCTGCCACCTCTGAAGCACCTCGCCCTGAGATGACCACTGGTTTATTCCCAAGATCTTTGGCCAACTCCCTGTAAGGGGTGTGGGAAAGGACCACCTGCAGAGACAGGACCAGGCTTACATGCCTTCACAAGCATCTGAGGTTTGTTGTACTTGACATCAAGTTGATAAAGCATGCGCTGTGAAGGATGTCATTGGGGTGTTGGCCTGCAAGACTTACCATTGCTGCAGAGCAAAGCTAGCTACAGCCCTGACAAGATTTGCACAAGCAGCGGTGACGATGAAATGAATGCTGTTGGGGCAGTACAAAAGGCTTTTCAGCTTGGTGAGCCACCTGGTCAACTCCGACAGCAACATCAAGCCAGCCTGATAGCTGTTCAGCCTTCTGCGCTTCAGTGACTCCGCCACCGTTTGTCAGAAAACAGACAGGATACTTTGGCTTTGCCCCTGCATGCAAGACAACAAGCTTCGCATCTGCAGCAATTGTCCTCCTTGAGACACAAATGGACATAGCCTGCCCTGAGCTAACGCTAAAGCTTCTGTCATAAGTATTATCAGCCTGAGCTGAAACTTTACGGCATGAGCGACAAGAATGCAGAAGGCACGTACCGTTGTCAGTGTAAAGTCTTGCTAAAGCCTTTTTGGCTTCCGGTAGGACGGTGCCGCCTTGTATGAGCACGCCTGCACACATTATGCCAGAATGATACTTCTTATGGGTTTACGCCATTTTACGTAGTATTCCAAGCAAGTTATACACACCATCAATATCGAAAACAAACGCTGGTGGGCCCTCCGGTGCGTAAGCTGAAATCCGCGTAGGTACCAACTTGCTAGACTAACTGGCTGCTTAACCTTGCAAGCATGCAAAAACATCAGAACCACAAGTTTCAGACCTGACGACAAAGCACAACTTGACCTACCTGACGTATCGATCGCAACATCAGGGGCCTTTACGCAGATTGCCGCAGCATGCGGACTGCCAGTGGTTCTCCTAGCCAACGTCTTTGGTGGATTCCAGATATCCTTCGATTCAACTCCCTGTGTTTTCCGGCTCGACTCGACATCCGCAGGCAAACCTATGCTTGCGAGCTTAACCGGCGTTTGATTTGTTGACCAGCTGTCGTTCCGCCTTCACGTGCTATGCTATCGTTGACGTGAGGCATGCTCGAGCAGTGTGCGGGCAGTAGAGACGCCTCAAAAGCTGCTTTGGGAAGTGCATAGGGTGCAGAGCCAGAATGGACGACGCGGAGCACTCAGAAAGAAAAAGCTCGGATGGCGGCACCTCAGATCACGACGCCCTGGTCGATGTGCCGCTCGTCCTTTGAGCTTTCTGGGTTTGAGCCTTTGCCTATGGCTAATAGGGGGTGAGTCTGCATCTGCGCAGGGGTCTTTGTGACATTTTGCAAACAGAGCAAACGTGCCTGTCTGTCGTCGATATGACATTGAGCTTTTCCAGATGTTGACACAGGTGGTGAAGCTGGGCCCTCAGCAAAATGGTACCATGCAGCCTTCCACAACTTGACTGCTGTGGTTGGCGTGGGGGTGCTAGGCTTGCCTTACTCGTTTAGCTACCTGGGATGGTATTGGGGGGTGATAGCCCTGGCTGTAACCCTTGCAGCCTCCTTATATACAGCTTACTTGTTAGCAGCCTTGCACGAAGAGCCTGATGGAACGCGGCATAATCGATATGTTGATCTTGGACGAGCTATGATTGGTACGGTCTTTCTCTTTTGCCTGGACATTCTCACTTGCTGTACCTCTCAGTCTCAAATGCAAGATGGTGCATTGCCTTATCACGCACATCATTCTGCTTGCAAATCTGATTCCTGTCTCTCTGCAGGTGATGCATGGGCAAGGTGGCTCATCACACCCCTGCAGTACTCAGTCATGATTGGCCTGGCAGTTGCATACCTGGTGACGGCAGGACAGAGCTTCCAGGTCAGCTTACACATGCATCAGCAGTCAACGCGCAGTATATGATACCATGTGGCTTGCATGTCATGCCTACGCACTTACACATCTGTGCATCCTGATTTTGCAGCATCAACCAGTAGACATGTGTTCAACAATGCAATTGGACACTGCCAATCTGTGAGCATCTATCTGTGTCCAGCTGTGAGCCTGAAAAAGTGCCAACATTGGGATGCAAAAGCTAAAGATATGTGTCAGGACACCAGGATTGCTGATCAGCTGAGTGTCATTCAGGCAGTCCACAATGGCAGGTGCAATGGCCACACAGACAACACCTCCAGCTTTGACTTGGACAACTGCCAAGCATACTTGACTGGCTGGATCATTTTGTTTGGTGCCATACAGCTGCTGCTGTCTCAGGTCAAGGACTTTCACTCCCTTTGGTAAGGTGATCACAAATGCCCAATCTCGGCTGCTTTCTGCATGCTGTATGCTGTGACCAGGCTACATGAGCTGCATGGCCTTGGCATGTTCCCTGTGTCATTACAAGTACATGCGCGTTTGAGGTCACACTCATTTGTGCATTCATTTGTTCATGCATTTATTTGCCTCGTTCATTCCACTTACTCCATCAGTGCACTGTAGAGGGTCGTTGGGGCGTGGATGGGACCACTTGATTGAATCACAAGCAAACCCCCTTGCTGCTTCCTGGCCCTCCCTTGCTGTCTAATCCGTGCACATCCTCTGTTCCTTGGGCTTTACAACATGTCTGTGCTAAAAGAGCGTGTCAGTGGCTTCAGCAGCTTGGACTGTGCAACGTACAAACCTCAACCGGCCCATCACAATTCCTGTATATGATAATTGACATGTCGACATAGCAGCCATAGCAGCCAACATGTATTGCTATGCAGGTGGGTTTTCGCTGTTGGGGGCATGCATGTCAGTCATGTACTCCATGATAGCTTCATTGCATCTGCTGTGAAGGGCCATTCAGGAGTGAGCTATGGCAAGCGCTCAGGCAGTGTGGCTGACCGCACCTTTGGGACCTTCAACTCCTCTGGGGACTGTCATGTTTGCCTTTGGGGGCCAGGTGTCATGCCGGAGATACAGGTGACTTGTATAGCTGGATTGAAGTTTGGTGTGTGCTTGTAGCATTGCAAGGCACCGGGGCATGATGGGGTTGATGCACGCTTGTAGCATTGATGGGCATGATGGGGTTGACGCAGCTTATAGCATTGAAAGGCACATGGGCATGATGGGGTTGATGCAATCTTATAGCATGGAAAGGCACATGGACATGATGGGGTTGATGCATGCTTATAGCATTGAAAGGCACCTCAGCATGATGGGGTAAATGTTTTTGTGATCAACTGTGGCCAAAGGGAGGTTGAAGCTGAGGAGGACTTAGTGTAGGGCATGCTATCCTGCATGTTGCACTATAGGCTTGGTGTGACACAGTCTTTGCTCGTTAGGTGCAATTGCTGTTCTTGCTTGTATGACTACCACAGAGCATGTCATGTCCATGCCACAACACTCCTGCATAATGATCAGCATTGGCACTGCTATTCCTGATGACTCACCTACCTTTGAGCAGATCTTTCCCCAATGTCCAGCACAGTGTTCGATTACAAGGCCACAGAGACCTGTTTTGTCGCTTGGCTAGGTCAAGTTACTTGTCTTGATTTGGCACTGAACAAGCTTGGTATCTGTGTGGACTGGAGCACAAGCGTGAGCCAGGTCGATGTTGGGGACTGGTGCCTGCATGTGGGGACTGACGCCTGCATGATGGGGAATGATGCCTGCATGATGATGGGGAGTGATGCCTGCAAGATGGGGGACTGGTTCCTGCATGATGGGGACTGATGCCTGTATGCTGGGGACTGGTGCTTGCATGATGCAGACTAATGCCTGCATAATGATGATGATGATGTTGGGGACTAGTGCCTGCAGGCCACCTTATCAGTGCCTCCCCCAGCAGTTCAGTCCATGATGAACAGCATCTACTTTGCCTATGTGGTGGTCACCTTTGCCTACTTCCCGGTGGCCACCGCTGGCTATGCAGCCTATGGCAATGAAGTCAATGCAGATGTGCTGCTGTCAGTTGTCCCAGCCACCTGCATTGATAGCTGTGGCCAATTTCATGGTTCTGGTTCACATAGCAGCAAGCTATCAGGTCAGTACTAGTTATGAAAATCTGTATAAAAGCTGTGTCGTAACCTAACTTCAGTGCTTGACGAATACCTGATTGTAACCATTCCCGCCCCAGCTCATGAGATGAACAACTGCAAGCTTTGCAACCATGATTGGGTCCCCCTTACTCTTTTTGGCATCTATGCATGACTTCATAGTAGTGAGAGCTTACTTTGACATAGCCAATGCTTTGCACATTGCGGTTGATGGTGTGCACCTTGTGTGCTCTACAGGTCTTTGCTCAGCCAGTGTTTGAGAATGTTGAGACATTGATGACCAAGAACCAAGTGTGGCCATCAAAGCAACCCAGGCTTATGCGAGCAGTGGTGCGAAGCCTATACGTGGTCATGACGACCTTTGTGGCAATCTGCATCCCATTTTTTGCGGACCTGATGGGTCTGATAGGGGCTGCTGGCTTATACCCCCATGACATTCATCCTTCCATGCGTCTTTTGGCTCAAGGTGAGACGTGCACAGCACATTTGTGGGCACAACCATACTTGTCTGCAGTTCTGGCATGACAGACAGCTTATCGCAAATGTGGTGAAGCAGGCTTGGCAACAAGAGACTCATGTTGCTGCTCAAGCTCAGCCAAGGATGCGTTGTTGAGAGGAAAAGCTGTTTGCTCAAGCCTGTCAAGATACAGGCTGTCATCTGTTTACCACCTGTGAGATGCCCTCTGATGCCCTGGTCATACAACGGCAGCTTGCGAGCCCCGCATCAACATATGTCTCTGACCCAAGCTTCTTACCTTCTGCAGGCAAAACAGCCACAAGGAATCACCTTTTGGATCAACGTCGCCATCATTGTTGTGTTCAGCGTTGGTGGCCTTTTAGCTGCTGTTGGCTCCATCAGGCAAATTGCCATGCATGCACAGACGTATGATTTGTTTCACTGACGTTTATAACATGATAGATCTCTAGACTCAACTAGATTAGGTGTGCAGATGAACTCCTGATTCATGACTTGTTTTATGGATGATTTGCCTAGGCTTAAATGCTTTAATAAGTCTCTACTGTCGCTGCATGTAGGCCTAACGCTTTGTCTGTTGCCGCTACAACCCAAAAATGGACATGAAGCAAGCCCTTTTACCATACCATACAGCTGGTCTTACCAAGCTGTGTAAATTAGCGTATGTTTGGGAAAGTGTACCCAAGGTCCAAATCTATCAAGGACACCATACAGCTGGTCAGAGCTCAGACTGCTGGCATCTAAAGTTGGAGTCCGGTTAAGGTCAATGTTGAGCATGCAGCAGCAAGTCAGCAGAAATTTGCGCACGCAATCAGCTTGCCGCTGTCAGCCTGCCCGATACTCGATTGTGCGGCGTATTCAACAGCTTGTCAGCAACACAGATTGCGACACAAGTGATAAGTTGCAGAATTCCCAAGAGCAGCAGTGCAGTTTACAGCTGTTGCGTGCCTATCGCCCCATAAAGCCGCAACATGTCTCACGAGTCTTGATGCATGCACAACATGCGAGAACAAACGTAACCTCTAGACGGCAGATTGCAGAATGCCTGCCTTGTATGCTCTCTACATTATCAACAAATCGGGGGGGGTTGATCTACAACAAGGTACCTCTGTTTTGGCGAAGCATACATTCGTCCGTGAACAAACATATGGTGATTTAATTGGACACTTTGCAGGAGGTTCCTTCCTATGGCAGGTCTAAACCTGAATGACACCCTCAGACTAGCCAGCATCTGGTGAGACTTTGTGCCAAGCTTGTACTGTTCACAGCATGACTGCTGCTTGACAATTTGAGGTTGTGGCTGATGGTCAACTGGCAACTCCAACTCACAAGGAGTAACTGGCGCTGCTTCCTGCAGGCACTCCTTGCATGCAATCTCCTCTCAGCTGTCTCCAGTGCAAGGGCTGCACAGGCATTGAGCTCCTGATTGCAGACAACTTCGACTTGCATTGTTTCCAGACGCTCACAGGAACGAAGTTTCTACTTGTTGTTGAGCCCGGTACTCCTGAAGTGGAAGACTTTCTCAAGTCAACGTAAGTCACTGCTGCCACTGGCTGGGATGTGGAATTATTGGCTGACTCAGACTGAGAGTAATGCTCTGCAGGATATATGACCTATATACAGACTATGTGTTGAAGAACCCTTTTTATGAGGTGGAAATGCCTGTGCGATGTGAGCTATTTGATGTGAACTTGTTTCAAGTAATTGGCACAGTCCATCGCAGATGGGGCGTCATACAGGCATGAAAGCATAAGCGTCTTGTAGTGTTGATAACAAGACCAGACATCTCAAGTTTCATCATCTGATCACCCATGGCAACCATGTGCTCATGCAAAGTTTGCCTGTTTCCCAAGTTGTGTGTTCCCAGAAGCTTGATATCAAAACAACTTGACCCCAAAGCTATGTACTGCTGACTGACTGTCATAAGGCATATGGTGCATGCTTGCAGTCTATACTTTGACTCATACTAGCAATACACGTGTCAGCTGGTTGCCAGCTTTCGACACACAGCACCAGGATTGGAATCGTTTCATGCAAGTGTGCAATAGCAAGCAGCATCACGGTGCAACCAGAGACACAGTATTGCACTTCGAGCACGTTTCGACATGCAGTCTCTACCATGTGAGCAATGACACGCAGCACTTTCATTGGAGTATCACTCATGGGCTGATCAGCTTGACAACACACACAGTTCACTACTATCATATCTTCTCCAAATGATCACACATCAAGCTACCTCAATGACAAATGCTGGTCCTACTTGTACATTCAAATGATGCATCTTGGCACACACATTACTAAAATCACAATATACATGGCAACAGACTCTACATACCTGTCAAATTCAGCTTGTACATCAGGACTCATGATGTTGGCACTTGTCAACTGATACAACTATGATACATTCTCAACGTCTTCTGGTCTCAGGGTGAATGCCCAGCTTGCTGTGCTGCCGCCTGCTTGCATCTGCTGCAATTTCAGGGTTGGGCTGAGACAACATTCTGTGGGGCTTGCTGTGAAATAGACTCGACATGGTGCTGTAGTGGCGTGGATCCTTCTTGCTGTGATCCCCAATCCTGGCAGACAGAACAATGCATCAAGCGCTGGCTGCAATACCCATAAGACACCAAAATCTGGAACAGCAAGGTAAAGCTGAAAGGCATTGGTGGGCTTACTCAAAGTGGCTGGCCTGATTGCGGGCAGCCAGCTTCTTGTGTGTGTTGAGCTGTGTCAAGTTGGGCGGTTTTGGGGCCTGTCACAGCAGCATGGACTTGGGCCTCAGCATGCCAGCAATTGTACAAATGCAGCCTTTAGCAGCTGTTGCTGAATGTGCAAAAGCTTCAGAGAGGCCAGATATGTCCAAGTCAACAAGTTTGCGGATCTTGTTATGCATGCAAACTGCTCAAGACTTGGCTATTGGAGAGATGAGCAGATCAAGGCAAAGGCAGGCTGTACCATCAGTGGCTTTTCCAGAGATTCTTCTGGCATCAATGGGCATACCATCCCGAAACTTGACTGGCTTGTCATCAATGGGCCCATAGGCCCTGTTGTAGCTACTGCACCATCACAATACAATCTGTTCAAACAGCAAAGCACATGATATACCTGGGATGTTAAAGTCTGAGGATCATTCCAGACCATTCCAATTGCAGAGCGAGCAGGTTGAGTGCACATCCTGTGCAAGACTGGAACTTCAGCAGCAGACCTGATGAACGCACTTTTGTCACTCTTGGTGAGAGCAATCTAGTGGGTCTTTGTAGCCGGACAAATGTTGCGGAAAAGGAACAGCCTGCAGGGAGTTCTGGTACACGCCGGGCTTGTACATAGTCTGCGTGGTACCTGCCATCCATCACGCGAAGCGTAAGAAAGCTTGACACGCGACAGGAACCATGCTCTCTTTGCAAAGACGAACCTTTACGATTGACAGGACTGTGCTTGTGCAGAACGGGCGTCTTCAAGGGTGGTGAGCTGACACGACTCTTCAGCCAAGCGCGAGAATCAGCATGAGTCTCTGCTTTCTTGTCGTGAGCAAATATAGCGATAGGGGGCGCAGACATGGCTAGCAGATTGAATTCTCTGGGGCACACACAGAACCACAATCACGAAACTGTGACAATGAGTGTTGCGATTTTACGACACTCTGCCAGGGTCAACTTACAAAGCAGTGGCGTTAAAATTGTGCGGGCGTTTCATTCCACTCGAATTTACTTTCCCATGGATACACTAAGTTGCAGAGCCTGGTAATGCCTGGATCATAGATGGCATTGCATCAGATACTGTATGCAGCCATTCCACGTGATTGGTGACCCTTGGCAAGCTGTATGCTAGCTAGAAAATGCTGCAGGATTCTCCTAAGCTAGCAGAATTTGAACACAAACTAAACGCAACCCACAAGTTTGAATGGCTGTGTAGACAAAAGATGTAGGGAACTAATATGGGACATTCTGGGGGAGATTTCGGATGACATTGGACTTCAAGGCATTCTTCAGGTGCAGTCTATCAAAGCGTTTTCTGCAGCTTCTGAACTCGCTTGATCACGACGTCTTCCGGCCTGCTGGACTCAACACCCAGAGCCCTGTACCTACACAAGCATCACAAACAGATGAGCCAACATGTCCAACAGACTCAGTCGTGGAGGGCCAGGCCCAGCAGAGTACGCCTAGTTTTGCACTCCACGTTATGCTGTACACATGCCTGAAGCTCAGCACAGCAGAGTGATTACTGAAAGGTACAACAAGGCAGACATGCGGGACCTCACAAGGCTGTCGACAACAGGCATGCAGACCGGCTGACTTACTTGGCAATGACTGTATTCACTTGCACGCTTGTGCGCATGTCAGCAGGCTTATGGTGCTGCTTGTAGTAGCGAGCAAACTCCCTGCTGCCCAAAACTTTGCCGCTAGTGCCTGCCTCTGCATCTCCAATTACCTCCAGCTCATACCCCAAGCTGTCAGCTCCTTCACCGGTCTCACTCACTGCAAGCTGCTTGTCTGCATGCACACAAGTGACTGTTGTTGAGTCTGCTGTAAGTGCGGTGAAGCTCTTGTGATTAATGATCTTGCTGGAACTATATATGTGTAGCTGCAATGCCAGCTTGGGCTCACAGTGAGTATTCAAAGATCAAATGCAAGTTGGTAAGGCAACAACACACTGGCTTTCTGTACTACATTTGCTTGCCAGTTTGCCACAAGGCTAAAGCAAAGCCACAAGGTCACTGCAACAGTGATGACACAGTGCACATGCAGTATTGCAGGCCTGTACCTGCAAGCTCATCTTCCAGCTTGGACCAGTCATAAAACTCGACGTATTCCTCCTCATTGTCATCAAACACCATTTTGCATTTGTTGGCGTCCACCATATGACGCTGAACACCATGCAGGGATGTGAACTGGCGTGCATTTGCGTCGTCACCTCTGATGTACAAAGGGACATGACCATATTGCAGCTTGAGACCCTGCGCAAGCACAAGCATAGATGGGCTGGGTGCCAGGAAACTGAAAACATGAAAACCATTCATGTGTCCTTGTCCACCATGATCATTCCTCTATTGCCTCTATTGCCAGTCATGCAAAGAGTATTGCCGATCATGCAGCCAGTCATACAAAGAGTGTTTGGCAATAAACTAGCAAGCACCAGAAGCATGCTCGACATGGCAAATTGCTTGATCTGGCATGAAAGACAGTGCGTAGGGCCGCGTGACTAACCAGATACTTGATGAGCCCTGCTGGGTCTGATAAGTACTCAGCATCTGGCAAATAGAAGCCAAAGTGCTTAAACATGTATTCCAGATTTGCCTCCATGCTGCTGCTCATGTGATTGTCAAAAAAGCTGCGCTTCAGATCCCATTCTTCAACATCCTGTGCTGAAGAAGCTTCGTCAGAAGCTTGACCCCTGACAGACGCTTCAGCGCCCCTGCTGGGGTAGCAGGGGTGTCCAAGGAGGGCTGTGATGAACTGCTGGATACGCCACTGGCTGATGTCTGTCTGATGGCATCTTCAGCACTCTTGGCTCCTGATGTGTTCGCTGTTAATTCTGCCTGTGACAGCGATGCGTCTGTGTCGTCTTCGTCTGATGCTGTCTCCCAACCTGCACTGTCAGCTTCTGATACACTATCTTCTGCAGCTCTGGTGTCTTCAGCCTGAGGGGTTATGAGCCTTATCCGGTCTCACACCATTGGGTACAGCCGTGTTATAGCCTGGCTTGCTTGCTGATTGTGCTGCTGCTGGCACTGTTGTTGTGGCACCTGTGCAAATAGCAAGATTGATGTATATCTGGCAAATGCAAAAGCAAAACCTGGCACGTTTCAAGTCAGTCCATAACACAAGATTTTCTAAAAAATGAACCAATGTTTGTGTATGCAGATATATGCATGAACACTAATACATATGCTCCAATTGCATTTGCAAACAGCTGCACGCAGGCAATTAGCAGCTCAATCTGATGCAGGCAGACTGCCAGGCCAATTACCTGCATTTTCACTTCGCCTGGCGGTAATGACCGGCTGCTGGTGCATCTGGCCTGTCTTTTTCAGCAGATCCTTGTACTTTTTTGCTGTGTGACCATGCGCTAAGTACGTGTTCTCCGTGCTAAATATTCTTCTTGGTCAGCGGGTCGTACCAGAACTTTTGCACAGGTCCCACCGTGGCACTGCTGCTCAGCAGCTCCTTCCTTGAATCAAACCATTCTTAGTAACAGGAGGCCAATCCGGCAACCTTGCGCTTCAAGTTGTATTTTGTGGAAAATCGCTCTTGTAATGCTCCGCCAGGGAATCCTTGTCGGAGAAATAGGTGCCGGAAGTGGTGCTGTAAAAGCCTTGAGGCTGTGTCTCGACTGTTTCGGCCGCCATGTCTCGCCAAGCAACAGGTTCAAAGCCGATGGCAGATCCGGCAACACTAGTGAGATGTGTCAAAACGTCACGACCGAAACATTGCTGGCGCACCCAGGCTAGCAACGTCATGCTGGAAAGCCAATAGGGTATAGCCGAGGGTCTTTTGGATTGGAGGTGCCTGGAGGTCAACGCAAATTTCCTGGAGGTCAAACCTGCTCGAAGGTCTTGTTAGGGTCGCGACTGAATTGGCAAGCACAAGCGCTCCGAGTCAACTACCTAGTGTCCTACATGAGACAGCCGAGCTTGCTGAGCCCGTGCACTGAGACACTTCGAGAAGTCAATGGCTGGATTGCGTATAAGAACAACGCTTGCGAAAATCACACTTCCTGAGACATCGACCCAAGAGCTGTGTTGGCTAGCGCTCAAGAAAGATACCACCGCAAACCTTCATGCTGAAACAGAGACAATGTTTGACACGTATGTGACTATATGTTGGGCATTCAAACAGGAAATGCTGCACATCTTATACCACCTTAGGCATGGCAAACTTGGCACACCCTATGATCCCTGCTAGTTCGCTCAAATCGTCCAACATCTACCTGTAGTCCAAAACACTGACACCTGAGCCTAGACAGCAATCTCCTGTTTGCATATATGGTGCATGAGGTAGGCGGAAGCTGGTGGTCTGGATTCAATAATCTGTACATATGCAAGCTGCTTTGTCCTACACTAGTGCAATACTCAGAAACATACTGCTCCCTTTCTCTATTGACAATATCTGCACTGTTCTAAAGTGCGAACAATAGCTGCTTGGCCTGCATGGTTGTCAACATAATGGCGTACACCTGACCTCCAATTGGTCGTCAAACCCTCAATACGTGGCATAGTGCCTCTGAAATCAATGAACTCATCTAACATACCCAAGCTTGACAAGGCGGCTATTTGGCAATTGAACAGTACGATCATGATAACCCAAGATCTGTTGCCGGAATTGAAAACGCACAGAATACCGTCCAAGCTCTGCAAGTACAACCATGCTGCTATTGAACAACCCCAAGCAACTGCCTGTGTAGCTTCTCAGCACATTCAGCTTGCTCTAGGATCGACCGCGCATATGAACAGGCAGGACAATTTCGCAAAATGCGGTTGGAGCAAGCCTAGACCTAAGGACATGTGTGTTTGGTACCTTGTACTCTTGAGGAAGGTAAAGGGCTTCAACATCAGCTAGTGACAGCTGACTGTGTATTTGCGCCTCAAACAACACCGATAAAGGTTGGGCAGCCATGACAGCTTTCATGCAATCACTCAGATCTTCATCATCCAGCTCCTGAAGTAAAACTGTAAAAGTGTCTATTGTTGCAAATGCCGCAATCAACCCTGCCTTCTACAATCACACCGCTGTCACCATTACAGAAAGTGCAATTCTGCAAATGATATGATTTCAATTGAAGATAGGCTGGACCAAATGCAAATCCATTTACCTGCTCATGCAAACCAGAGGGTTGGGGAATGATATTCAGGCCACCATAACGTGGGCTCTGACTCCCATCTATGCTAAGAGTCCCATCTGCACCTGTGATTGTGTATTTCGATTGCCACAACACATCCTCCCACAAGATTCGTGTTTGGGGGTCGTCAGCGCCTCCAAATTGCTGAGTATCAAAACCATTTCGTGTGTATGGATCTTGCAGCCATGCATTCAGAATTTCAGCCCGCGCTTGGCTGCCATAAACTGGAACAAGTGTTGTTGGGTTGAAGTGAACGCAAACTCTTGACTTACTGCAGAGATGACCTTCTAGAATCTTCAGTAACCTCATGCCGTCACTGCTCATCACCGTCTGTAGCCGCTGTGCAACATGCTGTCTTGCCACTGAAAGTAGCCCGCTTGCCTGACGGCGCACTTTGGCAAGTACGCCTTGCTGAGTTGGCGTCATCCTTCACGGTAGTGTGCTGGCACACACTCCAAGTCTTACCGGCCACCTATAGCAGAGCTAACAATGACTGGTGTGGTCATGCGAAATGCGAAAAGAATGCTGTTCAGGAAACTTTGTCACAATACACAGACGGACAGAAAGACAGCTCAATACCAGGTGTTCCAGAAGCTCTGACTCTTCGCTATCGACAGGCACCACTCGCCTACACTGCTGCAGCATGCGGCGAGATACGGCTGGTGCCCGTCTGAGCAAACTTGCTGCCTCTTTGGTCCAAAGGAAAAGCTCAAATCTAGAGACTGCAGGAGCGATAGTGTGAACTGCAAGTAAAGCGCAACAGCATCGACCAAAGCCGCCATATCTTACCCTCCAGCCAGAACTCCTCGGTGTGGGCAATGAGCTTCCTCGCAGAAGGAAGCGCAATAGCTGCAACCCCAAGCTGACGTGCCTTGTCGACCAGCTGCTTGTCTGAAGACAGGACGTACAAGAGTACTGTTTTGTCAGGAGGAGCACCACAGACAACCTTGCGAGACGTACACTGCATGCTGCGACTTCCTCACGAGCGGCTGCACAGAAGGCGCTTGAACAAAAATGCGACCAGAAAGACGAATTTGGCAAGTTTGGCGAATTCCCATGACGGTGTGAGTTGTGGGAATAACCCCTCCAGTGACCTAAATGACCGCTGACTAAGACCCTGCCAGGGCTTGACCTCCAACCCAATTTATGGAGGGGTCTTGCATGCAGCTTCCTGCACAGCTTCGCCTCAGCAGCTCAGCAAGCAGACGAAGGAGGTGTGCAAGGATCAACAGCACCAGCAGGTCGACCGTCGCTCTGGCGTCGCAGCAACATGTCGAAGCCAGATGCCAGTAAGGCCAAGCTTGTGGAGGATTTTGTGGTCACACAGCACGGATCAGGTCCTTTCCGTGCCTTCAACTTTGAGCTATATGCGGTATGTACTCCATGACCTGCCCTGGATCATGCACGGGAGGCAACACGGTGTTGAATGAAGTCCTCTTCTGCGCAGAAACCTACTGGGTTCATGCGACTGGCAGCATATACGGGCACAACGCTTTTCGTTGGCATCCTTGGTTACATGGCGTATGAAAAGAACAGGCTTGAGACTGCAGCAGAAAAGCAGAGGAGGCCTGTCAGTTTCTGAGTTTAGGGAATGGTTTGAAGCTTCATTGGCCCTCTGTAGCATGGGGCCAAGGATGCCTCAGCACACCTACAAGGATGCTAGTGTCCATGGTAGAGTTCAGCAGCCCTCAAGCGAGTAAGCATACTACTCTCATCGTTGGGTTCAGTCATGACTGCATCAAACGTATTTGACTTTGGTTCATGAGCTCTCACCTTGCAAATCTTTGCGTGTGGTGGTGAGGCCTGAGCACAGCACCAAGGCATCCTTCAGCACCACTGCCAAACATAGCGTGTCCATCCCATCCTCTGTGCTGTGTTTGTTTTACAAGGCTGCTGATTTTAAACAGCTGATTTGTTGCAGGAAATTCACAAGCGCATACAGTAAAGTCTCAGCATTTGGTGCAGCAAATAGCAGTTGCAGGGCGTTGCACACAGTAAACTATCTATTGCAGAGGATCATCAGAGGAAGGTGCACCATTCACCACCAAAGCTGAGCTAGTAAAGGGTCTACAAGACAATGCTGCCTAAAATATATAGCAAAAGTAGATTAAGGAGTCAGACCTGAGGATCATTCCAGTAGACTGCAGAGTAAGCATACACTGTTGCAATCTTTGATGCAGCGAAGCTTGACTCTACATTACACATGACAAGTTGACCTTTGTCAGCCAAGCAATGCTTATATTGGACAGTTCGTGGGCATTGCAATCAGACAATCACCATCTGCTTTACTGGACAACACAAACCAAACTGGCTGATTGCAATAATGCACTTAAGCTCAATTTGGCTAAACTGTTATGACACGTCTTTGCACTTGACTGACGACACACGTGAATAGTGCAGGGTCCCCAGTCCTGACAAATTGAATGCCGTTGTGCTGGGCAGTGATCCCTGAGCTGATCATCAATACCAAATAGGCATACAGTGGAACATCCTAACAGAGCATCCAAGATCAGTTGGTTGTTGCAAATGCGCTGTTTCTTCTGGAAAATTCGCATGGTCTCTCTGATCAGGTTATTGATCAAGTCCTCGGCATGTTCAATACTGTGGATCAGGCCTACTTCAGGCCCGCACCACACAACCTGCTTGTTTACTAGCTTGTGTGCATTTGCTTGATCGTATTTCTTCTTAGCATGCTTCTTCACCCTGTCCTGCACACAGTAACCCTTTTATGAGGAGTGTAACCCGTGACACTCCTTGACCGATGTGCCTGAATTAGTTAGATCAGTCTGCTGCGCAGGCATGCTTGCCTGACTGCGGCTTGGCTATCCATATGTTATCAATATACAAATTCACCAGCTCAACGTTGAGCAGACATTGGTCTTGCTAACATATCACACGCCAGCTGTATCATTCCCACACAGCATGCTTGAGTGCCATTATATGTGCACATGTCCACATATGTGCACCACGTGGTATCTCGTTCTTTAAACAAGTGCCTGCTGTTGGCCAATCTTATATGACACTACATTTATGCTGACAAAACGAACTTGTAAGCACTCAGCCTACCTGCAAAGGTGTCTGACCACTATACACTGCTGTGAACTGGTTTGTTAGACACCGCCCATCTATTTGCGGAGGCCAGGGTAAAGTGCCCAACTCAACGTACAGGGTGGTACGAAGAGTTGATGGGTTGCAAGATGAGCTGTACCCTGCTTGTACCAATGCCTGCTTCTTAGCTTCTGGGAGCAAGGACTCGTGAGTGGCACACAACCTAGTGCCTAGCACTACGCCTGAGGCGCCAAGCGCAAAGGCAGCAGCCATCTGCAGCATGCATGGAAGGGAGTGAAGGCAACTGCCATTGACCATCAGTCTCACTGCTTGTTGCTGGTGTCATAATAATTCATATGGATAACAAACGCCTTCCAGCTCGTGATGAGCTAGGTACGTGCGGGAACCTGTTGCTGGTGCCATAGGAACCTCTATGGGTTGATGCCAAAAAACTGTGCGTGTCTCATGGGTACTTGACCTGGAAACAAGTGACATTATTGACTGCAGCAAGCAGCAGCCAATATGCAGCACCCTGTTTCAAACACCTGTGCCAAGCCAAATGCAAATGTGGCATGTGCCGATCAACAAAGATGGTGAAGAAGAGCTGACCTGTCGTGCATCAGTAATGCCCCCAGCTGCTACAACTGGGACTGCAGGACAGATGCCAAGCTTCAGACATACACGCTCTACATGATCCACCAGCTCAGGTATGAGGGTGAGTAGGGAGGCTGGGCTAGCCCCCATGACCCCCAGCTTCGCTGCCCTGCACCAGATTTGGCACAGGATGACTTAGTGCTTAGTGAGCCTTGATTTACCTCTAGAATATCATCGCCAGCACGTAGTTGCATTTGTCTATGCAGGGGTGCACGTTTCAGGTTCTGCCTGCACTCTCAGTTGTGGTAGGCTTGGTTTTCACAGGCAGCAGGTGTACTGTCAGTGGTTTATGTCGCGCTATTAGTCTGGTGCCACATATATTGTGCACAGGCATTCTTGTTTTGTACCTGGCCCACAATAATATCTGCTCCAGCGCGTGGAGCAGGCTCCACCTGCTCCAGATGCTGAATTTGGCATATCAGCTTTATGCCTGCTTTCTTGATTGGCAAAGCCAAATCCTCTCAGTTTGCATGCTGGACCTGACCAAAGCCTTTGACTGAGTGGACAGGGAGATGGCCTGGCAGATTTGCAGGGTGCGCCCCCAAAGCTTGTCGCTCTCATCATGGACCTCCACACGCATCACTCAGCAGTCATTCGCAGCGAGGTTGACTCTGCCCCAGTTGGCACAAGTGTTGGTTTCAAGCAGGGATGTGTGCTTGCCCCACCCTTGTTCTATGTCTGTCTTGATTCAGTCATTCGCCAGCTACTACCACAGCTGCAACAGCTTGGCGTCACCATCTGCTATAAGATAGACGGCCAGCTCATGCATTGCAAGAAGCCCACAGAGGAGGTGCTGATGTGGATTCTGATGTATGCTGATGACATTTCCTTGGCATGTGACACCGCTGAGAAGCTCAGGGTAGCTGTCACCACTATGGATGCCACATTTCTGCGGTGGGGACTTACAATCAGCACAAAGAAGACCAAAGTGCTGGTCGTCAGTAGAAATGCTGCAGCTCAAGCTGCAGATTCAGTCATCATGTTGCGAGGGGATCAAGTAGAAGTGGTCTTCCAGTTTAAATACCTGGGCAGTATTTTCAACTCAGACTGCACTTTAGACGCTGAGATTACACACCGAGTGACTGCTGCAAACAGTTCCTTCCAGCAACTCAGACGGGTTAACGTTTGGTCCTCTAGGGCTTTGACCTTGTTTGTTAAAATGCAATTTTTTCAGTGCATCGTCATGTCAGTGCTGTTGCATTCTGGGGAAACATGGGCTGTTGTGAAGCAACACATCAGCCCTTTGGCTGTTTTTCAGATGAACTGCTTGCGACGCATCTGTGGTGTTTCCTTGCGTGATCATGTATGTGGACATACTAAACAGGTGCAACACCCTGTCTGTGGAGTCTCAGCTGCAAGGCAAAAGACTCAGATGGCTAGGTCATATTTTCAGGATGCCCAATGATAGATTGCCTAAGAAGCTATTGTTTGGTTAAGTTAAGGGGCTCCGCCCACCTGGTCGCCCTAGGTCTAGTTTCAATGATGTTGCTTTGCAATTTGCAAGATTGTCAAACCCGTGGCATCAATAGACCGTATAGAGATGCGCAAGACAGACTGCTTTGGAAAGACAAGACTTGTCCCGCACGTACCTAGCTCATCATGAGCTGGAAAGCGTGAATATTATTATTATATCATTAAATCCTCCCAGTCATAAAAGCTCAACCAAATAGCCCGGGGCTTGAAGTCGATGATCGTATGCAGGAGTTCCTGCAGGAAGCTGTCAACCAGAATGCTTGTGAGCCCATGCACCGCCTCAGTGCAAAGCTTGCAAGCACACCTGGGAGCCTCACTCAGATAGGAAATACGGCTTTGCAAAGCATTATGCCAAATGTTTGTCCTTGCAGCACGTTGGGTAACCGTGCACCGTCATGCACATCTATCAAGATGCTGGAGTCAGAGTCAAGGTGCAGAGCAGACAAGCATTGAGAGTGATCCTTGTGATGCTTTGAGCTGCATGTCAAGGCATCATGCAACAGATGTGCATCCTGCCTTGACAAAACAAACAGTGTCTTGGTCGGCGCCTGGGAGCAGGCAAAGTTGATCAAGCCAACGCCGACGGCACCGTCAGCTTCAGCGGTTGAGCTTAGCTGCTGCAAAGTTGCGTTGGACATGCTTGTCAGTCTGTCTGGCTCGATGTATCCGGCGCCAATGAGCCCCAAACCTCCAGCTTTGGCCACAGCTGCAGCAACATCCGGTCCCGAGAGTCACTGGCATCTGAGATGCCAGCCAAGGGTGCTGCGATGACAGGGACATTGATTTGCAGCAAGTCCGTCAACGGAGTGTGCATGGCTCCGGAAATGTAACGCATCACGCCCAAGAAGCGAGACTACCGAGCACACTACCGGCAAATCGAGAGCTGCATCGAGAAGTGACTAAGGGCTGTTGTAAGGCTCATGTACCTAAGCTCATGTAAGCAGTGAGCTGAATTTTACTTTTGACAAGAGCTCATGCATACATTTGTATTGTGCTGCTTGCGCTGCGCTATGTGCGAAGCCTGAGCACACAGGCTCGGGCTTCAAATTACACTGCATGCACCAAGTTGTGCATACAAAGGATGTACCGTGCAATCTATCAGCAAGGCATGAATAAGTTTGCGGGAACAAAGATGAGGACATGCTGAAATTGCTGCTTGTTACAAGGCAATAGATATGGGACTTGCAACTTCATATTGGGGCACACCCCTCATGGCCAAAGAAACTTTGAGTAATTTGTGGTCCGACCTACTATGAGTGATACGGTATGCATGCCATCCTGCAAGGACTTGAAACACAACCTGCTAGCAAAAGGCCACAGCGCCACATGTGTACGTCACAGTTTGACTATACCACATGGCGTCTACAACAGGAAGCCACAAAACAATGAACCCATGAGTGGCTTATTAAAGCCCACTTAGGATGCAAGAAATGTTTTGAAGCTCTTTGGTCGAAATTGATGCTGGGCCGGGGGCCCAGTTTCAATCAAACTCTGAAGTGTGGGGCCCAGTTTTTCATGTCATTGTCTAGTACATGTCACCCATTCCACCCATGCCCCCCATACCTCCACCCATGCCACCTGCTGGGGCGGGCGTGTCCTTCTTGGGGGCCTCAACCACAATGGCCTCGCTGGTTGTCAAAAGGCTGCTGACACTGGCTGCATCTGAAAGCGCCGTTCGCACGACCTGCAAAGCCATTTAGCACATCTCAGCCAGACTATCGATTCAGTCACTGACACTGCCTTCATTCAGGGTCAAGCCACACAGTGACGCGCTGTGGACCATGCCATCCATCCCAGAATCACACAACAGAAACACATGAAAAAGCCTCTTGAGGCCTTGAGCTGCAGTTTCATAGCCCATTTGGGCTATCTTTTGACAAAAGTGAATAATGCAGGAGCAAAACTGAGGGTTGCTTTGCTCTGCAGAGGAGCTCCATTGTACACAGACTCATTGTGCACAGAGCGACTGGTCCAGTCACACACTGCTTTACAAGCGCCAAAGAGGATGGGGGATATACCTTGAGGGGGTCAATGATACCAGCTTTGACCAGGTCCTGGTAGGTGTTGGTAGCTGCGTTGTAGCCGTAGTCAGCCTCTGCATTGCGCTCCAGCAGCTTCCCGACAACTACTGCACCCTCCACACCTGCAACAGACTAGCTTGCTAAGTGGACATGACATTCTCAGGCAAACACTTTGCGCATGTACAAAGCGTATTGACATGTCTGTTTAGCATCCTGCATGTGTGCGTGCTGTCTGCATGCACGGCCATAGAGTAAAGAATGAAACACATGCATGCCTGCTCACACGCAATTCCCCATTGCAGCCCTGCTGCATCCAGGTTTGCACCCATACAACCAAGTATGCAACAGCAACACATATACGTCTGGAACAGCAAGCTGCGCCCCGTTGTCAGCAAATGCAATGACATATGCAAAGCGGCCTGTGCACAACCAGAAACAACAGTGACACAAGCAAAGGTGCCTACGCATGACTAGAAACAACAGTGACATGCAAAGCTGCGTTTGCATGACGAAGAAACAGCACACTAGAAACATCGCTATAGAAACATCACAACAGAAACAACACAGACAAGTGCAGCTCACCAGCATTGTCAGCGATGGTCTTGAGGGGCACTCTAAGGGCGGTCTGCAGGATCTGGACACCCACAGTCTGGTCAAAGTTCTCTAGCTTCTCCTTGACTGCGTCCAGTGACTTGCTGGCATACAGCAGAGCCACACCACCTCCTGCAACCAAGTACCCCAGCCATAAGCAGTGTTTGTTTTATTATGGCATACCCCGCTGGTTGCAAAGGCAAGGCAGAGACCAACATCAAAGCGCAAGCATAAAGGCGACAAGCTTATCCGATGCAGGGGCAAGAAGTTGAAAAAAGTGAGCAAAGGACAAAGGAAAAGCGCACAGGCATGGAGCAAAGGTAGAGAGGCAGAGGAAATAGGGCAAGAAGCCAAAAGGGAAGAAGGCAAAAAGGGAGAAGCCAAGAGGAGAGAATGTGCAAGCAGCAGACCTGGTACAATACCCTCCTCCACTGCAGCCTTTGTGGCATTCAAGGCATCTGTCACTCGGTCCTTCTTCTCCCCGACTTCTACTTCACTGCCGCCGCCAACCTTGAGAACAGCTACACCGCCGCTCAGCTTGGCCAAACGCTCCTGTAGCTTCTCTCTGCAGCAATGTAAGAGAGCCTCACATAAGAAACACAGATATGCAGATCTGAGAAGCAGCTATGCAGATAAAAAACACAGCTATGCAGGTAAGAAACACAGCTATGCAGATAACAAACACAGCTATGCAGCGCAATATACTAAACATTTGTCCTCAAAATGCATTGGGGTAAGCGTGAACTGCCATGCACAGCTGGCGTTGCTGAGACGGCTTTTGTGATTGAACGAACACCTGTGGAACATGCTAGAGGAGGACGTGTCCTGGACCTATCATCATGCTGGGGTCAGAGTCATGGCGCAGAGCAGACTAGCATTCAAGTCAGGGATACTGGCTGCCTGCCCCTCAGCTGTCTTCTGATAAACTGCACATATGTCAAGATGCACGTGGCGACCAAGACACTGTTTGTTTTGTCAAGACAGGATGCAGCTCTCTTGCAGGGTGTGTTACATTGGCATGCAGCAGACAGCATCACAGGGATGACTTCCCATATTTCACTGCTATGCTGGGGGGACATGGATGGTACAGTGCCAGACTGTACATCTTCAACAAGTGGCTAGGTAGGAGGACACCTCCCTGTGAAGACAATAGATAGCTGTTCAGAGATCTTCCCCAGAGCTACCTGCTGTCATCCCAGAGAGGTGTCCTCTTACCTGGCCACTTGTTTGAGATGTACAGTCTTGCACTATACCATCCATGTCTCACCAGCACAGCAGTGAGACATTGAAAGTCAACCCTGTGATGCCTTGCGCTGCATGCCAATGTAACACACTATACAAGAGAAGTGCATCCTGCCTTGACAGAACAGACAGTGTCTTGGTCACCATGTGCATCTTGAGGACACATGCATGGCCTGTTGGAAAACAGCACAGGCAGCAGAACCACCTTGCAAAGCTGACCCTTACGTATGAGCCTAGTTGGAACTCCAAACCTAGACCCAGACCTCCTAGCTCTAGATCTTTACCTTTTTCCCAGGAAGCGAGACTAAGGCTACACCTCTCACAGAGCTACACCTTGATTTGCAGTCAGGAAGTGTGACAAAGGCTGTACCTGTCACACAGCTGCATCCTTCATGTTCAATCAGGAAGCGAGACAGAGGCTGTACCTGTCGTAGTCTGACTGACTCTGAGCGACAGCTTCCCTGATCTGATCACAGCGCTCGCCAATGGCTGATTTGTCTCCAGCACCGTCCAGAATGATGGTGTCATCCTTAGTAATGGTGATCTTCTTGGCTCGGCCCATCATGCTGATATCTGCTGTCTCTAGCTTCAGTCCTAGGTCCTCGCTGATCACCTACAACATGTGAAATTCTCATACTCTGCACTAATCCACCGGTGAAAAGACCTGCAACATGTAAAACTCACACACTCTGCACAAATTCACCAGTAAACAGAGAGAGAGAAGGGCCCATGCAGTGTGACAAGCACAATGCTAATCTGCCCAGATAAGTGTGTTCATCTTTAGCATTGACAAGCCTATGCAAGGTCAGCTTTGAGGAATAGTGTCTAGTACATGGGACACAGTCCCTGGGACTGCAACAGTCCCTGGAGGCATCCCTGTGGTACAGACAATAAAGAGAGCATGACAACAGACCAGCTAGGGGGCAGACATGCACCCTGATCAGAGAGCAGACAGCCCAGCTGACATGTTCCAGCCTATCTTGCTGACAGTTGTGCGCCAGATGATTGCCAGCAAGCTTGGTGGCAACGACCTGTCCAACAACGGTCAGCACGGCATGCTGAGGTATGTCAGCTGGACAATCTGCTGTCTGCATATGTGCCAGAAACTACTCAAAGGAGCGGTTTGTGCGCGCCAATCCCACATCCACCTTGACTTTCTAATTCTGCCATGGCAACTTCACTCAACAATGCTGGCAGACAGGCATGTAAGACCAACCAATGAGGGGAACAGTATGGCCCACGGGGGCGGGGGGAGGGGGGAGAAGGGGGAGGAGCAGAAGTTCCAAGCATAGTCTGTCATTGACACCATGACAGCAGGGGATGTCACCATTGAGGTCAAAGACAGAGGGCACTGCTCACCTGACCACCAGTGAGAACAGCAATGTCTTGTAGGTTGGCCTTCCTGTTGTCGCCGAAGCCGGGTGCCTTGACAGCACACACCTTGATGCCGGCGCGCAGCTTGTTGACGATGAGGGTGGCTAGAGCTTCGCTCTCCACATCCTCACCAATGATCAGCAGGGGCCGCTGGGACTTCATGGAAGCTTCCAGAATGGGCAGCAGAGGTTGCAACCTGCCAAGCACATGTTTCATGACAGCAATGATGTGATGTCGTATATGGTGAATGTTGCTGTGATAGATACGCGTGTGCTGTTGTCAAATGATATAATGCCATATGACCAAAGGCACAATCAGGTATGGAAACAGGCATGATGATGCGAAGTGAGACAATCACCCAAAACAGCAGGAGTTGCAGTCGGTCAAGCGCAGTCTGTGTACATGCCACACACTGCAGCGAGAGCTGCAACCTGTCAGTCGCAGCTTGACTGGCATGGCGTGATATGCAGCTCAACTTGCAGGACAGGCAACCCAGTGCAAGCAGCACACGCTGAGTTCAAGGCATGCACTTGCAACACACAGTGCGCATGCAAGCAGGTGCCTGTACTCAAATGCCCCAATGCACCTGATGGTGTCACGTCCTTCAACACATGCAGGAAAAGTCAAGCCAAGGCCCTACAAGCCGCATGCAAAGGAGCAGAAGTTTCAGTTTCAGACGTTGAGGTTGCCTAGCCCAGCTGGCTGTGCTCCAGGACTAGAAGAGGGCTTACTGGGAAATCTTCTTCTCTGCAATGAGGACAAAGGGGTCATCTAGTTCACACTTCATGGTCTTGGCATCAGTGATGAAGTAGGGGGAGATGTAGCCCCGGTCAAACTTCATGCCCTCCACCACCTCTAGCTCATTCTCTAGGGTTTTGCCATCCTGCAATGTTCACGAGTTGATGAAGGGAATTTTGTTGACTAATTGTGGACTTGGCATTGAGGGGGAGATTCGATCTGCTTGTGCGTGAAGGAGGAGACTCAATAGGCTGACATGGCATTGAATGTTGTCTGATGGTGCTTGACATAGAAGTGTGATGCTTACTCGGTACAGAACCAATGACATGGAACACTGTTCAATGCATGAGATATGATCGACCTCATTGCAATGCTGATTATATAAGTGACTTAAGCTTGGATTGGAAATTTTTCACATGCTCAAGATAGAAAGCCATGCTTATTTCACTGGCCAGTCCTCAGAGAGAAGATTAGGAGACATATCATTGTGCCAGCCAAAAGGCAGCTCATTTGACACGCATGAATATATCGATATCATCATAGGACTGAACCAGGGCCTCTGCAGGCTGCTTTCTTGCTAGCACACAGAAGGTGCCCAGCAGCTGGTCAGGTAGACAAAGAAAAGAAAAGACCTTTCAGATCAAATGACTGAGAAGCCAAATGTGACTCTGAGCTGCCAAGGTGGTCAAACATGACCAGGACAACATGCATCTGTGCATGATCAACTTGCTAGGTCTGCGGTGAGTCAAGATGCAAGCATCACAGTTTGAGTATGTGGGCATGTGTGTAGACGGCAGTGTCATTCACTTAGAGCAATGCAACTTCAGCCACAGCCAGGATGAAGGGCAAGTACAAGCTTGCCCTTCAGCCGTGATGCAGTAAAGGTGGTCGATATCATGCAGCAGGTTGACATACCGCAACAGTGATGACTCCCTCCTTCCCCACACGCTCCATGGCACGAGCAATCAGGTCTCCGATCTCCTTCTCACCATTGGCAGAAATGGTTCCTACCTGAGTCATCCCCAGAAAGCCATCGTCAGTCATGCTGTGCCACCAATTTGTACAGATGCACATGGTTCAACAATAGAACAGGACTGCAATGGCTTGCATGCTGCTACCTGCTGCATGTTGCTGGGTGCTGCTGTGTGCTGGTATGCATACATTCAGGACACAACCTGTACTTCACATTGCACTGTTGACAAGTCACTGGTTGGCACACTGCTATGCAAGCTTGCAGTGCAGTGAGCTGGTTTTGCTTTGCTGCCAGGGCTGTTTGGTTGTCGTATTCAAGGTTGCTACATGTTTTGGTTGCTGACAACACCTGCGCAATCTCCTCCGTTGTGCTGATCATCTTTGCGCGGCCTTTCAGGTCTGCCAACACATGCTCTACAGCAAGGTTGATGCCCCGCCTCAAGTCCATAGGGTTCATGCCTGCTGCTACAGACTTGCATCCCTCTGAGAGGATGGCTCTGGTCAACACAGTTGCAGTGGTGGTTCCTGCATGCCCGATTGATGGTGTCAGTGATGTGGCAATGATCTGACATGCGCACCATTGAAGTGGTAACAGGGGCATACATGATACATCTGAGAGCATAGACTGATGTGCAGAAGCTGAAGCGTACCATCTCCTGCAACATCATTTGTTGCTGAAGCAACCTGCTTGACAAGGCTGGCACCAACATTCTGATATCTGTTTTCGAACTCAATGGCCTTGGCTACAGTGACACCATCTTTGGTGATCTTGGGGCTGCCATAAGCCTGCTCAATAATGACATTCCTGCCCTGTGTAGAAGCAAAAAGTAGGGCCTTGGTGCAACAGGTTGTGTGTGAGTGATGACGGCAACAATGACGCATACATGCTCTGGTTAATTGAAACGGTGGAGGCACTGCATTGCCAGCAATGGCCAACAAACAGTCACACCTTTGGCCCTAACGTCACTTGCACCGCATCTGCAAGTTTCTCGACGCCAGACAATACGGCAGCACGGCAATCGACGCCAAACTTGACCTCCTTAGCAAGCCGCGGACTTGTGCCTGTTGGATAGCCTGCAGTCACAATACGAGTCATTGCCACGAACCCAGATCCGACACTGAGCACTGATCGCCTGAACATGTCGGCAATGAGAACGCACCGCCTGTCGCCCTGACTTAGCGCCGCGAGCTAGAGCACGTCCAAAACTCTGCATCGATCAACGCGGACGCAGCACTCCGTGCAAGTACCGCTGTCACAAAGCCCAAATTGAAGCTGTCGCACCTCAGATTGCCGGCGGACGAAATTGCGAATTCGATAGAAGGTTCTATGCCTGTTTAGGGTTTCACCATCCGTTAGTCATGGGCATGACTCATGGTGCATGCAGAATGATCCAGCCTCTGCAGAATGATCCAGACTCTGCAAAATGATCCAGACTCGAATCATTCCCGAGTCAATTTATTTTCAGTTCGTCGTGCTCGTGTCGGTAATCTATCAGAAGAAGCCGAAGTCTCGTTGTGCAAGAAGTGCCCCGATTGATTTGTTTGGACCTGGAGACGACCAGCGCTTGCAGCCAACCGAAGGGTCGACATGGTGAGTAAGGTCACAGAAGAGTTTGACGAGAAAATGAGAAACATTCCGAACTATGAAGCGAATGTCCATATTAAACAGAGCGAAGAACAACGCAGCGGACCGTCGAAATCTGCTTCCGACACTTCACAGTCCCATTTCGAACATCCCATGAGTCTGGATGAGGTACCGATGATTGCTTTGAACTGCTGGCGAAACATTTCGTGCGCGATTGCGCTCTTTAGCCCGTGGAGAATCGTCTGCGGCGTGCTTACTGCGTCTCTACCATGGCTGCAGTTCAGGAGTAGAGCGCACGAAGCTGTTGACTTCATATGTGACTATTATAGTCGAGTGGACTCCTTGCCTGTGCGGTCGTCTGTGGAGGTGTGTCCTAAAGCCCTGTGCTGAACTGGCATGATTTGAAAATTGTCATCACTGGATGCATCACAGCTTGCTTCTCAGCACAAGCGGTCTTATGAACACAGCACCATATCACTGTGTGTTGACGGCTTCTTTGCAAGTTATGCAGCCTGGCTTTTTGCACAAACAGCTGCCAACAGAGGCACCACAGAAAGGAGAGAAATGGGATGTGATCATGAAGGATGTGGAAGACAAGATTGTGCCAGGTGCATCTCAGCGCCAAATTTGAATTGCTGACTGGGGCACTTTGCATGCTCTGCATATCATAGAGTCGGATGCCTGCCTTGGTTTCAGTTGTTGCTGTGGCAGGGGCGCCAAACTCCTGTTGGTGCTGACTTCAAAGGGCATCACAAAGGTGTATATAGCAGCCAGCAATATGACATGAGATGTTGAAAGTATCAATAGGACATCCAGGCAGGAATTTCCAACGCCTTCCTATCTGACTGCTGGCCCCCAGTTCTGGTCAGTGACATGCAGCTGCACATGCATAGTCAGGCCGAAATGTGACTTACAGACCTGTTCGCATGCAAGCCAAAGTTGGTGTGTGATGCACACGGCAAGGCCACACAGACAGCAGGATTCTTCGCACTCTATGTTTGACACACGTCGCCTGCTGTACCGTCCTTTTGGCAAAGGATGGCATGAATCAGCAAGGGTTCTTGCAGCTCCGGTCCGTGTGACGTTTCCTTTCTGTACCCTACACAGTTTTGCCAGGCATGCCGGCAGATAGGTTTTGAAGTGTACAACGGTTGATTGTGCATCCTTAGCACACTGCTGAAGCTGCTTGTCTCTGATGATGAAGACCAGCTTGTGTGACGTCGGGCACACCTTGTTGACAGCGTGCTGCATGATGCGTTGGGCATGCTGTGACAGCAGCCATTATCATGTAATGCAGGGCTGACGCATTGGCAGAGCTCCAACTTCTTCGCTTACTACCCCTGCAACTCAAGCTTCCCGGGCATGCTGGGAGAAATGCTGTGTGCTGGCTTTGCCACTCAAAACTTCTCCTGGATTGGTAGCCCTGCTGCAACAGAGCTGGAGACGGTAATAAATCACTCCTGCCAGATGTTACTGCACAAAGTGCTTTGTGGCAGTTGTCAGCATGGCAGAAAGAAACGAAAAGACTGCTAATCAATCTAATGGGAAGCCAAGTATTATACCTGGCTTCCCAGTCAGCATGGCACGTTGGTGTCAATTTGCAAGTGTAGTACTGGCCTGGACTGCTGGACTCATGACATATGCCTGTAAGTATGCATGCAGGTCACTGCTACAAATGGCCTGTGCATGCTTAGCAAACTGCAGTCTGACATTTGGTGGTATGCTGGCTGTTCAGGCAGTCCTCAGCTTCAGCATTTCATAGTTGCAGTAAGGGTTTCAAGTTGACTTACAAATTGCAGTGATGCTCAGATTGTGATGGATTGGCTGGGCAAGCTATTGGGCCTTCCGCAGCAGTTCCTGTCCAGAAACTCAGAGGGGTCCCTGGGGCCTGGAGGGGGGGTCATCCAGGGGACTGCCAGCGAGGCTGCTCTGGTGTGTATGCTGGCGGCTAGGGCCAGAATCATGCAGGACCGCCCCTACTGCAGATATGGCTAAACTAGTCGCCTACACATCTGACCAGGTACCCTGAATAACCATATTGAGGTATTCCATACCAAGCTGGGTACACCACAGGTTAAGCAGAAATGAGTTGCTCACCTGGTTGCCTGCATGATCAGACAGGATGTTCCAGAGGCACATTGCACAAGGGTAGCCTGTGATTTGCACACCGCATTTGGGTAGCTTATTCAGTTTTGTTGGCCATGAATTCTTCTGGGCATGCTGAGAAGCAGAAGATGGCGGCCCAAGATAAGCAAACTGTCTCTCAGTAGATTGCATGCAATGGGCAATGGGGCTGGCCGTTTTGAAGCTACTCTGTATGCTACTTGCATGGCCTTGAGTTGTGGAAATGTGCAATAGACTCAAACTCTACCGGATGGGCTGCTGGCTGAAAGAGGTACAAGCTCCGCTTGGACTGTATGAAGCGCACATTGATGTGAACAAGGCTTGTGTATTGCTGAAGGCACATGGCATGTTAACAGGCTTTCTTCTTAGCACAAACCCCAGAGCTTGTCACCATGTGGCTACCACATGGCTACCACATGGCTACCTGATGCAACTGTTTCATCTCTGTGCACATGCTGTGCCTTGCTGCTGCTGACACACACATTTGTGCAGACCAGCTGTATCGCTTGCATGCACAGGCACACAGCAGCTGCAAGAAAGCTACCATGATAGCCGGTATCACCAACCTACGCGTCCTGAAGACTGAGGAGTCTGCAGCGTGGGCACTGCAAGCAGACACGCTTCAGCAGGCCATTGAGCAGGACCTAAAGGCTGGGCTTATTCCCTTCTATGTCTTTGCCACTGCTGGCACTACATCCACTGCAACAGTGGATGATCTTAAAGGCCTAGCGACAGTGTCCAAGCCTCACAACATCTGGTGAGCATGTTCACAAGGGCTCATCATCAGCATGTGTCATGAGCATGTGTCAGCAGTATTGTATTTGCTGCATCAATATACAGCCACACCAGGAGGAGCAGCATGAAAGCTCATGCAATGGAAGCTGCATGCAATTGCGCAAGGCTCAGAAACTTTTACTCAATCAAGTGGTGCATTGATCTGGCTGAAGTCAGCTTTTCAAGACCGACAGGACACACATAGCAGTCCTGGTCCCTGTATGGTCTTTGTCAAGCTCCATCGACACAGCATTCATGCTAAAGCAATTGCACTGACCCCTTTCCCCCCCCCCCCCTCCCTCCAGTGCCGCTGACCCCAGTCTTACATCCAGCACAAGGCCGCAGCTGATGTGTGTGTTGAAGTGTGCAGGGTACATGTGGATGCTGCCTATGCTGGAGCCACCGCAGTCATTCCCAGCATGAGACACTGGTTTGATGGAGTGGAGCTGACTGATTCCTTCAGCTTCAACCCTCATAAGTGGCTGCTCACCAATTTTGACTGCGCCGCTCTGTGGGTGACAGACTCAGCGCCCCTGAAGACAGCCCTGTCCCTTGACCCCTGTTTTTTTGCAAGCCAAAGGCAATGCTCTTGATTACAAGGTGGGCTGTTTGTGTCCAAAGCTGCTGTGTTGCATGAGTTTTGGTTCCATACCTTGAGCTGTCCTTCTCTTGTCGCACATAACCAGACATCATAATCTCGTTTGTAGGGAAAAGACTACAACCTTTGACATCAATTTGATGAAAAGCCAAGTGTCATACTGGGCTGCCCAGGGTTATGACATTGTACAAAACATTTGGCTGGTGGCAGTGTCGGTGTCGTGATGTAAAGGAGGTGAAGCTGCAAGCCAGCCCAGGCCTGTTGCTGTGCATTGTTAGCTGACCAGTGTCACAGCAAATAGTCAGCAAGCAGTGTGTGTGTAGCATCAGAGGGTGTTAGGTGTCCCTGTGGTGATGCAGGACTGGCAGATACCGCTAGGCCGGCGCTTCAGAGCGCTGAAGGTGTGGTTTGTGCTGCGCACCTATGGCCAAGAGGGCCTGCAGAAGTACCTGGAGCATCACCTGCGCCTCGCCAAGCTGTTCCAGGGCTTTGTTGAAGCAGATGACCGATTTGAGATCATGGCTCCGCCCAGATTTGGACTGATCTGCTTTGCTCTCAAGGTAGGAAACAACAGCCAGACGCAGCTGCACTTGACATCCCAAATTATAGCTGCGCAAGCGGTGCTTGCGACACGTGCACAACTTGAGACAACGCATGACGAATCATGACAGTCATGACAGCAATGCAAGCAGACAGTTGCTGCCATACTGAAGCAAGGCGTGCACAATTGCTTTCAAGGTTGTGATTTTGATGTGTTTCATGCAGCAGGATGTTTCACACCAGCCAATGCATCTAGCCTGTCGTTGAACGCACAACTGCAGAATGCTGCAGCAAAACAGTTGATCCTAAGAACTTTGATCGGTATTGTTTGTGACTGTTGCAAGCAGAGCTCTGACATGCCTCAGCAAACACTGTGTGCATGCAGGGTGTAGACAAAGCTGGTAATGCTGCCTTGCTGGAAGCTATAAATTCCAGTGGTAAGGTGTTCATGGTACACACAGAAGTTGGAGGCAATTCATGCTGCGCTTTGCATTGGGCAGCACATATGTTCAACAACATCATGTGAAGGCTGCTTGGGCAGTCATCCAAAGCAAGGCTGATGCTGTGATGGCACAGGAAGCCAACTTGATGTGACTGCCGTTTGCCATTTACCAAGCTCTGCAAATTAGTGTATCCTTGATAACGTGTATCTGACATCCAACCTATCAAGGAGGCCAACTTGATGTGACACTCACAATCGATTTGAAAGGCATGCCGTTACGAACCTGTTGGTACCACAGCTGGCAGCCACCTTTGAGCTTGCCTTCATGTCCAGTGTGCTTATAAATACCCATGGCAATGGCAATGCAACAACTGTCAGCAACACAGTCTGCGCAGCCTGAAATATTAGGACTGTATGGATGTATCGACATTGCAGCCACCATGCATGCTTTACATGTCTGTGTAACAAGAGCTTGTAAGCATTCCCAGCATGTGCTGAAAGAAGCTATAGTATCAAGCATAAAATCAGCAGGTGCTGTGCCAAAATCAATGGTCTATGCCATCAACACATATGTTGTTCTGAATACTATATCAGCACATATGATGTTTGTTAGTTTATCAAGTGCTGACTAACTGCGGATTGATGTGCACAGTGCTGACCAATACAGTTTGTTGCTTCTTAATGATATCAGATCTAAGATTAACATTGCCTTACTGCACATCAGCTGCCCGATGAGGCTGGGGCTTTGACATTTGGATGCTTGGCTGCATCTTGTATATGCTGCATTTGTATCACGCTTTGCTTGTGTGCCTCCTGTATTTGTTCCTCACTGACCAATCCATGTCGTTTCATATCCTGTACCAGTGCATGCGTGAGCTAGCAACTGATGTATTGAGTAGCAGAGGCTGCAAATAGGCAAATAAGGCTGTGAGTCAGAGTGGAAAGGGTCCTCACCGCAACTAGACGGTCATTACGTGGGATACAGGCAAGCATGACGGCAGTACCCAATGTTGGCCAGGCAGCAAAGTAGGCTAACTGCATGACACCATGATACGTCGATGGAATCTTTGTATTGTTCGAGACTTTGCCTGTCCACCGTGCAGTCTGTCCCACCTTAAACGGGAGTGTCTGCTTCCGCCTGTAAAACATGGTGGCACCGCCGGCAAACAACATACCAGCACCTACCAATGCACCATCCTGGACGGTAAGCGGCATCGCGCCTCAACCCAGCCAGGCGGTGCTCAAGACCTTCTACTTATAGGCTTGATCGAGATCACAAAGTAACTAGTCTGTCAGGTGATCCGGCCTAGCAGCTGACGCCAATCTCTGAAAGGCAACGTACTAGATTCCGCTATGAACAGTGTGATCGCAGCCGGCAGAGTTTGCGCTGGGTTTTCGATGTAAGCCTCACAAGTGCACGTCGAGGTTTTCAACATCGAGCGTTTCTCATGTGGCGTAATCCTTGGGCAGGCAAGTTGCCCAGTATAGAACGTCAGCCATCCCGCTTTGCCTATAAGTGCAATGTTCAGCTCTGTTGCACATCTGTACATGGGAAAAGAAGCAAATGATCTTAATGACAGTACAACATTACTTCGCATTACGGTAATTCAGCGAGTGTTGGACAGCATAGCTGGAAGATCGGATTGCCTACACAGGAGCAGGCACTGCAGGCCAAAAGCAATGTGCTACTGCTTTGATCTATGCCATGACGACTACAGGGTCATTGGCAATGGCAATTGCAAGCGAATTGGTGGTAAAATATCATTGGTGCCCAGGGTGCACCGAAACCCTATTTTGGTACCTAGCATTACGTTTAGTACTTTACCGTCATCTCGCGACCGGTCCAGCACTAGCGGCTCTGCTCGCCATTGAACCGAAGCTGAGCGCCATACCTTTTCAAGAGCCAGCAACGACATACTGCCCGGTTAGACGAGACTGAGCGGTTGTACAGCCAAGAGTTTAGAAACCGCTCCGCACAGAAGGTCCAACCGTAGCACACAGTACGATACTCTGCCTGATCACCCTGCATACGTCATCACTGCTACAGCAACTTTTGTACCTTGCCCTGCGTTGTTGTATGCATCAAGGCTCATCAGTTGCTGTGGTATTGCCATGACAGCAGGGTTTGACGGGGCCAATACGAGACCGTCATATCTAATTTTGACATGACTTCTAGCACTTGCAAACCTAATTTGTCTTGTCCGTCAGTCTCAACAGTCTGGCTGCATGTGCGGCGTACAGCGTTTGCGTCAGCTCATTAAAGGACATTGTTACTAAGCTGCTCCAGCCTTAGTGTGAAGCTTTGTGTGTACAGGTTAAGTTTGATTACAGCACTCACTATGACAGCTCAAGGCACAATCCTGCACCAGTGCCCCAGCAAGGCATTGCTGTCAGGTCCCAAGGCTGCAAGGCCACAGCGCATGCGCAGCGGGTGATTGCCCAAGCACAGCCATCCGCCCTGCTCAGCAGAGCCGCCCCAACACTGCTGTCCAGGCTGCCGCTGTTGCTGAGGCACCCACACACAGCCAGCAGAGTCTCAGAGAGCAGATGGGAGATGGACCAACCCTTGTCAATGGTCAGGTGGGTCTTGTTCAGCCTGTGCACAGCGCTCAGCTCTGTGTTACCAGGGCAGCTTCAAAATCTTTTGAAAAGCCTTGTTTGTGTTGCAGCCTGGCTCTGCCCATGTTCGTCAACTTGGATTTCTGCAGTCAAACAACGCTTATCAAGACCCTTGCTGTATTGATTGTTAGATGTGTGCGTGCTTAAACGCCAAAGCCAGACTTGGTTTGGCTGTTTGCACTTGTGCAATAGTTCTGCATGTTTCAATTGTTTGACCAACTCTATGCACCTTCTGCATGCTCATCTGTATGCGCACGTGCAGTCAGCCATGTATGCGCATGGCCATTACCGGAGAAGTAACCAGTGTGGCGTATGCAGATTCTACACAGCCTTAGCAAGGAGAGCTGGAGCTGGTAAACAGCTTGAGGGGTATGTGAGTGAGCGAGTGCTGCCACTCCTGAAGCCTGTAGACAAATGCTGGCAGCAGCAGATTTCCGCCTGACCCCAGCCAAGGAGATTACCTGGATCAGGTACGCTGTGGCAGCTCCACTCAGCATCTTTTAGGTTGACACAAGACTATTTGAGACCTGTCACTGGCACGTCTCAGGAAAATGTCATTCAGCCCATTTGTTGAGCTGCTGATTGTGAATGAGTTGTGACATGGTGCACATGCCTCATTGACGTTGCCTTGACAGTGTGCAGGCCTCATTGAAACTGCCTTGACGTTGCACCCTCAAACAGCTTGAGGCTTGCCACCAGCATGTAGTGAATCGTAGCTGGAGTGCTTGATCTTTTGATTGGCATCAACCTTTTTACTTGATGCCTTCCAGTCAGTCATTCAAAGCATGGTTGGACTGCAGTTGGCTGAGCTGAGGAAGCGCACAGACTGTCTGCCGGATGACTACTTTGTGGTCCTGGTGGGAGACATGGTCACAGAGGAGGCTCTGCCAACATACATGGCCATGCTGAACACTCTGGATGGGGTGCGAGATGAGACCGGCGCAGAAGAAGAGCCCCTGGGGCAAGTGGAGTCCACCGTTTGCTCGTGTGTAGTCATAGACTCAGATTCATAGACTGTCAAGCTGATCTGAGTTGAGTGTGTTACAAGGTATCATGTGTAGTGTTCTGGGCATAGATATAGCTGTTGCTTAGCATCTGCTCACAGTGTTTGGTGCAGTGTTGTGTTGCTGGGTTTGCTGGGTGGGTGTCATTGCAAGCATATCAAGAGAAGTCAGATTTGTGGGTCATCACACCGTATGTATTGCCAGTTGATCAAGCATCCCATCTTGGTGGGCAGCTTGGCTGAAAGTTTCGTTTGCATTTTGCAGGTGGACTCGTGAGTGGACAGCAGAAGAGAACCGACATGGTGACCTCATGAATAAGTACTGCATGCTCTCTGGCAGAGTGAACATGAAGGCTGTTGAAGTCACCATCCAAAAACCTGATTGGCTCTGGCATGGACCCTAAGACAGAGAACAACCCATACCTGGGTTTCATCTACACTTCCTTCCAAGAGCGTGCAACAAGATCTCTCATGGTGCAACTGCACGACATGCTAAGGACTATGGCGACAAGGTGCTTGGTCAAATCACTGGTGCCATTGCCTCTGATGAGGCTCGACAATGAGAGCGCCTATTCCAGAATTGAGATGAGCTCTTCAGAAAGTGAGTGTGTCAAGATGTGCATATCTGGCGTGATGTGCAGTGTCTGTTTGGGGCTCAGATCATGTTGCGCATGTGTTCAAACTGACTTTGGGATATTGTGTCTATCTCATCAGGAATGTGGGCTGCTTGTGATTGCAAGCTCAGTGGCACAGGCTTGCAGACCTTGAGCACCCTCATAGATTATCGCCCTGTTACAACACGTACTGAAGGGACACATTTGTGCAGTGCCATCTACAACATCAAACCGCGCATTGCAGCTTGCCTTACCCGAATCTCACACCCTGCAATCCTGCATGCTCTGCACGTGGGATACTCAGGCCTGCTGCAAACCAGACAGTAGACTCAGGGAGTTGCATGGCATTGCAGGGACCCCCAGTGGCACCACTCTGGCCTTTGCAGACATGATGAAGAAGCAGATTGTGATGCCTGCACACATGATGATGACCTGGTGCACAAGGGCAGGACTGGGCGCAACATCTTCCAGGATCTTCTCCACTGTTGCTGAGTCCACTGGCACCTACACTGCACAGGTGCTGCGCACCACACATCTTATACACGTCATGCTGGTGTCAATTGCTTTGCATTGATCTCCACTGTTGCTGAGTCCACTGGCACCTATACTGCAGTGCTGCAACACACATCCTAGATATGCCATGCTGGTGTTATGTGGCTTGTTTCAACTGTGTTATAATTGGCATGTACCGTGGCATATAGTGGTTTGTTGCAATATCAAAACCCAATTTCTTGGTGTAGTCCTGTATGCCTTGTTCGTTGGAACCTGGCATGCTGCTCCTGTTGCTCCCACTTCCATTTCACTGCCTTGCCCTTGTGCATGACACCTGTTCATGTCTCAGTGCTTCTGGTGCTTCCATTCAATTTGAGTACCTTGCCTTCTGCTTACCTCCTGTTCAAGTATGGTGGCTCCTGTTAAAGGACTACGCATCCATTCTTGCCTTCTGCTTTACTCCTGTTCATATATGCTGCTCCTGTTGCAGGACTACGCATCCATTTTGGAGCACCTGATCTCAAGATGGGAGCTGGAAGGAATGACTGGCCTGTCCTCAGAGGCTCAGGAGGCACAAGAGTACGTCTGCAAGCTGCCGCCTCGCATCAGGCGGCTGGCAGACCGCACCCTTCATGCGTAAGGAGAAGTCCAGAAGAGGGAGGTGCCCTTCAGCTGGATCTATGACAGAACCATCAACATGTAGGCTGCTTCACTGACTTCTATGATGCACTGTGGCAATTCAGCTGGTTTATGCAGATTGTCAGCGTTGTCTTGCATGCCTGTTGTGCGTAACTTGGGCAGAAACAAGCCAGTCAGATGCAATTTCTCCTTCTGTGCTGCGGGCCATTGCCCGAGTGTCATTTGACGCATGTTCCAACAGTAGCTGCAGTGATTACCACTCATCAGCCAGCATCGGCATGTGTTGCTGCTGCATCATTATAAAAGTGCTTTCCCCCCGCTGCTTTCTTAAGAGTCTGCAATGCTGCAGGCACATTTAAGTTGGCACAAGTGACAGAGGCGTTGGACCTGTATTGTATTGCAGCTTCTGCTGTTTGAGATGACTGCATGAGCGAGATGAGAAATGTCTGAAAACTGTGGACTGCAATACAATGTACACTTGAACAGGAAACTGGAAACAATAGTTGTGGGCAAAGCAGCACAATTGGACCACTGGCGAAGATACCTGCATCCGTCAGATCAGTCACATGCAAAAACAGCGTTGCCTGCAAGAGCATTTAGCAGTTTGTGAGGTAATTCATGCTTCAGTAGGTAGCTTAAACTTTCAGTATGTAGCTCGATCCTTTGTAGCGTTTAGGTTCTGAGCAACGAGGGTGTGAGCTTTCTGTACTGTATGCCTATTGTTTGCATGGTCTCAGCTCAGCAGCTTGCAGCCTGATGCTTGATAAGGTACCAAAAGGTGACAACCTTGCCTGAAGTGGTATTGTTGAGTCCAAGTGTATGTACTATATGAAAGGTGCAGGCGCAGGTGTCTTTACACTTGTTCATGAGTTGATTTGGAAGTGGTCTCTTGGTCTTAGGGTTGTGTGTACGTGTGATGATATGCTGCTGAAGCAGCAGCAAACAGAGCTCTAGTGTGACGGCACGCAAGTGAAGGTTCGCTGAGTCTGACAACTCTTTCTGACCACAAGCGAGCTCCTAGGTGGGCATTCAAACCAGCACCTTCAGCAGCTCTGACTATACCAGTACTTGTCAGATGGAAACGTTTGTGTACACAGTCCAATACCACAGACTGACTCCACAATATTGTCTTAAAGGCAGCCACGACACATGCAGCATCGAAACTTCAAAGGACACAGACTCAGCATCAAGCTTGCAAGGTGTGAAGGGGAGGAAAGTGCCGTTTGCAACCAAGCTCTTGACCCTGATATCAAGAAATCATTGCATCTATGAATATGTCTCTGAGAATGCAGCAATGTGCTACCGCATGTGGCAGAAGCTATATATACATTGTATTTGACTGAAGCTGCAAAGAGGACCTGCTGTGACCTATGCACTGAATTCACAAAAGCTGATTGTCATGTCATAGCTAAAACTTTCGGCGGATGCAATCAGAGCTGAGTTGGGGAATGTGTTACTTGTGGCAGCTGGAAATACTACAACAGGCACCATGTTTACATTACTTGCTGTATTGCATACGGTAACAAAGAGCGTCTGCATGAGATGCTATGTAAAGTACCAACCATGGAAAAACTTGAGGTGCAAACTATGATGGCACAGGCTAATACCAGAAAATACTTCGTGCATCAGAAATCAAAATTTTTGCTGCTATGGGCAGAATCTAATTGTGAAGCAGCTTCTCCACAAGGCCTTCATAAAATTCAACTTACTGATATTGAGCTGAACAAGCCTTCAGTTGCAACTGTGTCATATTGAGCTGAACAAGCCTTCAGTTGCAACTGTGTCATGTGCTATACATTAGAACACGGCAGATCCTACACCTACACCACATTGGCGGTTGCATATATCCATTGATTGAAATTCAGAGTGACAACGCCTTTCTTTTGTTGGTCAAAGGCTTCAAATGTGGCCGATGCGCTTTGAAGAAACAGGGTCAGCGCAATGTACTCTGCAATGCTCAACCCAACTAGTGCAGTCAGGATTGAAGGTCTTGAACAATGTTGTGAATGCCATGTCATCCAACTGGAAACCTGCAATTCAGAAGCTGACATCAGATGACTGGGCATCGGTCAATTTTGAATGCTTGACACATCTGCTGCTGGCATTAGGCAATGCTAGTTGCTGCAAGCAGATTGCACCAAACTACTGTTGTTGCTCTGCCAGAACAAAGTTTGCAAGCTGCGCCATTGCTGCTGTCACGTGTCCTTGCTTTCTGGCGCAAGGCAAGCACCAAGACTATGCACTGGTCCAGATACAAATTTGAATTTTGTACTGTAGCAAAAAAGAAGCAGAGGCTATGCAGAAATAAGCAAGACAGTACAATGACACTAAAGGTCTGGCTAGACACTGACCAGCATGCTGCAGAGCTTCCATTGCTTCTGTCTGCTGCAAGCTGCCCAGCATGTGCCTGACCAAAGTACTGGAAGCTCTGTTGCATGTCTGTCAGGAAGCCATGCAGTCTGCAGAACTCAGCGCAGGAGATTGAGCTGGCTCTGCCATGGTTTTGTATCCTGCATTTCAACGCAGAAAAGCGCTTCAAGCACATGTTGCATGTACTTGATCACCCTTCACCTTGGCAACATCGATGCTTCAGACAAGTTTCTGGGTTCAAGTGTAGCAGACTGCAGCATGTAGTGCGACAATACTCTCTGCTCAAATGATATTCTGGCTGGACATTTGCTGTACCTTTAGACAAAGAGTTTGCAGCACACAGCAGAGCACGGTCACAGCACCTGATCATGTGAGCCACAACCGCTAAGCTAAAGTGGAGATTACACGTTGCCAATGCTCTTTGCAGTTCGACCGCATCGAGCTCTCCATCCTTGTTGATGTCGATGTTCTCAAACCACTGCATTGTTGCAAAAATAGGTGTCAGTCTGGAGGCATAGTAATTGGTTGCGGACCTTAGACAGCGAACGTCAACTTGCTGATCTCGTGGCTATACAGGGCTGGTCTACGAGCCGCACGGTCTGCTGTAAACATCTGATCACCTGTAGCAGCTGCTTTTCCGTTATCTCAGCTGGGTCTATCAACTGCATGAACCCAGTCCGCGGTGAGAGGCGCAGCAGCTAAGAATAGGACTAACAGCGGTGCGAGTGTTAAGACTCGCAGCCCGCGGCGTGTTTAATGACGGCAGCTGCAGCAGAAACCTTCGACGTGAAGTACGTTTGTGATCCTTAGTTGAGTCTGAAGCAGCGGTAGGTCAGCTGTCTGGTAAAGCACGAAGCGCAAACAGGGTTGCAGAGAGGCGTTCCGTCATAGTCACTGTCATTAAAAGTTGGCGTTACTGGAACGCCCACGTTCACGTGCGAGGGGGAGGGGGGGGGTTCTCGTGAATTGGTTGTTTCAGGGGCTCTTTCTCGTGGCACGGCGGGGTCTACACATGCCTGAGTTTCTTGTGCAAGCAGACTGAACAAACAATTGACGCAAGACACGTTGATGCAAGGGTCTGCAGTACTGTTAGATACGCATTCCACAAGAAGCTCTGCGGGTGCTCTTCAACTATCAAACATCACAAGTCACCTGTGAAATCTCAGATCCCAACCATGGTGCCACAACTACGTCCAATGTTTGGTTTCTGTTACAGCTGCAGCACATGCTACAGCCTGATGGACACATGTATGTGCAAACATTCATATATGTATTAGATACGGTATTGCCTGACTGACTGCTGATCTTATGGTACATGTGGTGGAAAAGTCTGATTATGTCAAAGTAGTCAACAGACAACTCAACCCATTATGGCACACTCTTCATGGTAGGTCAGGTTGTCTAGTGCTTGCTGCAGCGCCCTTTGTTTCTGCTCAGCAGTGGTGAAGCCATACCGAACTTTGCAAGGCATCCTGAGCCATTATGGTAGCCTCCTGATCCCAGGTGGAAACCTGCAAGCATGCAGCAATAATGTCAACATGTTGAAGATACCACAATATCTGAAGATGGTTGCACTGCTTAAAGCTTGCAACATGTCAAGACCCAGTGCCCACCGGTCATGACCATAAGCAGTTAGACAGCATGGGAGGTAAGAATAAAACCAGATTGAGGCATCATGCGATACTTGTGTGTCTTGCTGTTCACCTGGGAAGTTCAATTTAGTGAACTCAGCTTCGAGAAGCATGTCACCAATGTGAGCAGTGTAGCCAGGCACCGTACTGCTGTACAACGCAGACACTTCCTTGACGAGCTGCATTGCACGAGAGGGCAGTTAGTAAGATAGTGACATGCCATGGATTGTCAATCACGACGTGGAAGCATTGGCCAGGCATGCCCCTGCAGTGATCTCTGCCCTGCAGTGATCAAGCTGTTGCCAACACTGCATCAACAAAGCATTCAGCACAAGCAACATCTGACACAGCTCAAGATCACATCAGTTTGCTACATTTGAGGATGTTGACACATCTTGGAGCCATGTCAGCAAAGTCTGCACTGAGAACAGTTGCCTGACCACACATGTCTCTGGCCCACAAACCTTGAATGGGCATCCAAAGTTGATGCAATCATTGTATTATCACTGGTTAACACACCCACTGATGCACAGCGCATTGATGTTGTCAAATCCCCCATGCCGGGTGATGACGATAGCTGCCAGTCAGTTGAAAATGCATTTAGGATTGCATGCAACTGAAGCAGCACATGATTTGAAATGAAGCAGTTTGCTCAGTGCTGAGTAGCAGGCTGTGTGCTGTGGCACAGGAGCAATGGCTCACAAGGAATGTGAGTCCTGCTTGCCAAGGAACAGCTCATCAGCTGTCGGCATCAACTTCCCTTGCTTGATGCCATAGACTCCTGAATACATAGCACACCATGATATTGGACCGTTTGCCATGCAACAACTGCACAGGACCACAGCTGACTGCCTTTTTTAATGCAAGAATCCTGCTTTCCACCACATTGCCTGAAGCATGCAAGCATTGTTTAGGCCATGCAAGGCATTGCGCTACCTGGTTGCACCATGCAATAATCTGTGGCCACTGTATGCATGAAGATGCTCACCTCCAAAGGAGCCATAATGAAGATGTTGCGCATCCTGATCAAGTGGGCTTCACGATGGCATGCTTTGTGGAGCTGCCATCAGTGTTGTCATCTGCAATGAGGACAATGCAGTGCGTAATAGGGATGAGTGACATGGATCCTGCATGGACTATGTATAAGTCAGTCACAGGCACTGTGGTTAGACAACTGCTTCTGATGAGTCCTGAGCAATGCAGTGTTGGTATTGAAATTTTGAGTAGTAAGCAACATGTGCAGAGACTTTGGTGGTTGTAAGCCTGCACAAGTCAGCAATTTGAATTGACCATGCTATTGTAGCAAGAGCCAAGTTTGCATTTTCGATTTTTTGATAACAGATTCTGGTGCTTGTTGCTGCTTCTGTGCACTGTACCTGTTTCTGAGGTAGTCAAACACTGACAGTCAGGTCCGCTTTTTGTGGGATTCCTGGGTGCCGTCGACAAAGCGTCCACAACATTGGCAATGTGGGGAAATTGCATGCACTGTAACAGCTTTAGCGTCATGTGAAGTGTGCCTGTTCGGACTGCAACAATAAGCGTTGATGATTGTTGACCTGCACTCAAGGACCAGCACTGTAGACAAGTCTGGCTGTCTGAAAACCCTGTGCACTGTGGTCTGACTTGATCTGATAGGCATACTTCAAGCCCAGTACATCAGCAGAGAGATTGCTGTAACAAAGCGACAGAAAGTGCGAGAGTTGCTGGTGCTGTGTTGACTCCTCATGCAAAGGTCTGTGACATGAGTGGTCCAATCAGCTGAGCGCTTGTTGCAGATGCAGCTAACAGCAACTGACGGCAAGATTTTGCATACATGCATGATTGGTTGCAGGTGAGATCAAGTTGGGATGCATTCAGTGAAGTACAATCTTAGAGGGAACACACAACTGGCAAGGGTGCGCGCACGCACATAAGGACAAACTGGGAGATAGCATGAGCACAAACCAGGTTCATCATCTCCAATTGTGGGTGATCAGCAAAATCAGACGGTTGAATGCGAGTGTATACTAGAGGGTTGCACACAGCTAGCAGCTGTCCTGCTGTCACATCCTCCGTCACCACAACACTCTCTCTGTAACCTACACTGAGAGCTTGTACTGCTGTCAACAACTAAGATATCATTGTTATACAAGGTATACAAGCCACTTGGCACGGCAGAATTTACAACACTGTGACCAAGTTCACGTGCGATCTGTTTCAGAGACAAGAGCAGGACATGTCACTGCACAAGATGCACTTGTCTGTGATCACAAACACCTGCCAAGCAGCAACCGCAAGGAGTGCGCACAGTTACTTGTAAGGAGTTCAACTTGTACCTGAGAGCCTGGCTACATTGACTGGCCCAAGGTAGGGTTGCGACTTGCTGTTATACAGGTTTGTTGTGTCGACTTGTGGACTAATCTGGCGTGTCGCCAAGCATTGTAGTGTTGTTCTAGTCTTGCATCCTCGCTGCCTGAACCGTTTGCGTTAGATCGCAACAAGCAGAACGCTGGCAAAGGACAGACTCACGACTGCGCCGAGCAAACTTCTCAATACCTACAGCGCTTTGTGTTGCAAACACCTGCCAACTTGTCCTTGATGGTTATCGACTTTGGACACTGCATGTGAGCCAGCGAAAGTACTATGTGAATAAGTGATCATTGCGCTTGACGTGTCGTGTCGCCGAATGTGTTGACTTAATAGCACACCTGCGGTCTTATCAGCTGGTCGTACACACGCCAGGAAGCCCAATGTGATGTCGCGAGCGGTGGTGCTCTCTACTTCGTAAACCTGTCAACGTTGGCGTGTACACGGTCTCTTGGAATGGTCTCGGAACGGGGCCAGGGCTAACACGCGCAGTAAGCAAGACAGATTGAACTTTGGATGCCACTGGACGAGACTCTTCCTTTTGCAGATGCCGCTGGCCTTCGCAGCAATAATCGCCGGTCGACTAAGTAAGCATGCATGTCAGCTACCACAACCCTTGTTTACCAATTCGTAACGTCGTGTATCAGTCAAGCGACATGCGACTTTGCGAGTGTACTCGCCGTCTCCTCCGGCACCGCCGCCTTGCGTCACCCCAGTGCGCGTATGGTGTCGACAGTGTGCAGTAGCGGAGCTGTGAAGGCAGCTGCGACAACGACAACGCTCAGTCACTTAGCCACAGAGGCGCACGGACCGCAAGGGAAACGCTGGGACAAAGTGCAGCGATGGGTAATGTTCTCCGACTTGCACGTCAGCGTAAGGACCCTGGACACCCTGTATCAGCGTACTGCAAAAGGTCAAGAAGGAAGCTACCTCAAGAAAGGCCGGTATACCTCTTTTGGGTGAGTACATCATGCCTGACTGTTGCATGGCATGCAGCCTGATTGGGGTGAAATTCCAAAGCACACTCAAACCCATATGATGCAAAGTCTGCCACATACCTTGCTAGTAGCACTCTGTGCACCTGAAAGCTTGCAGTGGCACAGAAATCCGCATACATTACAGGTGACTTCTGGCATGCCAGGGGAGCCTTGCCATTGGGGTGAAATTCCAAAGGCAACTCAAACCCATATGATGCAAAGTCCACCACATACCTTGCTAGTAGCACTCTGTGCACCTGAAAGCTTGCAGTGGGCACAGAAATCCGCATACATTACAGGTGACTTCTGGCATGCCAGGGAGCCTGCCAGTGGAGCCTCTCAATGCAATTCTGCGGGAGTTTGAATCCTGGCGTCAGCCTACCCTGATGCTGGTGGGGAATCATGATCAGGTGTCAGTGGGTGGCCTGGACCATGCTCTGCAGCCCTTTGGCAGCAGCTTGCTCTGCCATACACATTGTGGATGTGCCAATCCTGTACAGGTGACTCTGGCCTTATGTGTTTTGCTATCAAACAAAGCCTTGAATATGTGAGCTTGCTTCTTATGTTCACATACTCACCTGCGTGTCTAAGCTAGCATGTGTGACAGATTGAATCTATGTCCCCACCTCAGAATGTGAGGTGCCGCATGCAAAGCATGCCTGAAGCATGCACAGCATGCCTGGACAGGTTGAGTAAAGCAAACAGGCATTACAAGCAGATAGCATATTGTGCCATTCAAGCTTCAAATAGCAGCAGCAACTGCCGACTATGTGTGCTGTAAGTGTGTGAGCTGCTGAACTGCAGTCAAGGAGGCACCTACGCCGCAGTTGTGCTTCAGCGCAGTCTGTGAAACTGGCCCTTGGTGATGCGTGTAGGGATGCCCTGTGGCTGCCATACAGAAAAGGACAGGGCTCACTGAAGGAAGCAATCGAGGGTGCTGGAGACATCAAGGCTGTCTTTGCTCACGCAGATGTGGTAAGAGAAGCAGAGTACTAACATGGCACTGATCTAGGCTGTATAAGAGGGGCATTTGCTTCCATGGGGCATGATCCAGCATTACTTGCCTGCTGTAAAGCACTACTTGCTTGCTGCAGACCACAGACAAGACACCTTATTAGCGCGATACTGTCTTTTGGTGCATTCCCTGGTATACCTCTCGGTGTGCAGCGCAGCCTTGCACAGATTGCTTACCTTTCCTGACTGTAGCAGTTTTGCAAGGATGCTGAACTTTCACACATCAAATAGCTGATCCCCACATGTGCCCTTTCCAAGAGTGATGCTCATCGTTGACTGATACAACAATGCTGACATCAGCTTGCCAACGCGCTTATCTAAGGTAAGAGGGCTGTTGCCTCTGGGTCCACTTCAACAGAGTGCAAGCAGGTCATGACAATTGAGATGCTGCCAAAGCGTTTGCGCTACAGCTGAAAAGGCAAGTTGATATATTCTGTGCCTGCAGATGGGAGCCATGATGAATGAGTCCTTTCAAGCCAAGGAGGGGTTACCCCCTGACTTGTTCCCAGAGGGTGTGCCCACCTACACTGGCCACTATCACAACCCACACCGTTGCTGACACCAACATTCGCTACATTGGCTCGCCCTATCAAGGTACCTGCGTGTGTGTGGCAATGACTGCTTGGAGCTTTTGCTGTCACAGAGGTATTTATATGACAAGAGGATGACTGGTTCATGATGACATGTGCAACTGCATGAGTGCATGCAGCTTCACCTTTTAGGCAAGCGTGAGTGTTAGCAGCGACAGGCGAGGGTTTGACTGAAAAAAGTGAAAGCCAGTTGTGTTTAATAATTGTGTGGTGGTGCAGTGTCCAGAAGCGAAGCAGGGCAGCAGAAAGAGCTGTTGGTGCTGGACAGCAACTGGCAGGAGCTGGAGCGCATTCCATTGGATGTAGGGCCACGCCATTTTGCCCTGTCCTCTGCCACTCTGCCCTGCCTGGTGACCTGCGCCCTGGGGACAAGTAAGCATTACATCGCATGTCTGCCTGCCTGCCTGCCTGCCTGCCTGCCGCCGTCCCTCTTGTGACTGCCAATGATCCTGGCTCAATGCCTGCCTTACGTTGCAGCTTCTTGCACCGCAATCCCAATCTATAAAAGCTCCTGCCAGAATAAAAGGTTGTTTGTAGCATACTACAACAAAAGCAATCCACAGTAGCAATCAGGCACAGGCGATCCTTCCCATGAACAATATAGATAAACGGTTTTGAGTGGCGCATGGTGTGCAGGATCAAATGGACGCTTCCTGAGCCTGAGGCTGCAGAGGAAGCCCAGAAGCTGACTCAGCAACTGCTGGACCAGGGTAAGCCCCTGTCACAGCTCATCATTGCAACTCAACAGCAGCAGCTGAGGCCTGAAATGAAACAATGATTGTGTCTGTGGTCAGGAGCTATGAGAAAACATGGAGGTGCTGGCCTTTGAAAATAAAAATCTGTTGATTATAAATTAAATGATTAAATGATTAAACTCAAAAAATTGAATAAACAAAAGAATGAATCCTTTTTCAGTCAATGAATCAGTCACGAATGTATATACTGTCTGGGATTTACCAGGGGAGTCAGAGGAATTGCTGGGGAAGTCCTCAGTGGCAACTAGCACTAGAGCGCCAAGGCGCCTTCTGTGATCATGTGCCATTTGCCATGTGCCATGTGCCATGTGGCGTTCAAAGTGAACAATCCAAAGCTGACATGGCAATCCTGTGTTGGCATCAAAGCCTCAACCTGCTGTCAGACTGCAATCCAGTTCCCGTATGCTTACCCATAAACCCACCTTGACATGCCATGCATGATGACTGGAAGCTTTCACGCACAGAAAGCCAGCATTCTTTCAGGTAGGCATGGAAATGGAGGTCACATGCTTTCCTTCGCTAGCATGCACATCGCTGCTAGCCATCCCAAAGCTGCTGTATGATACATCATGCAGAGCTAGGGCCTAGGGTCGCTGTGTAGGTACTAAAATAAGGGCGTGCCGCCCTTGCCCCCCCCTCCCCCTGCACCTTTGCCCTTGACCTCTGACCATTCCCCTCTTTCCGTGAGCCCCTCCCTCCCCCTGCTGAGGAAGTTGGGGTAGTGAAAGTGAAATTTCTAGTATGTAGGTGTTAAAGTGGAGGTGGTGGTGCCCGCCCCCCCAGGCTGCCCCCCGCATTCCTGCCAGTGAGAGTCTAGGGGCCCTTGCCCTGTTCCACAGCTATGCTGCCACTGTGGGCATGTCCCGTCCAGCCCTTGACGCTGCCCTGGACCTGCTCAGGGTAAGGCCCAGTGTTGCTATACCAGCTGGCCTACCTTGCAACACAGTGTATGATGACCCCTGATGCACCCATACATCAGCCACATGTCTTACAAAGAGAAAATTCTTGATTGACCCATACATCTGACACATGTTCAACAAAGAGAAAACCCTGATTGACCCATACATCTGACACATGTCTAACAAAGGAGAAAAGGAGTATTGAGTATGGCAGCTATGGCTTGCATGTGCTTTCATCCTACATTTGCTCTGCATAGCATGGTGGCTTGTCTTTTGCTATGTGTCAAGGCTGCATATAGACCTGATACTGGTCTGCTGCTGGCTAGTATCAACCTCAGCAGCTCTGTTCAATGCAATCATGCTGGCATTTTCATTGATCAATTTCAGTTTTCAAGTGTATGCCACCACACCTGCCGGCACATTTGTTGAGTAGGCTGAGACATGTTGCAGTCATCGTGATCAGGGTTGATTTCATTCAGTGTGGTGTGATGGTGCAGGAGTATGAGGGGCAAGGGGCTCAGCTGAAGCATGAGGCTGCTGTCATTCAGTTTGATGAGATGGAACTGGAAGGTTACGGTCCCTTCAGGTAATGCCAGCTTGACTGTCATGGCCTTAAGCTCACTTTGGTCTCTGCTTGACATTCACTATCATCCTATGCATGTGTCCTTGTGAATCTGCATGATAGGGTTGGGGTCAGAATCAAAACAGACAAAGCTCCTCCAAGCGCTCAATGCTGTCGCTGCTGATTTGGGCAGACGAGATAGAAACTTGATAGTATGCACAATTTGGAAGGAGCATGGAACAGCTGCTGCAACTGATTGTCTGACATGTCTATCATTTGAACACAGTGCGTGCCAGGCAGGCGTGAAGTGTGTGCATGCCTGTCAACTCTTCTGGTGATGTCACACAGTTGCATGCTTCCATGAAAGGTGTTTATCACACACAGCACTGCCATCTGCACATTGGGTATGTGAATTGCTGTGCCATCTTATTGTTGCAGCTGAAGAGGTGAGGCTGCCTGTTGCTCACCATGGCACTCGTCATTGTCACTCATGCAGCCTGTGCTGTGCAATGCTCAGGCATGCTCTGATGTGAATCATGCTGACTGTGTATCTGCTGCATCTAGTCCACCATTGTTCATGATACGCAGTAAAGACTGATGTTCATGATGGGCAATAAAGACTGATGCCGATGATGCGCAGTTAAGGCTGATGTTCATGATGGGCAGTCAAAATTGATGCTCATGATCCGCAGTAAAGGCTGATGTTCACGATGGGCAGTCATGCCAACTGATGCTGGCATGTTTGCAGGGAGCCCTGCACCTATGACCTCACCAACAGGGGCTTCTGCGTCATTACAGGGCGTAACGAGGATGACCAGGGGGCAGAAAGCAATGGTGCAGGCAAAAGTGCACTAGTGATGGCGCCCTTGTGGGCTCTCACCGGCAAGTCTGATGCCAGAAATGAGGCAAGACCCCTCAACCATGACAAATTTTTACTGCGTGACCCTGCTTTTCACACCCAATACACACACTTTGTTCCTTTGGACTGTGCTTTGACTGATACTGGTCATGCCAGCGTTCGTGATGTGATGTGTTCAGATAGGGCTTGTGTGGCTTTTGAAAATGCACTGGTTTGTGAAATGCCCTAGAAGGGCTATGCCTGATGCTGCCTTGACTTGCATGAAGCGTGATGATGGACTGACTTTTCATAGCAGCCAATGTGTCCCCTTATCAGTATATCATAAGCTGTATTAGCCAACAGCCCTAGGTCAGCTCAGAAAGAGCTTCAGCAAAGACCAGAAAGCAAGGGCAGTGGGGATATGGGTAACATGCTGATGCAGGGGGGTTCAGGGGAGGGGCCTCACTAGCAGTGAGGTGCTGAATGATGAAGCTACCTCTGCTCGTGTGTGTCTGCGAGGCCATGTCAATGGGAAGCCTTTTGCTATAGAGCGTTCAATCAAGAGGTACTCTTGCTGTCCAGTCACTGTTGTACTCCTATTGAATGTTGAATTGCAGCAGATTCACAATCAACAAGTTCTGAGCAAATAAAGCTAAGTGCGTGTTGGCTGAGCTAGGTTTGTGTTAGCTGTCAAGCCTGCAAGTATATCATTGACTACTGTCACATGATAAACTGTCATGGTCATGTGCGTATGGGATACACAATAGTAATGCACAGACCATTCTGTGCATAGTCAGATATGTTGACCTTGCTGAATGTAGCGGGAGGAAGAAGGGCGGACCCAAAAGGACAGCGCTGCAGTTTGAGTATGATGGCGAGGATCTGACTTGTCTAGAGCAGAGGCTAACTCAGGCTGAGATTGACCGCGTGCTGGGCTCTGATCTCTTGGTCAGAGCGGTATTTCATGGCCAAGCTGATGCCACAGCCTTGTTGGAGGTATTCTTATGTCTCTCTCTTTGATCTCAAACTTCTGTTCTGTTGTGGCTATGCACAAATTGTGTTTTTCCAACACCAGTTGGGACTGTATGACGTTCTGCATCGACCAGCCATTCAGTCAAGCTGTGTATCTCAGTCCTATACGCTGGCATCAGACAATGTTTGCTGTCTTGTTTCTAACTCTGAAAACAGAGTCTCTAGTGATGCTACCCAAGTAGGCTTGTGCACAGGTACTGCTTTGACATTGATCACTACTGCTTTTCTTATCCTTGTGATCAACAAAGCACGGGCTCGGCCAAAAGGCATCAGGTGCTATAACATGGTTCCGACAGTTGCTGAATACCTCGCAGGCTGGCGATGAGAGGTTTAAGGCTGAACTAGGTTGGGTGGTGAATCTGGACATGTGGGATGAAGCTAAACAGCTGGCAGCGCAAGAACTGAAGGGCGCCGCCTCTCAGCTGAGCTCTGTGACTGGCCAGGAGCATGGCAGGCAGGCCGGGCTTGAAAGTTTGGAGAAGCAGGTGCGCTGTGCTGTGCTGTGCTGTGCTGTGCTGTGCTGTGCTGTGCTAAATCCAAGTCCTACGGAAGCTCGCACCCTCAAGGGAAGCAAAGTGCTCTGCGCCAGCCTGCATGCATCAGGGCCATGTGTACGACAGGTGACTCTGCCATAAGGGTGATTTTGGATGTCTGTTTTGTGTTCTGTAGGCAGATGAAGCCCAAGAGAGGGTGGAGTCATGGCATACGGACAATCAGCAGCAGCAAACCGCTCTTCAGTCAGCGCTCAAGCTAGTTCAGGAGCATCTGCAGGCATCTGTTCAGAGCTGCAGATCTAAGCTGACTCAGCTGCAGCACTGGCTGAGGCATCCAGAGGCTTCCAGCCAGCAGGATTCCTTTTCACACCAATTGCAGGAAGCTGAGCAGCAGCTGACTCTGTTGCGGCGGGAAGCCAAGCAATGTGAGGCCGAGGTGGTTCAGGCAAGCCAGCAGCGGCCAGCTCAAACATCCAGCATACCCTCAGCAGGCACAGCGCAGGCTGACACACCAGCTTCAAACGAAGAACCAGTAGCCACGCCACCAAGTAACGAGAGTAGAATCAATGGAAGGAATGGCGGCAGTGCAGAGGGCGTAAGCAGGACTGGGGGTGGAGCTGCAGGTCATGGCTGGGCCACATTCCAAACATCAGATGAAGACAGGTCAGATTTGATGCAAAGCGCGCAAAGCATGAGGGGCGGCAATGTATGGCAGCCTGCAAGCGCAGCCAGCACAAGCACAGCTACAGTGGAAGCTTCAGCAGCAGCAGCAGCAACAGCAGCAGCAGCTGTTGCTACCAGGCCTGTCAGGTAGGCAATCAGTGTAGCATGCAGTGGTCATGAGAAATCTGCAAGGCCTGTAGCATACAAGATCTTCTTCATGGTGCACTCGGGCTATATGTTGTGGAAGCCCTTCTTGGGCTGCTGGAGAAGCTGTATATGTCATATATGCCATTGTGTTGTTACTCGAACTCTGAACTCACCATCCAACTTGCTGGGTCAAGCTGTATGTCACACGCCATGCATAGTGTCTGCGATTTCAGGCAGGAAGTGCAACATAGTCGCGCTGGCCATATCTTGTATTTTGATCTCTTTGGTATTGCGTTGAGGGTCAAACCATGACCTGCTGTCTTTGTCTCTTTTGGCTAAAGTGCATTCACTGTTGTCCCTAAACGTGGGTATGCAAGAGCTATGCATGGCTGTCAGGCCGCCAAGACATGTGATCACCCCTGAGGTGGATGCAGCTGAGGCACAGTTTCAACAGCTGCAGCACATGCTGATGAACCAGCAAGCAGAATTGGGCGCCAGAAGGGCGGATGTACAGGTTACGCTGTCCTGCTGACTGTGCCTCAAGCCCATCCCACAGCTGTGGCGCAAACTTTTTGTTGTCATCCTCAGCTTTAACTCTAGATAGTTGAGGCAATGTACTCTAGCAATGCTCATGCTCTGGGGTTGCTCATGCACGCACTGGATATATATTGCAGCAGAACAACTTTGCTCATTCCAATCCTGATAAAAAGTGTGACTGGCACTTTGTCATCCTCTAGAGTCTGTTGCAAGGATGACAAGTTCACAAGCTTCAAGCACATTTACATGCCTCTGCGCAAATTTGTGCAAGCAGTACATGCTTGTCCTGGCATGCAGGCAGCAAGCAGCACTTATGAGCAGTACTTGAGCCTAGCATCACAGCATTTGGGTCACAGCACGCATCAGGAGCTGCTGTGTGACCGGTGCCTTCAGCCCATTGATGAAGCCACCTTCCAGGCGAAATGTCTGGCGATTGGAGGCAAGCCCCTCTGCATCCCAGTAATGCACAGCATGCAAAGCACAGCAGCACAGCATGCACAGCATGCACAGCGCAGCAGCACAGCATGCATAGCACAGCAGTATAACATGCATAGTACATCAGCACAGCACAGCACCAGCACAGCACAGCACAGCACAGCACAGCACAGCACAGCACAGCACAGCACAGCACCAAAGCACAGCATGCATAGCACAGCAGCACAGCATGCATGCAACATTCATGGCTCCCATTAGGCTCCCTTGCCATTGTTGGCAAGTGTGTGGCTGCTGTACAATCGCCATGGAGTCCATATGCAGATCTCAGAAGCTTGTCTGTGTAAACGTGCTTGCATGCAAGCTGCTATCGCATGCCACATGATGCACCAGGACAGGACGATGATGTTACCTACACCACATGCATGCTGATGACACAGTTATTTTACCTCATATCACCAAGTGCCTGTCATGAGGCTGTGTGCTGGGCCTTCAGGAAGTGATGGAGCATACTCGAGCACTTCAGGTCAAAGCTGAGCATGACATCAGGCATTGTACCACAGCTGTGGGCCAGGCTGCTCAGAGCCTGCGGCGCATACAGCAGGAAGCTGCTGAGGCAGCTGAGACTGTCTGGAGGCGACAGGTGGCACAACATGAGGCTGCAGTTAGGCATGAGCAAGAAGCTTTTCAGGCTGAGCAGGTGTGTCCAATATCTACATTGCCCTGCCCTGGGGCCAACTCACACCACTTTGTCCTGCCCTGTCCTGCCCAGCCCTGCCCTGGTGTCCTCTGTCCTGTCTTGCCCTGCTTCAGCGTTATGTCGCCCTGTTTGCCCTGCCCCGGTCCAGGCGTGCCCATCCTGACTTGCCCTGCCATCTACAGATCTACCCTGGTTTGCCCTGTCATCTACCAATCTGCCCTGCCCTGCCTTGACCTGCCCTGCCCTGCCCTGCTGGTCTCATGCAACCTGTGCCTGTGTAGCACAGCTGTTTCTGCTCTCAAGCATGACTGACAGCAGGCAGAGCCATAAAAAAACGCAGGTTGACTGTCACACACCTTTTCAATTGCTTTGTCTCACCATCAATATTGATGTTGTCGCATTTCAAAGGGCAATCTGATACAAAGTTACTGGTATACAGGCTGCACAGCAAGCTGCCCTACAACGACAGCTTGAGGCTTGCGGGCTGGGTTGAG